>LPNX010421896.1:433696-580076 GCA_001517045.1 Pseudotsuga menziesii
CATTGAAAAATCTCTTTTTTACTGTGTACATTGAAAATGGGTGGTTTCTCTTTTGTATTGTGTATATTGCAAATTAGGTGACATCTAATTTTTTGTTAGTTAGGGTTTTATTGGTGGTATTAAGATTGTGTATGATCTTTCATCCTTGTCGCAATTAAATCTAGCTTTTTTGAATTGTGTTTGGCCTAGTTGGCCCTAGTTGGTTGTCAACTTTGGCATAAGGATTACAAAGAAGATTTCAATAGATACCCACTAGCCTAATAATTGTACCAATGTTCATGGTTGTAAAAAAGATAACTTTGGTAGCAAGAATGGTACCACTAAAGGTGTCAATAGAGTTTATCCCAAAAGTGTACTACACGGTACTATTGAACCTAATGAAATCACTATTGACACCTTTGTCTTTAAATATGTTTCAATAATAAACCCTTTTGGATTATTTTTATGGGAATTCCCCCCCCTGAACTTCTGATTGTGGGATAGGTCAAATAGGTTTGGAAACCATATAACTATATATCCACATTCACATCTTAACTAGAGGATATTTTTATTTTAGTTTATAAAATTTGGTCTTAATATTGGTATATTTCAAATTATGTCATCAACATTCTCCATGACATTACTAACATTGCCCCCTTTCCCTTATGGTCTTAATAATGGTCATCATTGACATCATCATCATTGTCAGCATTGTCATAATCATATCATTCTCTTTGTCATTGTCATATTCGTCATCATAGTCATTATCATCATCGTTATCATCAACCCTTTTCCATGAGGCATGCATGGAACCATGCATTAATAGAATTGGTGTTTTCGTATTAAGAACCTGGAATGCTAAAGTAAATTTATTGATTGACATTCAAATACTTTCAGCATAAAATAATTGTAATTTAAATAGTATGCCTACATATTGTTAAAGGATTTTTAAGCATTTTTTATGTTAATGATCATTTTCCTTTTCCGTCTAGACTTCAAATTATGTGTCCATATAATAATTGAAACCCAAATACCTTGTTAGTGCCAAAAGGCCTTTTCAGCAATATAAATGTAGGTAGAATCTCCATTCTAAGAAAACCTTTCATTTTTCAAATTCAAGTGCATTTATTTAATAATCCATAGCATGCCTCTCTTTCATTTCGCATTGATAGCTAGATGAGGATCATTGAATATATTGCGTTATCTCCTTGCTCCAAATCAGCTACATCTTGAGGTACTTGAGAGATTGACTTGTCTTGCTAGGTTTNGAGTGCATTTCTTTAATAATTCATAGCATGCCTCTCTTTCATTTCACATTGATAGCTAGACGAGGATCATTGAATATATTGCATTATCTTCTTGCTCCAAATCAGCTACATCTTGAGGTACTTGAGAGATTGACTTGTCTTGCTAGGTTTGCACAAATTTGGATGCATGGAGGTGTCCATGAAGATAATTATATGAAATTATATTATATCACCAATAAAAAAGGATTAGGATAATGCTTTATTTTCTATTATTAAAGGGGAAAGGAATATAACAATTGAAAAACATGAAATAACACCTAACGAGATTACTAGGGTATTCAAGAATTAAACATTGAAAATCATGGTATAATCCATGTCCTACATGAATATTTCATTTACCTCTGTCCCAAGGAAAAAAATCCTATGGAGGATATGTCTCTCGGATTATCTTGGAATCCTATCAACACTTATTATATACATAGATGGAGTGATAGTGTATTTGGATTTCAAGAAGTGTCGACGGTCATTCCCAACCCATCGCCATGTGTTTCAGTTCATNCATCGCCTTGTGTTTCAGTTCATGATTCAATCCTACGAATTTTAAGGGAGTAGGCTCTTTCTATAGATTCCTTCCAACACTAGCACATATTAGTCAACAAAACACCTCGTGAAGGGGATAAATATTAGGATGGAGTGATATCGGTTCAAGGTGATCGAAAAACCAAATCCTAAATCATGTAAAAGGAAAAATATTTGGCAAGGAATAAATGAGTAGAGATTCCATGACATACCGTGTAATATAGCCCAACCTAATGTTGTGGGAAGGCATGAACAAATACTATAGTGTGATGAGTGATGACAACAACTACAAGTACAACATGGTAAGGAATTATATTAACTACAACATTGCATGCATGCTATTCATGAGCACTGCCAAATCCCTCACCTCTTCTCATAAGTTTTTGACCAACATGAGTAAAATACCTTAATGAGTTTCTCTTTGTTTCGAGAATATTTTAATATTCTCTACTAAACAGGGACAACCACGTTAAGGTGGAAGCTCATCTCCCCCCCCCCCCCCCCCCCCNCGTGTCATCTAGCCCAACCCAATGTTATGGGAAGGCATGAACAAATACTATAGTGTGATGAGTGATGACAACAACTACAACTACAACATGGTAAGGAATTATATTAACTACAATATTGCATGCATGCTATTCATGAGCACTACCAAATCCCTCTCCTCTTCTCATAAGTTTTTGACCAACATGAGTAAAATACCTTAATGAGATTCTCTTTGTTTCGAGAATATTTTAATATTCTCTACTCAACAGGGACAACCACGTGAAGGTGGAAGCTCATCGCCCCCCCCCCTGCCCTCATAATATATCACTTGGAATGATGTTCAATGCACTTCATGATCGTCTTCTCCATCCAAGTCTGCATCTGTATCATCTGATTCGGATTCAACATTATAAGGATTAAAGGCTATATCATCATCGTCATCGTTGTTAGTTTCAATAAAGTGATANAGTGTCATCATTGTTAGTTTCAATAAAGTGATAATCATCAATATCATCTTCATCATGAACAATGTCTCTAACATCATCTGAGATAATGAACCTAGGCCTACATCTATTTATATGAGTGTGTGTAGGAAATGAACCTAAGCGTCGGATATGCGACGACGCTTTCCATGTTAAATAGTTGNTGAAAATTGTCTCTAACATCATCTGCTTCAACTAACTCTTCAACATCTTCCTGCGTAACATTATGATCATCAACATCTAACTCATGTTGATCCTCTACATGATCACCTTCTTCTTCAACACCGTCTTCAGCTTCCTCTACAATATTATACTTTACCGGCCTTCCTCTTGGATCATGTCTAATAACAAACGACCAACCCTGTCTACCAGGAACTTCTGAGTAAAATACCTGTTGACATTGACTTAGAAGAACATAGGGCTCTGACGTTCGTCCTCATCATCCTGTTCACATTGATTAATGTATTTACACCATCATCCTCAACTATGTTATCGTCATGATCATCGTCTAATTCCATATCATCATTAACTTGATCATGATCAGTATTCGCAAGACCTGCATATTGACATTCCTCCTGCGCTAGTTGTTCCGCAATTACCACATTCTCCATGTTCGGAACACCCCTAGGAGGCCCTTGCTTTATAATTACAATTAAAACATCAAACAAAGAACGTTAGTCATGTCGATTAAGTAACAAAAATAAAAATGATACAATATACAATTACAAAAACTCTCAATATAAAGACCGCATGATATATAATCATGAATTATATTGACTTACCAATGGATGATATTCATGCCCCCCCTCAACATGTCCATGTTCCCTACAATGTTTTTTAGTTGTTGCGATCAGTAACCTTCTCTTATTAAAGCCCCTACATCGACTGCAAGGACAATAACATTTTCCATCACCCCTTCTTTCCACTCCATCCCACAACCTAGCAAGCAATTGTCGATTTTGTTCTAGATCTTGATGACCTGTAACATTATTGTTACGTGGAATTTTATTACTCAAAGCCTAAGAACAAAGTACGAGCAAAACCAAGTATATGATGAGTCTTCTTTTCCACAAGGGTTAGAACCAAATCCACATGAGTCAACCCTAACTCAAGAGTACAAGACCAAGTATATAATGATTCTTCTTTTCCACANACTTAAGAGATGATTACTAACATGCCGTCTCTTAACCGATGGTTATGAGAATAGCCGTCGCTTAACTGACGCTTGTGGCCACATTTACAAAAAAAAAATGTATCCTTGTGATTTTTGGTAAGTTTAAAAAGAGAAATCCATGTGCCGTCGGATTTTTTCATCGGATTTTGGATCGAAATGTAGTAGTGCCATATATATCGAGGACACAATCAACTTGCATACAGGTTATCAAAAAAATCCCAAACTTTGGTTCCTGTTTATGGCTCCTTCTTTGAGTTTATTGATGGAAATTTTATCATGACAAATACCTTTAAGCTATTTGGAGCATGGTGCATGAGCATTGCTCCTTCTTTTTTCAACACCTTTTCATGGTTCTTTATAGTTTATTTGAAGCGGGATTTTTCTGATATCAATTCTTCTCAACTTGTAGCCTCGATATGTATGATTGATGGGTAGGTCACGATTAGGAGACTTCTTGTATCAGGGTCTTTGTAAGACCTTCGTCTATCTGAGCGATGTTCTTGCTTCCCTCTCCATTGCTTACTCAAATTTGTTGATACTGTTCCTCTTGCTTGCTTGAATCATCATACTCTTTGTGTTGTTCTTAAGATCCCCAATAGTCGGGATGTATATCAGATGTCCTTTCATTCATTAATGAATAACAACGTCAGGATTTTTTCTTCTGAAAAAAAAAAGGTTAACACACATTATATACTACTACTTTGTCATAAAAACACCCTTTCACTATTATTTATTTGATTCTAATAACTTAACATTCCTTTTATAGGTATTAATTAAAACATAGTGGCGCTCTACACATACATGTTTAATATGGTTAGAAAGCACTACAAACATGTTAAAACTAGATTGGAAATATCCAAAACAAACTAAGTATGCATAGAGCTTATTTAATAAACATGTGATAAAGTGAGATCATAAAGAAAACCATGACATATTATATATATCCATCACTTCAATGAGGATGGCTAGTTTTTACTAGAGACAAACGACATATTTGCATTCAACCCACCAATGGACTACGATCAACTCCTAAATTGAATATAAGGACATGCAAAATACAGTGCAAACTTATTCTTGAGTATACATGGAAGTGATACTAAATGAATTTTTAAATTCTCTTGGAAGGTATAGTTAGAGTCCTCATTCCACATTGATAGAAAATGACATAAAACATATAAACAAAGACATAATCATGATTGAGGGAACATTCATAATCATAATATACTTATGATGTGGTAAGAAAATGTGAATTTATAACCAGCTCTCTGTCATAAGAAGCATTGAGGTACATTCTTGAATGTTCTTCTATAATATTCCTATCCAATCTAACACAAATATTTCCCAAACTACCAGACAACATGACTGCTAAAATGTACCAGAATTGATTTTCATTAACTACTTGTTATAGAATGACACTCACTGGTTTAAAATCTTCTTATAGGTTCAATGCACTTGAACATATTGCCCCACACTTGACCAATTTGGACTGAATGTCAACATGAGTTTATGAGTGTTGTAGGCACCGTGACTTCTGTGTTTGGGTTTGTTTGAGGCTTGACAACATGTTTATACCCACTCAAGAGGACCATTATAAAAATAGAATATGAAAGACATATCCATAAACATAAATGTAATTAAAATATAATACACAATAAATGTTCACACCATATTTCAAGAACAAGGTTACTATTGTATATTTAAGTCATTAACATACCACATAATGGTGCTTGGTCATGGAAAATTGATAGCATGAAAACTATAGAGATTGCGTACCTCTTTTCCAAGAAAGGAAGGATTTGTACAAGGCTGGAATTGACTGATATATGCAACATAGACACTCAGAAATGTCCTGCCATCATTCAATAGTTGGGAGCCTATAGCATACAAGGATTACTCTTCTCCTGGGACATATTCACCAACATTGATTGGAGTCAATTCCACTTTTCAATAAGCATATGGAGTGCACAAAAAATGGCATTTTGATTCCTTTTTGCAGCTACATCCTCCTTCCAAAGTGATCATCTTTCATAAATATTCCCTCGATATTATTTTTTAGTAGTGAATAAACCAGTCAAAGTCCAAACAATTTGGTTCAATAGGGATAAAATACTCTTTCACAACTCCACTTTTGATGTGTTGCAGATGGTGTCCTTTTTCCACTAATTTTCCTTCCAATGGTATTCATAAAAATGATAAATCAACCACATGTTGGATAAACACATTTTTATAAATCACATGTTGAATAAGCAGAGTCACTAAGAGACCTTCACTAAGAGATGATTTTGTCCAAAAGTTTCCTTGACAATAACAACCAATGATTTCCGAATATAGTCAAACTCCAACAAATCCAACCTCTTTGATATTTGTATCCACCAATCACAATTACCCATAAATATTCATAAAAAATATAAATATGAGGCTCAACCATTAGTAGATATAACTCCATTATACAGTGGATTGTTGTAAAATGATGGGTGATTCCATGAAGGTGGGTAACACTTTTTGGCCAAATTTGGTGATGAAAACCTGATTTTTTACTCATGTGCTACATAGAAGCCATCGAAACACATATATTCCATGTGAATTTGATTTGTTGTTAAAAAAAATTTGTAGAATATTATGTTGGCTTCCCAATGATATTTTTTTTTAAATATTTCGATGTCATTCAATGTGTGAAATTTCACATGTAATCAATTGTGTGACCTTAAAATTTTGAAGAAGTTAATAAGTGGCTCGTCTCCCACCCCAATAATTCAATCTTACATTAATAATTTAAAAGAAATATATATATGAGCATGATCAACACAAAATGCACTGTGGTCTACATTTTTTTTCTTAATTTATTTCATAATATACAATTATTTATTATTTTTTGAAAGGGACCACATCTGATTTCAACATAGTTTTATACACATGTGTTTCCTTTCCATATTTTTTTCACTGTTTTCAAAAAATTGAAAAACCAAAGATACCCTTTTGAATAGGACGCGCCAATGTGTGGGGTGTGTATTTTTAAGAAATTTTTGGATGTGTATTTTTTACCCTCCATATTTTCTTTGAGCTGCTTCAAAGTTGTTGTTAGGTTTTGTAAGTGTAAGTTATAGAACGAATTTAAAAAAAAACCCATATGAATGCCAAAATGCATGCATGATACCTCAATGGATAGAGGAATCAGTGATGAATCTATTGGTATAAACTTTGCTTAGTTATGTGCCATGAATGGCAGTGTTTACAACCTTGGAAGATAGAGAGAAATATTGATTTTCCAGTAAGAGGGGTAATTCTCTATTTTTTGGGCCCTCGATCGAGGTTTTAACAGTAGCTTGATCGAGGATTTATTATACCCTTTATCGAGGGTCTAGTAAACCCTCAATTGAGGGTCTATTAAACACTCAATCGATCTACTGTTAAAACCTCAATCAAGGCAGTTAAAACCAAGTCCCCGCAACCTTTTTATAATTTTTTTTGCAAAAGTACCTCGATTGAGGTATCTAGCATGATTAAGGTCTTAACACCTTAATCGAGGTTTTATTAAACCCTCTACTGAGGTTCTATTAAATCCTCAATCGATATTCTAACACATCGATCGAGGATTTATCAAAAGCTCAATCAAGGGTTTAAGAAAACCTCAATCAATCATTTGTTAAACCCTCGATCGATGTTTTAAGACCTCAATCGAGGGTTTAGAAATTGCTTGATCGAGGTACTTTTTTGTGTTTTCTTCAAAAGGGCCTTACCAAAAAATGTAACCTAGCTCCATGGATGCACCGAGACAAGAATTTTAAAGACTAATATCTTATTAGAGAAGGTCGTGGGCATAAACACTCACTTAATTTCATTGTGCCACCATTGACAATGCCACTTTCATCACTTGTATTCAGACTTGGAACTCCAAACTTTTGATCCAAGACCTTCATACATGAAATGAGAATGAAATAGGCAGATGTTGAGCTAGAAGTTAGAACAATCAAAATCATACTATTTCTTTGAGAGACCCCACATTCACAAAATTAGAATTTTGTATCTCAGTTAAAAACAGTTCTAGGGTGTTTCTTCTTCCTCTTTACAATATGTTTTACAAAATTGATATTTCATTCCTTCCATTATTCCTTTGCAAAATGCTCTTCAATACGAATTTAATTACTTCCAAATTGACCCTGACATTTATGATTTTCTCATAGTAAAACATAACCCGACAACTAATAAACAAAGCAATCATTTAGATAAGTACTGACCTTGAAAAAAACATACGAATGCAAAAGAAAAGCATGAGAATATCACTTGAAATAATATCCATGAAGTTGGGCCATATCCTCAAGTGCCATCGTGTACAACATAACCAATAATAAAATGGATATGTTAGTTTTGCAATAAAAATAAAAATTAGTGTTCATTGACAATGACATCTTGAAAACAACATGTACCTAACACAACATTCACAATTACATTTTACTGATGAAAAGGATAAAAAATCCCCAAATACAATTTAGAAGAGAAAGTTAAGAGGTTGAAACATGCAGCAGCATGGGGTCCCCACAAAAGTAATCCTGGATCTTTTTCTATCACCAATATCATACATGCAAGTAGAGATACAAAAATATCCTAACTTAATTGCACTCATTAGAGGAAATGTCAACTGAAAATGGGCCTCCTAAGGAAAATTAATAAAATAATATTTATTAATTTTGTAGGAAGAAAAGAAAAAACTATTTTTTTGTTCATATTTTCGAAATATCTCCTGTGTTTTTACTCAAATTTCGATAGGGAGATCTCACTAGATGCGGAATTAAATTTTGCATCCAACCAGTTCCCACTTGGCATACTTATGATGGGCCCCACTACCCCCCAAAAAAAAACCTGAAAAAATGGGATGATGATGTCATCATCGCATTTTTTCAGGTAATTCTTGATTTTGGGGTAGTACGGCCCATCAAAAGTATGCCAAGTGGGTACTCATTGTCATCATCACATTTTTTCAGGTAATTCTTGATTTTGGGGTAGTAGGGCCCATCAAAAGTATGCCAAGTGGGTACTCGTTGGATGCAGAATTTAATTCCGCATCCAACGAGCTCTCCTACTCAAAATTTGATTAAAAACACAGGGAGATATGTCGAAAATATGAACAACGAAGTATTTTTTTTATGATGCCTATCCCCAAATTTATATTAAAAAATTGTTTAAGAGGTGCTCCCTTTTCAAATTTTAAAGAATTTTGATTGGCTAATACATGATGACATTGAATTTGTATTATTTCTCGAAGGCCCATTTTAAATTGCAAAAATAATACAAATTCCATGTCATCATGTATTAGCGAGCCTTTAGATTGAAGTTAATTTTAAGAGACATTGCCCTTCATTCCACTTAGAATTTGACAATTTATATATCAAGAATTTCAAGGATAATAAATCCTTGGTTAATACTTCCTTGGAATTTTGTATTGGCATACTGATGTCGCACGATTCGAATGTTTGACGTGTTTTCGAGAGAGTGATCTGAATTAACATAGTTAAAAATTTGAGAGGAAATCATTTGAAGGATTGGAGATCAAAACTAGATACCCAAACAAAGGATAAGAAAAAAGAGCATTACTTAAAGATGGTTGTCTACCTCTTCCAGTCTGAGTTTCCTTTTATGATCACTACCCTTGCAAGAATTTTTTCTCCTGTCGTATCAAACTGCATTTTTCAGACTTCATTTCACTTACTCTTCTTGAAAATTTTTACCTTATGATCCACTTCCAACCAGTGCTCAGTGCTAGGTAACCAAAACCAAGGTTCATATTCACTATTGCACAATGGAGCTTCACTATTAGCATTCCCTCTATTACGTGGTTGTTTCCTACTAGTTATCATAGACTTACATATTTTACCTACTTGAGACTAATGTATTGGAAATACTACACAATTGAGTAGAAAGTTGGGTAGATTAAAATACGTTATTGGGACCTTGCTAACACTTTCCCCATAAACATTTTCTTAACCATTCTAAGGAACCTCTAGCATGGACTTCCATTGTGATTCATAATAATAGTTAGTAATATAAATAACTTGAAAGGAAATTAAAATAGTATCAAGGGTATATTGTCACAATGAGAGCAATCTAGATAAAATTATCTTAAAAAGCTAAAAATATGAACATAGATTATTAATTACAATCAGATTGTGATAAGAGTTGTGACCATTAATTTATTAAAAGTGATACTTTGGTATATTTTTCTTAAAAATTCTCTAGGTCAATTGAATTTATTTGAAGAAACTTAAAAATGCATACCTTCCACTTGTATCCTCGAAAATCCATGGCCATTTTTTTTGCATTGCAATAGACGTATATAATTCTCAATGGAAATATCTTGCTCTTCCATCGGAGTTCTATATAGGACGGATTATAGGAGATGATATGCATAGTGGAATATCCTTCAATATTCTTCCAACATTTCTTATTATGTCTTACAGTGACTACTTTTCTTTATTCACATCCCATGTTTAAGTATTTTGGGTTCTTCAAAGCTTAGTGCATGATGCATTTACTAAGAAACCTCCATCATAATTTTAATGAAATTTCAAGCTGTTGGAAATAATCATGGAGGGGTTAAAAAAATTTGTGTTCATAATTTGCACCAAGACCATCAACAAGTTTCAATAAGTTGAAATTCCTTGAATAAAATATCAATGGGTTTTCATAGATCAGATGCCTAGATAGATCATATGTCAAGAGTGTTCAATGGTGCTGAGATGTTCAATGATGCTCAGATTGCTACTAACTTTCAATAATGCCAAGATAGAAAATACTCAATCATATTCAATAATACTTCCCTGGAACTTGGTATTGTCATACTAGTGCCACACGATTCGAATGCTTAACTTGTTTCCCATGGACTGATCTAAATAAACAGAGTTAAAATTTTGAGAGGAAATCATCTGAAGGATTAGAGATAAAATATTAGAGAGACAAATGAGGGATAAGTAAAAATAACAATGAGTGTTGCATAGAGATGATTGTCCACCTCTTCTTGTCTCACTTTCCTCATATGATCATTTCTCTTGCAAGAATCCTTTCTCCCGTCGGATGCAACTGCCTTTTTTAGACTTGATTCCAGTTACTCTTCTTGAAATTTTTGAGCTTATCATCCACTTCTAGCCAATTCTTAGTGCTTCAATGCCTATACTTTTTCTCCAGCATGCTTCAATGCTTTACGATTTCTCTGTATAATGAGTTTGAATTCTTTGTCCTATTATAAAGCTACCCCACCGCTACTACCACCACTACTGGAACTTATTTCTTTGGCTAGCCTTGATATTATGCCCAAAAAGTAAACAAGAGCCGTATCCCCTCACAGTAACTCATCTTCCTACCCCAGGTGTCCCAAATCCCTAAGCAAAGTGTATATAAGTGAACCTAAGGTAATACCTTTTGCGAAGAAAGCTCCTATTTTTTATAGCTTGACAGCCCGATATTTAATTAATTGGGGAAAGACAATAGTTTTTCCCTTTAGGTAGAGTTCACCCATCGAGAAAGAAGCAACATATCCAACAGTAGCAGTTAGAGGTGCAGGTGAGACATAAAAAATTAAGGCATAGAAAGAAGTTGACCACTCGAAAGTGGGAAAGATAGGAGAAGTAACCAATATTGTTTATTTAATCGTTTCAACAAATTATTTTTACTATGATTCAGTAGAAGTAGACTTTGCACCTTCTAGAAATTGATGAAAATTTTAATAAAAGATCATATTCATCATAAATTTTCTTCTTGAATGGCAAACCTACAATAATCAAAGCAAGAATTGGAAAAGGAAACCTTTTGCTTCTAATCTGTCGTCATCCTAAAAATGAACTAAAAATTCATAGATGGTATAAATACATATCTCCCTTATCTATCACTTGAAATTAAATTTAAAATTGATGAGATTCACCATCACCACCATGATTGAGGCCGGTAGATATCATCATCATATCCTGCAGTCATCACCATGCCTCTGTTTTTTTGTTCATCCAAAGACTTGATGGGGGAAAGTATGTTTGTCTAGCTATGGCCATCTCTCTTGGATTCATCATTTAACAACAAACACAGACTCGATGATAACAAGTGCAGACTAAAAGTTCCAAACGAAAACATTGAAACTACATGAACAGTCACAACACAAAGATAGAGGTACTCATGAAAGAAATAATACATAACAAATGAAAGAAACAATAGAGAGTCACATATATGAAAGAAATAACACATACAAAACCCTTTTGAAGCACTTTCTTCAATTAGTTTTAAGAATGGATTTGTATCCATACACAAGAAATCCAAAGTTGGCAGCATCCATTCTAGTTCCAAGTCTTGATGAATCAAGCATTTGCTTCTGCTAAAACCCTGGTATTGAGTCTCTATGTGATAAAACATTAGATTCTCCCCCAATTTTGTACATACCCTATCTAATCAGGATCTTGAGTTCTGAAAACCTACTCAAATATGAGCAATTTCTTCAATTTGAAATAAGCTGAAGGCACCTCGCAGCCTCCTACAATGGACACCACAAAGAACTATGTTTTCTTGCAGACACATAGGCTCCAAGATCTATCATTTCTTGTATGGGACTACCACTCATGGTTGTAATTTCATTTCTTATTTTTTCCTTCCCACTAATTTTTTTTTGGAATTTCATTTCATATTTTTTCCCTCCAACTATTATTTTTTAATTCCATTTCATCTTTTTCCCTTTCAACTATTTTTTTATTATTATGTTTTGAAATTTTATCTCATTGGAAAGACAACATTTTATGAAACAATAACCCGTTAACAATGATGTTATAATTAAAAAATTATCCTTCTTTAAAAACATCACTATTAAGGAATTTAATTTTCAAATAAAAGATATGTTTCCACTAATAAGTTTAATTTTCAATTAAAAGATAACAATAACTCATTTACCCATATTTTTGGTTGATCATATCTATTGAAAATGGAGGATGGAACAAAACAACCTGCTAATATTGGCATAAACAATTCAAAAGTAACATCTAGCAACATTATCCACTTGAACTACTTTACATAATAAACTTAAGAAACATACAAGAATGGGAACCTAGAATCCTTTTTGAAGGTTAATGTTGGGCCACATGTAATGCCACATACAAAATTTTGCAAGGCCAACATGTTGCGTGAATGATGTAACTAAAATTGTAAAATTTGAATTTTCAATTAAAATATATGTTTCTATTAAGGATTTTAGTTTCCAATTAAATGATAACAATAAACCCATTTACCCATGTTTTATGTTGATCATGTACTATAAAAATCGAGAGTAGAACAAAAACTCCTACTAACAATGACATATACAGCTCAAAAGTAACATGTGTCGACATTATGCATCTCACATACATTAAGTAATAAACTTAGGAAACAAATAAAAGTTGGAACCTAGAATCGTTTCCATAGCTTAATGTTAGGTCACATGTAATGTGTCATACTAATATTTTCAAGGTTAACATGTTGCATCAATGGTGTGATTGAAATTCTGTCATTTTATTGCAAAGGAATTGAGTTAAAAGGACAGATAAATATAATATGTCATTTGTCTATAAAGGTGATTCATTAAAAAACACATCGTAATTGAGATTGTTCTATGATGTTCTCCCCATCGTTTATCAAAAAGAAGTTTAATAAGTTTTTTTTTCCAAGGTATGGATTTTCTTGGATTAATGGAATCAAAACAGGTTCCATCCAAAAGAGTACCAAAGTAATGTAATGCAATGCAAGCATTTGTATATATCAATATACTCCATAGTTTTCTGCTACGTTGAACAAAGCCTATTTGGAAAAAAAAATGAATGTATGTGTTTTAGAAATCTCACGTTCCTCTTCATCTCCAAGAAATGGTGCCTAACATGATTCCTCTTCTTTCAAGATCAATATCTTGAGGCCCTGATGGATGATTTGCTTTGTGTGAGGAACAAATCCCTTGGCTTCTATAGGTTGATCATTTTTTTGCATGTATGTCAATTGCATGTTGCAATCTATATTTCAAGGGTATAATTATTCTACTAGAATGATCTGGTTACACAACCTTAGAACTATTCATAAGATGACAAGACAAATGCAAAGGTTGTATTTAGGGTTTCTATCTTTTTCTGGTTCTGTTGATGGTGAATCGAGTAGAGGAATTTGTTATAGATGGGGTTTTGTATATGTAGATGAGGTGCCATGATATGCCCTCACACACGAACATGGATGCTATGGAGATTGATAGGATTATAATGAGTTTTTATTTGCACCTAAATGAGGACAATGAAAAGACCATCGTTGTCTTTATAATCAATCCTTGGACCTCTCATTGGATTCACTATGGTCTAAAGGCACCTAAAATTTGGTACCAAAATCGAACCATTATTTCACAGGGTTTAAGTTTCATGTCCAATTCATGGTTTTTGTAAGCAATTCCAAATTTAATAATCCAGTTTCACACTCAAGTTTGAAAATGAAAATAAGACGTGTGTTTTGTTTTTGTTTTTTTAACATGTTTATTTAGCTATTTATGTAATATATTGTTTTTTTAAATATGTTTTTTTAGTTATTTGTGTAATTTTTTTAAATAACTTATCACTATCACAATTTTTTTTAGGATATTTATACCATTATATATTGGATTGAATCGAAATTAAAATAACTTTATATTGTGTTAGTGTTTTAAATTTTTAATGTTGTTAATATAAAATTTATAATAATAATTTAATTTTTAAATTATGATCTAACTAAATATTGAATGACCATAACTAAAATATGAATTGCTCTGTGTATTTTTTTGTGATATAAAGAATCATTATCAAATGGACAAATTTATAAAAATAAACATATTTATTAACATTGAAATATTCTCCTATAACATAGATTAGTGGAGCAAAATATGTGCACACCTGTAAAGTAACTAAAAACATATAATTTTTGTGAAGTTCCTCTCAGTGAGGAGATCTGGTTTGGGGGATATTGTCATGTCAATCATATAAATTCTTCACCTTCCCTTCTAATAAATTTTTGGTTCCAACAAGATGTTTACATGGGACCATGTTGTTAACCACTTGGTATTGTTGGGTGTTTCACATGAAAATAAACATTTGGAAAAATCCTAAGCCTCAATAGAGTAAAATCTGTAATATCCTTAAGAGGATGTCTAAGGGCTCAATCCACTCATTACCAACCAAAGATCATAGGGAAGATCAAGGATTAGGATCTTCCACATGATTAAATCCTCTCTTTCGCTATGTTACATAATCGATTCCAAGAAGTATTCCCCCCCAACAAAAACAAGAAGGTTGCGGTATATGTTGTCTCCAAACACTATGTGTGGGATGGTTCTCTATTTCCTCAACTAGCCTCTATTTGATTTGGAAGCAATCTCACAATGCCTCCCCTTATGAAATGGACTAATAAGAGGAATACATGGTAATCATGACCACTTATGTTAGGCCAAATGAGATATTGGAGCAAGGTATTTTTAAATCTAGGCTAATGTAGCATAAACATAGATAAACCTCCCATTATGCAATGAACACTTTAAGAGGAAAATTCGGCATCACGATTCCAAAAAAACTAAATAATGGTGAATGGAAGCAAGAGGCTTCTCAAAATTTGGCATAGAATTAGAAACATAACATTATCAATGTAACATCAGCACAAGAAATATTATGGAAATAAAAGGAGGAGGACCTCATTATATATTGTTATGGCATTAGAATGGAGGGAAATGGAGTTTTGGATCAAATATCAACCCTTTCCTCCCCCATGTGTTCACATTCAACTCAAGGAAAGGCTTATGATTGCAATTCAATGAGGATGCTTGTATGGTATGGGTTTTTCTTCATTTTCCAAGCTCTAGAGATACCCTTCCATTCAATGATATGTAGACTTACATAAATCAGACAATTACATGTAACATGACTGTCAAAGGAATCTCACATGGTCATGTGCTTAATAAGGAGGAATTTACATGATTTATTTAATGGTCAAATTAAGGGTTGACATGGAATTTTATATGTAATTGTCCCAACCTTGATGATTTTGAGTTTAATGGGTGTATTTAATGTTGATATATAATGTATTCAATGAAATTTACTAAGGTGTTCTAAGTAAATAAAAGTAATGTGATAACAAATCAGGTGAGCCATAGCACAACATCAAGCATATAAAGATATCAAGTGAAGAGTTATGACTTCTATCAGTTGTCTTATATGACATTTAACAAGCCTTTAGAGTAAACGTGGATTCCTATTAGCATGCTCGGGAAACATATTGTTGCATCAAATAAAACTTGTTACATTCCACTTGTAGTCATTTTAGGCACAATATTGAATTATTCTATTTGTTATTATGAGTTGCATGTGTTGGTACACTTTATAGTGTAGGGCCTTAGTTATCACATAAACCCTTGATAGGAAAAATTTTACCTGCAAGAGGAATATAGTGGCCATCTCAAGATTTGTAACATTAAGCATGGTTCTTATGAACCACGATTTAAATGAATGGTCTAAGTCTTTACCAATTCCAATCATATTCCATTCAAGTCTATCAAATCTTCTTAGGGACACTCAAATGCCATTAGAGCAATTTAGGTGACATTAAGGTAATTTATCCCTCATTGGGATTAATCAATATCCAAAAGTTCCATGATTCCGATCATGTAGGTGCCACTATGATAAATCAATATCGAAAATTACTATCACATGAATCATAGTCATTGACATTTACATTAGAATTGATATTGATATATCACACGTCATGCCGGATGTTTTCTGAACACAATTCGTAGCTCTAGATATAGTGCAATTCGTAGAGCTGTTCCTTTCGAAATTTCTCGCATTATTCTAGGCATTATACCTAGCTCTATGCCCAATGCTATGTTGGATGTTTTCTCAATGCAATTCATGGCTCTATACTTGGCACTATATTTGATGTTTTGCTTGTCAAAATTCTTGGCGCAATTCCTGTCACTAACCCTGGATCAATATATGGTGCTATGCTATTCATGACATTTTTCGGAGGCTATTTTGGGCGTTATATGGCATTCTATTTTTGGATGCTGACTAGGACATTAATTGCGATGCTAATTTGGACCATAATTGTGATTCCAATTGCGACGTTAATTGACATGCTAATTATCATCCAAAATAGCGCCAACTTTTAAAAGGTGACGCTAATTGGGATGCCCATTGGGATACTAATTGGGATGATAATTAGGATGCTAATTGGGATGCTAATGAGCATCGGAAATAGTGTCATATTTTAGAAAGGGACTCGAATAACACCATTAAAAGCGTTAGCCCATGGAAAGGAATCCACTTTGTCCAAAAAATGATGAAGAATACACCAAAAGTGATAGTGTACGCTAAAAAGGAAGCTAAAAGATATGCAAATCATAGGGTTTTGTTGTATTGGATGGATTCATCTTTATCTGTTGGAATTATGATGAGGTGGTTTTTCCTTCAGTGAGTTAGTCGAAAATTTACTCCACATATTGTTTTTCTCACCTTCACAAACATGCAGACTTAATTTCACACATCTGCGATGTCTCTCACTCACTAGTATGGACACATTCTTCTCACCCAACAATGGCTCTCTGGTGTAACAACAAGATAACAATATCCTCCACTAGAAAGTAATTCCCTTCATAGATATCTGACCATTGACTGTGATTCCACTATGCTCTTTGGCCTTAGGGATCTTCAACGGCTCTGATAACTAGGAAAACATTTTTATCTTCTTTAATATTTCTATTCTCTGGGTCTCACATATCTTCATACACTTTGAATGTTCACATAAGGGATTGTCTAGTCTCTTTTCTCACTCAATTTTGTAAGAATTCCCTTTTCCAAGGCCATGGATCTTATGTTGCTTTGATACCACTGTTAAATCATCAAGAAAATATAGAGCAAATAAGAATAGAAAAATAACTGATGGAAAAGGATCACAAATTTGCTCCATTAATCAATAGTACACAATGGTACATATATAGTAGATAATGTATAACTGAACTCTAAGGGTATGATCGTTAAGGTAAGATAACGAACTTATATTAGAGATTTCAATAAGAAATGTAGGATTTGGAGTCTTATAATGTTGTTTTTCCTCCCATGACAACATGACTTTGCTTTTCCTCCATAGAAAGTGATCTACAAATTAATGATTTGAAATGGTTCTGCTCAACCCACAAAATTCTTTTAAGAAATAGAACGGGGAATGATTTTCCTCCGTGATTTCATTCTTTCTCTAGAAAACGTTTAGAATATAAACACTAATACACAAACCTTAGTGAATAATTATGATACACAACATACAAAATGGGATTCTTCTACACTATAGGTAGCATACTTTTCATCACAAAGGGTATGCTTGGAACGACAATAACATTGACTCATTTCTCTACTGTTAAATGATAAAGAAAAGCCAATGTTCCTCAAACAAATGCACCAATTGCAAGAACTATGCCACTATTGATTTCCTTCATGAATGGGAACTAATTATCATATTTTTTATTATTTTCTATCTAAATATGGTATTGTTTTGTGATATGTTTTCAATAGTAGGCCTACCATATTATATCATGGCACGCTTATTGTTAGGGTGACTTTTTCTTCCAAAAACAAATTCACCAATTTGTTTTTTTCCAAAGACTATTTTCCCAAATTCCATGGGATATTTTTTTACTCTAAAATCACCATAATTGTCCCAAAACTACATAAAGTCCTTAGATATTTGAATAATTTTACAAAAAGTCACCAAACATTTTATGTCTACAAATTTAAAAACAAGTAGGATTAGGGTAGGTTTCTATCATTTGAGAAAATTATGGATCCCTAAAATTCTCCCAATTATATATAATTCCTTGGAATTTGATTTACTTAGGTAAGCACACCTATATGCTAATTTGAGTGCCATGAAAACATTTACATATAAGAACTCAAAGGCTTAGTAGAACAAGTTTATACTTCATAGAGTTTGTTTGCAACCATGCTCTATATCAACAACTCAAGATTCCAACACTTTACGAATGTATTAATAAATAAAACTTGATATAACTAGTAACAATCATATTAGTAAGAGTAATATGTTCAGAATAAGGTGACAATTATATATTTAGTACATTGATAATACTTTTTTCTTAAAGAATTGTCAATTAGTTGTATCTAATAGTTACTCTCATATAACAACCACAAAGTTTGTGTTTGTTAGCTTCATAGTTGAAGTTAGACACATAGTTGTATCATTATTGGTGTTAAGCTAATAGTTATATCTAGTAGTTAATTTAAAAGTTAATATAAAGCTATGACAACTTAATATGTGTCTTTAAACGTCAATAAAACATTTTTTAAATTTTAATTAAATTAATTTTTATTTTCATATTAATATTAATGAATTATTCAAAATAACCACCATTCTAAATGGCCATAGTTATGGGTCTCAAAGGTTCAAAGTCATTTCTCAATTTTCCAAATAAATAAACTTTCCATGGCACTGAAAAATTGATATCGTAAACATTTATTTTCATTAAAAAATTTACTTACAATTTAAAAACATACGAGTATTCATTAAGGCATACCTTTGGATTAAAAAAATAGAAAATAGTTTACACGGTAAACTTTAAAAACAACGAAAGTTGCAAAGCAACTAAGTCCCTGCCTAAGGGATTCGTTTCTGCTCGATTTCCTCTACGAGATTCGGTATACTTGTCCTCTCCGAACATGGCTGGCTAGTTCCTATCGAGATATTGCGATGTATTATACTGCATTGCCATTGTCAGATTTGGAGCTTACTTTTACAGTAAAATTATTATCAGTTGTCTCTGCCATTCCTTGGTGTTCACTCTGCCATTGCTTGAACACCCTCTTGCAGTAAAATTATTATTATCAGTTGTCTCTGCCATTGCTTAGTGTTCAATACTTACTCTGCTCATGTAATCTTTGTTTTCTATAACCCATCTGAATGAAAAAATAAATAGAGAAAGATGGAAAAGCAATATGTTATAAATACCATAAACATTTGTAACACATTTGAAACATAACCATTAAATTAAAAAAAAAAGCAAAAAGACAGAAAAGAAATATTTTATAATATCACATGTATGAAGCGTTGCTTCATTCTTGAATCAAATCCATTGGTTGTTTTTGTTATATTGTGTTTGGTTTCGTTTTAAGCATGGCCATGTTTGTTCGCTTCAATCCTGAATCAAATCCATTAATTGTTTTCATTATAATGTGTTTGGTTTTTGTTTAAGCACTACGTTGCTATTTGTTTGTCGATTTGATAGTAGTATGTTAATGGTTGTTTGAGTTCTTTTGGTTTTGTGTATACTTCGTGCAGCGATTCAATCTTGAATAATTCCTGGATTAAAAAAACTGGGCAAGCAGCAGGCTTCTATTGCTATGCAACAAGAGAGCTCAGTAACTCTTCGAACCACCCACCGGGTTCAAGGGTTCAGGCTAAGCAACTGGATAAGGTAAGCAACTGTTGCAGGTAATAGATATGTGTCCCGACGAGATGTTGGTTAAGAAGCAGGGACATTCAATAGTTTAAAGATTGCCTTAATAACTTGACGTGGCTTTCCTAGATAACATGACTACCATAAGTGACATGACTATCACTCACATAAGTTACACTTTGTTAGGCAGCGCATGGCTCCCATAACGGTATAATTTAGACGTATTTTATTTAATTTTTAAAACTATGTTTTTATTATTTATTTATCGAGACGTCACGCCAACATAAACACAGATGATAGCGTACATATACAAGGATGCATTTGAGAATGTTGTGAATAAAAAGCAGATTTTAGACACTAAATAAACAAATGGAAGACATGCTTATAACATAGACTAAATACAAAAATGGCAGGCACTTTATAGCACAGACCACTGAGGATTAAACCAGTATGTATATGCTACAATGTTATATTGCACTAAATACACAAATGGAAGGCATGTGTATAACGAAAACCATCGAGGTCCAAACCACCAGGAGGTACAGACGTGCACTAAAACAATAACCAGCTAGGCATGGAGAAGGGGCATGTGTTGTTCAATGACATGTTTCATTATTGAGAATTAATCGATATGAGTCATGATGCAGAGACAGATTGGCATTGTTCTATAGAAGCTTGAAGAACAAGGCGAGCTCAAAAAATGAAATGCTACTCCTTATTGAAACTGAATGGGTCTCTTCTAACAACATGCATACAAATTTTTGATATGCAAGGTGATAGCCAAAACCAAGCTAACTAAACTTGGGTTTAGGGCTCAGTCAATATTAAATTTTAATTTTCACTTTTCACGCCAACCACATTTTCATTTTACTTGTCGGTGAAACTTGTCTATCTCTCGACCAGACAAGTTTATAAATTTTAGTTGGTCCTACACTCGACTAGATTTACTTCGACTTATTTGTCAGTTCTACCGACTAGTTTTTTTTTTACGTCGACCACTCATCACTTCGACCAAGTCGGTTGCTTCAACCGAGTCAGTTGTTTCGACCAAGTCGGTTGACTTCTTCTCTTCGAATAAGTCGGCTTACTTCTTGTCTTCTACCAAGTCAGTTCACTTCATGTCTTCAACCAAGTCGGCTCACCTCAGTCGGCTGACTCAACCGACCACTCAAGTCGGTTCACTTTGGTCGAAATCTATAGAATATGTTTCTTAGTCTAAAGACTTAATAAATTACAAATTCTTTTCACCTGTGAGTAAGATGAAGTAAAAAAGGACACATTAAGAAATCTAAATAACTTATAAAAACATATGCCGAAATATGTAGGAAGACTTGAGTTGACCAATGTGCCGTAAAACCTGGAACTTTCACGCGCTGAGATTTTTATGGGTTCTTTGATATTTCGCTTAACCGTAATTGTAAAAGACAATTACAGAAGTAAATTTGGAAATATGTGCGGCCAAATAGTCATGCATTCAACCATAAAAAATTTCATATATTTAACTATGCAGAAATAACAAAGTATTAAAAAATTGTCGATTACAAACTGGTCGGTCCTGACTTGTCCGTTTATAGAGCTTTGGCTCTTCGACTAAATCACATACACAGAAGCTTCAGCTTTATCTTCAATTTTCTCACCCATAGTTCTCTCTATTGTCTAATGTGTGTTGTGTGTGTAAACTAATTTACAATTTGCTTCTTCTATTTATAGGCAAACTGAAGATCGCTACTACATGGGTCGACTGACTCACCATTAAAGATTGTAATAACTATCTACCTAACAACTTAGCTTCATAAATAAATTTTACTGGTTTACATTGCCGAATCGTGGACTCTTCCTTCTTTTCAGACTAACAGACAAGATTTTGACTTGTACAGACTCTGACAGAGTTGGGTGGAAGTCAAGTACAGATCTGCAAGTAATTATGTTTTTCCAACACTCCCCCTTAATTATAAGCAGATGGGGCTTTTAAAACAAAATTTACAAAATGTTTCATAGCTTAGACATGCTCTGTTTAAGACAGAGTTCACTGTGGAGAACTTGTCATTCCAAGATAACTACGCAGATATTGGAATGTGTCCTTTTCCAATGGCTTTGTGAAGATGTTGGCAAGTTGGTCTTCAAACCTGCAAAATTCCAAACAAATTTCCTTGTCGTTCACCAACTGTCTTATAAAATGAAACCTTGTGTCGATGTGCCTGGTTCTCTTGTGAAACACGTGATTCTTTGATAATGCTATGGCTGAATTGTTGTCGATTCTTGATGGTTCTGTGGCAAGTCTTTTAAGACTCTCCGCATCTAGACAGCTTGACATGCAACACTTGTTGTTGGAACATACTCTGCTTCAGCTGAAGATAAAGTTACTATGGGATGTTTCTTTGAAGCCCATGAAACAACACCTATACCAAAATGAAATGTGTACCCAGATGTTCTTTTCCTGTCATCTATGATGCCTCCATTGTCACTGTTAGTGTAACCAATGAGTTTAAAAATTTATGAGCTTGAATACATAATACCAAGGTTTTTTGTGCCACTTACATACCTCAGAATTATTTTACCTGTTTGCCAATGTGAGTCTTTTGGTGACTCCATGAACCTTGAGATCAGGCTTACTCCATACATAATGTTTGGTCTTATTGCTATCAAATACATAAGGCCGCTAGCAAGCCTTTTGAATAGTGTAGGATATATAGTGGATCGTTCATCATCCTTGCTCAATTTTAAACCTGTTATTACTGGTGTTGGGGCTATCTTGCAATTAGACATGTTAAATATTTTTAAAACATCACTTGCATACTTAGACTGTGATATAAAGATACCACTTTAAGACTGGTGAACTTCAATGCCCAGAAAAAACTTCATAAGCCCCAGATCAGTCATTTCAAATTCACTTTCCATGACTATTTTAAAATATGCTTTTCCATAATCACCAGTAAATATTAAATCATCTACATACAAGCAGAAAATTAACATCTTACCTCGCTCATCGACTCTGGTCTACAAAGTCGGTTCACTTTCACTTCTGTGAACTCCATTTTCAATGAGATAGGAATCAATCCGGCTATACCAAGATCTAGGAGCTTGCTCTTCACCTGGAACTTCATACCCTTGTGGTTGTTCCACATATACTTTCTCTTCTAGATAGCCATTTAAGAATACTGACTTGACATCCATTTGATGAACATGCCATTTGTTTTGTGCAGCAATGGCCAAAACTGTTCTAACTGTATCCATGCATGCCACGGGTGTAAATGTTTCATTGAAATCGATGCTGGGTTGCTGTGTGAACCCTCTTGCTACCATTCTTGCCTTGTGATTTTGCACATTCCCATCAGCATCTTGCTTTGTCTTATAAATCCATTTGACACTGATTACATCTTTGTCTTTTGGTACATCAACCAGTTCCCATGTCTGGTTTTTCTCAATGCATTCTATTTCTTCATCCATGGCTTGTGCCCATACTTATTCTTCAACAGCTTCTTCAAATGTTAGTGGATCATGTATAGGTGCAAATAATGCAAAGAGAGAGAATGAATTAGGTGTACCAGCTTCATTTATCTCTTGCAGACTTCTTGTCTTCACCGGTTCTATTAATGTTGACCTGAACGAAATGCTTGATGGAGTCTACTATACTCTTGGTGTGCTTGTCGGTGTAGCTTGAGCTGCTACTTGTCTCGATGGTCCTTGTGCTGAACCATGTCGTGGTGTCATAGGAGTCAACGGTGCTCCAACAAGTTGACTTACATCTGGTTTTTGAACCATTTCCTCTTCCATATCATCATTTTCGATGTTCGACATAATCTTGACATTTATGTCGATGGTTCCATCCCAGGATTCATTCTCGACGAATTGAAAAACCCGACCGATTATCACTTTCCTTGTGATGGGATCATATAGATTGTATGCTTTTGTTTCTTCTGAATAGCCAACCAAGATACATTTCTGTCCCTTGTTGTCTATCTTCTTTCTCAGCTCATCTCGAACGTGAGCATATGTAACACAACCAAAAAAATTTAAATGTGAAACACTATGATTCATACCTATCCATGCTTCTTGGGGAACTTTGTTATTCACACTCTTTGTCAGACATCAGTTCGTAATGTATACAGAAGTTGTGGCTGCTTCACCCCGATACTCATTTGGCAAATGCTTGGCTGCCAATATGTTGCGTGCCATTTCCGTAATGGTTCTGTTCTTTCTTTTGGCTATACCATTCTGCTGAGGTGTATACCGTGCAGTGAATTATTTCTGTATCCCATGGGTCTTGCAAAAATTCAGAAATTCATTTGAAACATATTCACCTCCTCTATTAGTCCTTAAGATCTTGATGTGATGTCCACTCTGGTTCTCCACGAGTGCCTTGAACTGCTGAAAATAACTAAATGCATCAGATTTATGTTTCAAGAAATATACTCATGTTTTTCTTGAGTAATCATCTATAAAAGTTAGAAAATAGTTGCAGCCACGAATGGATGATGTCTGCATTGGACCACAAATGTCAGAGTGCACAATTTCAAGTGTTGTGCGTGCTCTATAGGACTTTCTAACTTGAAAAGTATCTCTATGCTACTTTCCAAAAATACAGCCTTCACAGACCCTCTATGGTCTGTCGATCAATGGTAATCCCTTCACCATATTCTTTTTGTGTAGTAGCTTTACCCACAAAAATTTAGATGTCTAAATCTGAAATGCCACAACCAGGATTCATTGTGAACTTCTGTCTAAAATGCAGCTTGCAAATTAGCGCTACAATTTTTTCTCTTATCGAGGATCTCGACTATTTCTTCACTTTATGCCTTGAATGCTGCTCCTATCTGTGTCTTCCCTTTTATGTCGGGAACTATCCTCAATGGAAACAAGCGGTTGCTTGTCATTAGCACTTTTACTATCAGCTGGTCTCTTGGACACTTGTCTTTGATCACACAGTGTTCATCTTCCATGTAAACTTTGTATCCTTTTTGTAACAACTGTCCAATGCTTGACAGATTATGTTTCAGAGCTTCGACATGATAGATATCAAGGATATACTTACTCTTCCCCTGTTTGGTTAGAATATCAACAGTGCCTTTTCCTAAGACAGTAACTTGGACATTGTTTCCAAGTGTAACATCAGTTTTAAATGAAGTTTCTAGACTGGAAAATAGATTTAAATTGCCAGTCATATGGTTGCTGCATCCTGAATATAAGTACCATATGCCATGTGGACTTTCTTGAACAGCATTGCATTCAAGTGGAGATGTCGATGCCATTAACATTTCACCTGTCGAAGTGTTGGTGCTGGTCGACTGACTTAGGATTTGCCTTCCTTGGTCATATTGTTTCTTCCTACATTCATATGCATAATGACCAAACTTCTTCTAGTAATGACATTGAATTTTTTATTTATCAAACCTCTGGTCACTTGGCTGACTTGGGTTCTTGTTATCTCCTCTACCATCAACATTTGTAGGACTTATGCCTCATCCTCCTCTTGAAGAATTTCTTCCTCTACCTCTGAAGTTGTTTCTCCCCTTGCCTCTACCATGGCTTATGGATGACTATGCCGCAAATGCACCTTCCAATGATGTCTATGATCTGCTAAGTCCATGCTCATGATTGATTAGTGAAGCTTGTAACTCATAAATGGTAAACCTCGTCATGTTTGTGCATTCCTCTAAGGTCACAACCATGTTTTCAAATCTTGGGGGAAGACTTCTGAGAATTTTTTCAACAACCCTTTAGTTTTTTATGAGTTCTCTATGAGAATTCAGTTGGTTTATCAACCCAGCAACTCTGGTGTAGAATGTGTCTACATTCTTTGAATCTTTCATGGACAGAGATTCAAAATCTCTTCTCAGAATCTGTAGCTTGGATGTCTTTACCTTATCCAAACCTTGATAGGAAGTGTCCAATGTATCCCATGCTTCCTTAGCATTAGTCTTTGCTGCTATTCTTGGGAGTATGCTCTCATGCATAGCTTGATGTATGAAAAGCATAGCTTTTCCATCTTTCTTCCTCTGTTCTCTCAACACATAATTCTCAGCTTGTGTGAGATTGTTATATGTTGTCATGTCTGCCGGCTCTGCATAATCATGCTCGACTATCTCCCAGACATATTGACTTCTGAATAAATCCTTGGGTTGATATAAAATGTTGTTATGATATAACCTTGCTCTGATACCAAATAGCCAAAACCAATCCCACTAAACTTGGGTTTAGGGCTCAGTCAATATTAAATTTTAATTCTCAATTTTCATGCTGACCACATTCTTTTTACTTGTTGGTGAAACTTGTCTATCTCTCGACTAGACAAGTTTATAAATTTTAGTCGGTCCTACACTCGACTAAATTTACTTCGACTTACTTGTCAGTTCTACCGACCGCTTTTTTTTACCTCGACCACGTGTCACTTCAACCAATTCGACTGACTTCTTCTCTTCGACCAAGATGGTTGACTTCTTCTCTTCGACTAAGTCGGCTCACTTCTTGTCTTAGTCCAAGTCGGCTCACTTCATGTCTTCAACCAAGTCGGCTCACTTCATGTCTTCAACCAAGTCGGCTCACTTCATGTCTTCGACCAAGTCATCTCACTTTAGTTGGCTGACTCAACCGACCACTAAAGTTGGTTCACTTTGGTCGAAATCTACATAATATGTTTCTTAGTCTAAAGAATTAAGAAATTACAAATGCTTTTCACCTCTGAGTAAGATGAAGTAAAAATGGACACATTAACAAATCCAAAGAACTTATAAAAACATATGCCCAAATATGTAGGAAGACTTGAGTTGGCCAATGTGTCGTAAAACCTAGAACTTTAACGTGGTGAGATTTTATGGGTTCTTTGATCTTTCACTTAACCGTAATTGTAAAAGACATTTACAAAAGTAAATCTAGAAATATGTGCAGCCAAATAGTCATGCATTCAACCATAAACTATTTTATATATTTAATTATGCAGAAATAACAAAGTATTACAAACTTGTCGATTACAAACTGGTCGGTCCAGAATTTTCGATCTACAGAGCTTCGGTTCTTCGACTAAATCCCATACACATAAGCTTGAGCTTCAACTTCACTTTTCTCACTCGGAGTTCTCTCTAATGTCTAATGTCTCTTGTTTCTATAAACTGATTTACAATTTGCTTCTTCTATTTATAGGCAACCTGAAGATTGCTACTACATGGGTCGGCTGACTCACCATTAAAGACTATAATAACTATCTACCTAACAACTTAGCTTCAGAAATAAATTCGACTGGTTTACATTATCGAATTGTGGACTCTTCTTTCTTGTTAAACTGACAGACAAGATCTTGACTTGTACATAATCTAATAGAGTCCGCTGGAATTCAAGTACAGATCTATGAGTAATTACATTTTTCCAATGCAAGGGGAATCCTAGCTTGCAAGTGTTGCATTTAAATAAATATTGTTCAATTCATAAATTTACCAAGCACTGCAGAAAACCTTGCTAATAAGGGATTGATATGTTTTTCTGTAGAAATAAACAATGGAAGATGGTAAGAAACCGAATGGAAAACCTCACGGAAAGGATGACAGTAAGAAGGATGTTGTTGTTGCAACAAGTGTAGGCTTTGTTGTCCTGATTGGGATTGCTTTGAGCCTCTTCAAGGCACTGTGGCCAAAAAAACCTGTAAAAGAATCATTTATTTCGAAGGAGGCTGTCTCAACCAATTCTATCGAAAATACCTTTGAAGACCTGAAGGGAGATGCACAAATGACACCATAAATGCTCATTGCTTTCCAATTATTGGAGCGCAAGTTCTTCTTGCACCACTCTTGGATTTCTTGCTTTAGATATTGATTTAAAAAAATTACAATTGAGTTTTGAATAGGAGAAAGCCAGGGAAGTGCGAAAAGCAAAAAATAGTGTTGCTTATGATGTTGGTAAGAATTTTCACAAGGGGGGTGGAAAGAAGAAATCAATCCAAAGTATCTATGTGGGGACTATCTCTAAAGTATGGGGTAGGTTGCTATCATCTAAATCTCAGTATTTCAAGTTTAGTAAGTATTACATTCTGCTTATACTTGGTGAGTAAAATGATGGCTTTTCTGTGAAGTCCAAATGTGTCTAGGAGCTCTAGATACATTCTCTGTAAGACAAGATTAATGGTGTTCTCCATGGTTCATTTATGGAGGTGCCAACAAAATATAGGCTCGACTAAGGAAGATTGGTCTTTGCAGGTTACTGGAAACGTGATAGGTAGGTTCATTATTGCAAATGACTCATATAAAACTTCATCTACCCACTCTGTAGCAAAAATTCTTGTGGAAAAAAAATCATGGCCTAAGTAGCGTATGATTATAAAGCTGCTAACAATCATGGCCAAGGTCAATGTTTATACTTTGAAGTAACCTACATGATTTTCATATTTTTTTTATGTTCAACCTACAGGCCCATAAAGTATATCAATTACCCACTTGTTGAGATGTTGTTTCTAGTAACCAAGGAGTTCACAGGTGTCAATGGAGCATCTACATGCCAAGATTTCAGCATCTTTAAGTACACTTGCCCTCTTACATCAAATATGGAAAACAATTCTTAGTTTGAAGGTAACAACTCCAACGATTCCAGACTTCAAGGAATTTTAATCAGTAGTTTGATCTCATCTGCTCGATACTATTGAATATTTGGTAAATATTCTTGTTCAAATTCGTTGTTGTTGTTGGGAAAACCCATATCTCCTAACAC
The DNA here is from genome assembly GCA_001517045.1 of Pseudotsuga menziesii. Taxonomy (NCBI): domain Eukaryota; kingdom Viridiplantae; phylum Streptophyta; class Pinopsida; order Pinales; family Pinaceae; genus Pseudotsuga; species Pseudotsuga menziesii. The sequence goes on from LPNX010421896.1 coordinate 462,788, forward strand.
ATGTCATCTTCCCTTCATCTCTTTCAGTAATTCAAACTTCGACTTGGCAGCATCTCCTGCAGCAATTCGTACATAGACATGGTTGGACCTAGCATTATGAAGACATATGGCAGCAGGAAGAGGTACTTGCACTTGTGCCAATGTTTGAGTATAAATTATTTTGATTTCCAAAGTTAAACCATTAATTTCAAGGAGGCAACCATGCTCCAAGCATGCCAAATGAACGAATTTCCAGTAAACTCTAGAAGTATATTTAGTAATAATTGGTAAAACTTGTCAACTGCAAAAGATATTACTTATTGATTTTTGTTCTGCAACTTCTGCTTCCTTTTCTTTATTCTTGAACAGTTCATTCGATGGAAACTTCAATGCAGAAAGCTTGGCACTTCAATTTTAAATCCCTCCCATGAGCCTTTTCATACAACTCCTTGCATGGATACTGACTGTTCTCTTCCTTCACCTCCTTTCCATCACTGTCCTTTGTTTTTTTGTCATGCCCGACTGTTCCCTGCCTTCGCTTCGTAGCCATCACTGGCCCTTGCTTCTCTGTCATTCCTCGACATAGCCTTTGTGCCTCTGTGCTTCTCTCTGCATCAACATGAGCTGTGATAGTAGGTGATGAGAATAAGTTGATCTCCAGCGCCCTCTGCCTACTAAAAACAAAAAGTTGTACCAACCCTGTTAGGGTTCTATGGCTGCATGCATTGCATACATGTCCTTCCTGCAAGATCCCAACAACCACATCCAGACACAATAACGTGCAAGCTGGTGCGACCATGGAAGAGTAAAAAAGTGCAACATGTGAGCTAGTGTGACTGTGACAGAGTAAGAAAGTGCAACGTGTGACCATTGTAGAGTAAAAAAAATTAAAACAGTGAGAGTATGTAAACAAACATTTAAGGCTTGTGAAGTAATGTTAAATCGCACTCAACATTAGCTCAAAATAATGAAATTTGAGTGAGACTCACACACAATTATATAATTTCACCATAGTTTTAGCGTCGATTTGAGGCCAAATAAGGCCTCAAATCATTTCATTGGTCAATATAATATAAAACAAGTTTATTTATTTATTTTTGGTTTAAATGTTGAATAAAAAATAATATTAAACAAGTTGTTCATTTATTGTTCGTGAGAAAGTCTAGATAAAAGATTTATATGTGTATTGGCTTGTGTGTAAATTAATTAAATTGATGGCAAGGCCGATCATAAAATCCCTGCTATAGCCCCCACAGGGAAGGGACTAATAAAGACTTTTTATTAAATATAATTTGCTACCTATGGTTTTGTATTGCACTTATTGAGATCAACATAGGCGATCTCAATATTCCTCCAAGTATGAAACGTAAATAGGTCCAACCAATCCCAAGCCAAAAGTTTGGCAATAAATAAATTCATAGAGATGAGGTTCAACTTACAGTGGATGGTTCTGAGATCAAAATACTCTGCAATTAAAATAAATGATATGACAACGCATAAAAATAAGAAATTAAGTTTTTAAGTATGTGTTTCAACCAGATAAACACCATGGAGAGTGCCTTAAGTGAGCTTAACGAACTTCATTTTCCCTACAAGTTTTTTTTATTACTTGAAAATAAAAATGTTTACACAAATCTTTTAAAAATGAAACATATAAAAAGTCATTTATACTACTTATTGGAAAACTAAATATTACAAATAAAGTTTTATATTCATATAATTATATAAAAAAATTTCAATGGATAATTTATTTTTTAGTATTTTATATATTATTAAAAAGTAAAGTAATAGGAGAATATATATAAGGAATCAACCACTTAATTTTGTAAAAATAACCAATTATTTAAAAAAAAGCTAAAATATATAATTTTTTATCCATTATTGATACTGGATTGTAATACTTAATATCAACATAAAACAAAAACTATTTAATAAAAAAAACAAAACTAATATAAAAAAAAAATTATTACAGGTTTTTATTTAAATCTTAATAAAAATGCATTTAAGCATAACAAGATATGACTATCATAAAATAAATCCCTACTATACACTTAGGTTAATTTGTTAATTTGTTCAAACAAATCCAAAATCTAAAATAATATCTAAATATGTATCCACATAACTACATAAAATTTCTTAATACTAAACTTATTATCTAGTTTTCAAAATTATGAGAACAAGTTTCTTATTCTTCTAATCTCAGTACTCCTTACTAAGTAAAACCAAAATCTTGCCCTCGTCAAAGTTTAAGAATCCTAGTATTAATGATAATAATAATAATAAAATGCAATTAATAATTTCCTGACTGTAATGACGTAGTAATGGAAAGATATGCCAGTTTGTCCAAAATATGGAAGAAGCATTAATCCACACCGGTCCATTTTTCCATGTATCTACACGATGCAAACTTTATAAATCAAGTAAAAACCCCATTTCCTAGCAGTAAAAACGTATAAGCGATTATTAAAATATTTTTTTTAAAGATTTGCGAAAAAGAGATTGTTTGCGGTACCAACAAACCACAAAGCTACAGTACTAAAAACTCCCTGGTTTTGCACCATACTCTTCACCAAGATAGCCACCGAGTATACCGGTTCAATTTCATGATCGCGTGTGCATTATATTAATGACAACTATGCAGCGTTTCCTTCTCGTAAGGGATCTGTTGTTGGCAGACTGCGGGACGATGAATTTGAAGAATTGGAGGATGCCTTTTAATTTATTAGGTTTCATAACTTATTGTTCAATTAATATAGATAATTACTTAATTTTGTGTAGATGGTTGATTGTTAAACAAAGACTAAACATTAAACTAATTACCAAATAAACATTAAATTGATTAATATAAACATAAAACTAATACTATTTAAATATAACTACTACTTAAGTAAAGCTTATTATGCCTATAAGCATTTACATATTTATCCCAGATTTTGGACAAACTTGAGTTGATCATCAAGATTAATGCAAGGATGTAAAAAAGATTCTTTCTAGCAGTCAAGCAAGAGTTTTCCTACACCTTAGAGTCAAAGCCTCATTATTCATATTTTTAAAAGTGGTGATAAAAATGACCCCTTTAATTATCAGGCTATTATGATTAGCTCTCGCTTATCTAAGTTATATGGTATTATCTTAGAAAAGAAGATCAATGAATGACTAGAAATAGAAGGTAAGTGGGCTAAAGTTCAAGTAGGTTTTGGAAAGAATCATTCAACCATGAACCACCTCATTACACTTAGGATCATTGCAGAGGAATGCTGTAATAATAAGTCTGCATATTTTGTTGCTCTGTGGATTTTAGAAAATCTTTTGATATAGTGCCTAGAAATAGCCTATGGAATAGGCTAGAGGAGCTTAAGGTTCCTTCTGAGTTGAGAGTTGTCTTGATAAGGTTATATGAAAAGGTCATTGCAAAGTTTAAGAATAATGAGAGGTGCATAACATATATAAATTGTAATATTTGAGTTAAATAAGGTTGCTATCTCTCCTCTACCCTTTTTCGCATTTACATTAATAATCTAGAAAACGTGTTTAGAATAAGAACGTTGCGCTCGTACAATCATAGCTGGGATAGTTATCATCCTTCTAGTTTATGTTGATGATATTGTTGCTATGGCAAGGTCTCATTCTGATCTTGATAATCAATGAATAATTCTTAAATATTTTTTCTCTAACATGGGTATGATAGTTAACAACAACAAGACAAAAACCATTATTATAAAATCTAAGAAAGACACATAGGAAATGTTTATTTATGATAATAGAAACTTAGAGGAAGTGACTTCTTACAAGTATCTGAGAATTGATATTCATCACAAGACAAATTGAAACTATAGCATTGAGAAAATGATTAACGGAGGGAGGAAAGCTTATTTTGGTCTTGAAAATAACAATAAATCATCCAATCTAGTCATCTGTGATAAAAAATAAGTTCATATTTGAAACTCGTTTCATCCCTGCTATCTTGTACGGTTGTGAAGTATGGGGGTGCCACATTTCTAGGGAATCTTGGAGGAAAATTGCACAAATCGAGAAGTGGTTTATAAATTATAACCCCAAAATTGAAAGCAATATGCCTTACCCCATTCTCCTCATATAACTGGGTCTTTCCCCTATTGAGAGCATGCCTATGACTAGGTGCTTGATGTAGCATAAGGTAAATAGCATGGAAAATGAGAGACTTCCTAAAATTGCTTTAAACTCAAGTCAAAACAAACTATGCCTCAAGCGGTGTTGGTGTAAAGATACGATGGCTTGGTTAAACCATTGGGGCATTGATGAAAATGACATATAGCCAAGATTAGAGCGAACTCTCATGAACTCCATAGCGAAATAGGGCATTGGTCTATTCCTAAAATTCAATGGGTTGAAAGGGATTGTCATCTGTGTGAGACTATGAGCGTTGATGATGAAAATCACTTTCTATTAGAGTGCCTTCCTTACATCCACATTAGATCTAAGTTTCATAGCATTTTCTAAAATGCAATTTTTTATAACTTCTTAAGTTGCAAAACTATAGTGAGCCTTGGAAAGCTTCTTGGAAATCTTTTTTAGCAAGTATTATCCTTCTTAAGGTAAACCAAGTATTATCCTTCTTAAGGTCCGATAGACCAAAGTTGGTCTTAGTGGACATCATTATCATCATCATCAACAACAACAACAACAACAACAAGTGTACAACATGGATTCATTTCATGGTCACTATATCTTATTATGCTTAAATGCATCTTGATTAAAATTTAAATAAGATTCAGTTAAAGGGTGTGTTACTGGTTGAAATGGCATTCTAAACAACCGACAAGCATAAAAGAAGAAAGTGACCATTGTCACCTTAGTCACTTGTTCCCAACTACTTCAGGTCAAGACCTCCTAGGGGAGATCCCTATTTCGGACCTCCAAGACACTAGAGAACAAAAATATCTTTTTTGGACGACTCTTAATGATTAGTGCCTAATAGAGTCTAAATATGAGAAAAAAAGTGTTTTGCAAAATTGTGTGTGATGGAGTGTGTTTCAACATATCAATGATGAGAAAGTCAACATTATCACCCTAGGTATCATTTAATTAATAACCAATTTACTTTGTAAAGCACAACATCGTAAAACTAGCATCACCCACAATGTATCTACCATGCAAGAGAAATTATTAATAAAACAATGACAGAATTAACAACAACAGATATATATTCAGTCATTACTACTTATAGCATCAATGCAATATTGTCATTCAGGCGTCAACCCTCATTCATGGAGGCGTGTGTAATCAGTTCCGATATAAAATTTCGTATATACAAACAGCTTTGGGTATTTAGTTGTGTACAATTCATAGCACCGTCAAATTATTAACAGTCTGTATCCATCCCACTCTCCAAGTGTAATGACCATGATTCAACACATGAACATATCCGTCGCTAATGAAGGCGTCAATTAAAAAAGTCAGTCGACCATACTCGTGGCTGCATCATTTGTCTTTTAATCAAACACTTACAACAGTATTGAGCACTCGGAACGGAACAAAATATATAAACACTATATTACATGTATCAGTTGGTACGTTATTCATAAAATGCATGCACGCAAAACGTAAGCAAATTCAAGTCAGTCATTCAAAAATTAGATAATGAATTTGATAGCAATATTAACGATGTTAGTTATAGAAATAACTTGTTGGATTAATAAAGCATGGACCAACTCTTAACGTGTTTCCTATCGATTTTCGGGAAGCAACAAATGGAAAAGGGGATGCCACCGTAAAGGGCATCCTTATGGAATGTAGGCTCGTGTTCACCCAAAAACGTACCAGGGAGTGTAGGAGGTTGTAGGACCAGTGGAAGAACAAGCTCGATAGTAAATGGAGGTACACACCAGTCGCGGGAGGTAGACGAGATTCAATCGGAGGAGTGATCTGCTAAAGCGTTTGGGAGGCAGAAGCAAAGGTGGCTTCTTGGAGGAAGCAACGAAAAATGGTGGGATCATGGGGAGAACGGTTGATAGTAGCGATGAGGAGGAGAATAGATGTCAACCGGAGCAGGCCGAGGTAGGAAGGGAGAAGGCTAGAGGGTTTTGAAGGTAGCAGCGAGGTAAGGACGATGTAAAGGAGGTTTCGAGACAGGCTTGAGATGGAAGGCGAGAGTGGAAAGTGGCCTTAGAAAGAAGCATCGACAATGTAGGGAGAAGGTTGTGAGGGTTGGAAGTTTAGGGAGCTGCCTTGGTAAAAGCAATGAAGAAGTGACCATCGTGGAAGCAAGGAGACGAAGGAAACAATTACGGGGTTGTGGGATAAGGTTGAGTGTAAGGCCAAAACCCTAAGGCTACTTTAAATACTCCCGAGAGCAGGCTCGAGCGTGCAGGGGGTCTTCGGAGGAGACTAGCCAGGCTTTAGGGGATGGTAGAGGAAAAACGATTTAACCTAAAGATAACCTAACCAAAACTAACCCTAAAAACTATTCTAAGAACTAACCCTATATTAACCCTATGCTAGGTTTTGCGAGAGAAAATAGTGTGAAAAGCTAGGGAAAACCTTAGCACGATCCCTACCTAACCTAGGGATTCTTAGGAAGAATGGCTAGCTTAGTGAGGGAGGGACCTAGGTTAAGAAACTAGCCTTGGAAAAACTAGGGAGAAACCTTAGGGCACCCTCACGCAAAGACATGTCATTTTTTTGCTAAGGTGACACGAACAAAGGTTAAGGCCAATCCTAGGGAAAAGTGCATCTTTAATGCTACCAATAGGACTCATGCATGCATATCTACAAACATCAAATGAAAAGGAAAGAATCCTGACCTCCTTGTGCTTTTGTTCATCCAACAAATTGAACCATCACCAAAAATAATGATTTACCAAAGAATTACAAGAAAATAACTTGCATCAACCAGAAAACTTCCTGAAGAGGAATGCATTCATATAGATAAACCCTAAGAAGGGTAAAACTAGTGCATAATGATTTATCTCATAAGTTCATTAACAAATGAAAGTGAGGAGATGTATTTATATGATCTCACACTCACTTTTACAAATAAAATTGAGGCCGACATGCCTTAAAACAAGTAAATTTGTAATTATTAAATGTCAACTTAAAATTAAAAGAAAATAATAATCAAATATAGCCTAAGGTAGGCTACTTGGGGTATTTATACCCAGGTGACAAAACATGGTCAAATAAGCGATTCACTCTGAACGAAAGGCTGGAGTGAGTTGAAGGCAGGGAATTTTGCCCCATTTATCCCCCATAATATTGTAAAATCCCTCAACCCCCTCCTTAAATCATGGAAACAACCTCGCATGAAGGATTCCTTCCTCTCAAGAAAGAAGTCCAGCGAGAGAAAGGACCTACTAATGGAAGGGACATGAGGGTGTATGAAGTGGGATTGACTAAATACGAGTGTCTCGTAGTTGAAGCAGAGGCCACCAGATCATGCAAGAAGGAAATGGATCGATGAGACGCAGTGGTACACCTTTAGGGGACCCGGACACCAAACATGAGGTTAAGAACCTATTTAAATGGAATTCAACAATTCCATGAAGCCATTATACCCTTAAAGGAGGACCAAAGTCTCCATCCATGACCACCATCGCTCAATAACACCCCTCCAAGTCGAAAATTTGGCCCAATCCCCTATGGTTCACTTGAAGGTGCACTAGGTACAAGTGCAGCACAACACTCACTCCAATTGTGAGACAAGTGCACTTCACGGGAGTGCTCGAGAACCTGTGAATCTACTGGTACATGTAGACCTATACACATATCAAGTGTTTGATAGATTAAAATAATCTATAGGTAGACACTTTTGTCCCTCCTTATTCGAAAAATGAGGAAAATAAAATAAGAACGTTGAAAACAAACCAAACAATTAAAAGACATAAAATGTAATGCACATAGATATTGCTAATGCAGCTAACCCTACCTAACCCAAACTTGTCAATCAAGGTAGGTTAGGTTATATCGTACCACAAATGTAACTATTTGAGTAAGCAATACATACTGATATCTTACCTTTGTCCTTTAGTGTAATCCATGACCATACCTCATTGCTGATATGTTGAATCTATACCAAGATCTTCATATGGATGAGCACATGAACCGAACCTTCTGAAGAACTTGGAATACCTAAAATTAGTGCCATAGAGAATCTTTGCTCTGACAATATTTGTTGATCCATGCTTCTAATGGACTAATGTATGGGACACCTTCGTCATACATGTCTTCTAAGAAAAAAATATTTATGAAACTCGTCCATAAATCCTCAACGTGGGAAGCTATATGTAGATTATGATCTCGATCTCGCAAATATTCATATGTGAGATGCAACCTGACTTTGCATTTACTCAAGAATTTCTTTCAAAGTACTAGTACCTTGTTTATCCTTTTCACGATCATTTTAGTAATCCCAATAATCCTTGAACTTTTGAAATTGTCAACAATGTAATTCATACCTTCATGCTTCAAACAAAATGATAAACAATCAATAATATGAAACCGAGGGATGACAATCATACATGTCCACCTACCTTCCTTGGTCTTGTTGAAGTGTATCTATAAGGGCTTACCGATGTAGGAAAAGGTGGGATGAATACATTCTTCAACACTTTTTAAGGATTAGAACTCAGTGTGATAACCAAGGATCATCATATGTTGAATAACTGCAAACGAATCATCAATGCAACATTCTTCACTATTGCATAATGAGTATGATGGAGACATCATGTAAGAATCACTAGAGATATAGGGTCCCAAATCTTCAAAATTTTCTTCACAATGAGACATCTGCATATAACAACTATATGCAAATCTGGGTGATGTTTAATCTTTAATTATGGTGGAAAAAGGGTTGAGAAATTCTTCGTCGCTAGCCTTATAAGGGGAAGGAATGATCACATCTCTTTCAATAGGGTCTTCATAAGTTATGTCTTCAACATCCATGTTGGAGGTGCCTGAAAGTTCCTCATCCCAAATAGTGTCAAGTTTTGGCTAACCATGTGTAACTTCATCAAGTCATTCTTTCTTACTGCAACATAGGAGAAAATGCTACCTAGTCTCAAGGAATCATAGAAATGAGGACATATAAATGTCTGATAACCATCGTCCTTAGAATTCTTGTCATTATATTCCCAGATATCCAGTATGTCATAAGGAGTTTATGCATGTTCGATTGGGGAAATCATCCAATCTTTCTGTTCTTCAACTCCTTCAACATGTGCTTTTGGATATTTGTATATAGGAATGACATCATATGGACCTGCTTGGGAAGCTTCATCTATCATGTTTGAGATGTCATAATTTATGCTTTGGATAATGGATTCTTCTTGACCATATCCTTGTTTTGGGATTCCTCACTAAACAAGTCTCTTGCATGCTTGACATGAGGTATCCCTTCATCACGTTGCCATGAGTCCGAGTGGGTACAGAATGTTTCCACCAATGATGCAAATGATGATATCATTCATTTATCTAGTCTAAAAAACCAAGCAAGAGCCTTTCCTCTAAGGTGAAGGACAAATGATGGCATGTAGACATATTATTCTTCTTGAATACCATATTATGAAGCCAAAGTCATAAACCATTCCACATGATGCGTAGAATTATCATGGTCACCCTTGAAGGAATGCCATAATTCCTTTGGTAACTTGTCGAAGTATCTTGGGAAACCAGATAGATCAAGAGGAGTGAAACCAATTTCCATTTCTGTGGGAGTCGTACTATCAGTATCGTCACACTCGAATGGAATATCATTTCTAGATCCTTCTCTTTACTCATCTTGAGTCTGTATTTTTCCTAGTTTTTATTTCCATATTCTATCGATATGGAATTTATTCCCTATTAATCAACAACGTGATCCCAATCCATGATGAATGCATTGATGAACTGCTTGAGTAAAGGAAAAATTTTGTGAGGAAAACCGTCATACCAATTTCTGACAGATAAGTTGTCTTCTAGGTTGAGAGATAGCAAAAATAGCCTCGTCCCGATGTCTTCACCCATGGTGTTACTTTCTTAGATGAATTGCATGAATTCTTGCACATAGGGCGGTTACTTGGTACTTATACTTCTATAACAATGAGAAAAGTGCATTCCCACCACCATGAAAGGTATACTTGTGTGGGAAACCTAGAATGCATGACAATTTCAATATGTCCATCCACAATTCATAATTGTATGCCATCTTATCATAATTACCTGTCTTTATAGAGTACTTATTTTATTTTTCTTTCATTGGATTCGCTAAGAGAAACTACTAAATAAAAACAAGGCATACCTGATAGATGGGACGGGATGAGCTATTTGTGGATTCACTACACAATCCTACAGCTTAGTCGTTAAAAACTATGTATGTAATCATATAATCAACGATTCAAGGCTTACCAAAGTTTTAATCCTTCTCGAGATTTTCTTTGTGGAGTCACCATGTAAGATCTGTGAGATTATCCCTCAATAATATTTCCAGAATACCAAGAAAACTTACGTCAATTTTTTTACTGAACTTTGTTCTTTCGAGGATAGTAAATGACTCGAGATCAACCGATTCGAATTTTGAAATTGTCCCCAGCAACAACGCTGAAATGTTACTAGTTGAAATGGAAGTCTAAGCCACCGAAAACAATATAAGGGGAAATTGATCACTATCATCTTTGTTACTTCTTCCCTACTACTTCAGAAGTTGAGAACTCTTAGGGGAGAGACCTATTTCGGCCGTACACCGACACTAAAAAACAAAAATATCTTCTTTGGAGGAATGTTAATGATCAATGCCTAATGGAGTCTACATATGAGAGTGAAAGTGTCGTGCAAACTATGTGTGATGGAGTGTGCTTCAACTTAGTCAATAATGATCATGTCAATAGTATCACTGTAAGTATCATTTAACTAGTCACCAATTTACTTTGTAAGGTGCGGCACCATAAAAAAAACAACACACACAATGTATAGTACCATGCAAGCGCTATTATTAATCGAATAATGACAGAATTAATGATAAAAGTTATATTCACACATTAATACTTATAGCATCAGTGCAATAGTTTCATTAAGGTGCCTACTCTCATTCACGGAGGCGTGTGTAATTAGTTGTGATATAAAATGTCATATATACCAACAACATTCGGTATTTAGTTGTGTACAATTCATAGCAGTGTTAAAGTATTAGCAGCTAGTATTTAGTCCACTCTTCAAGTGCAATGAATGTGATTCAACACATGAACATATAAGTTGCTATTGAAGGCATCAATAATAAATCAATCAACAATACTTGTGGTAGCATCATTAGTCATTTAATCAAGCCCTTACAACAATATTGAGCACTGAAAATAAAACAAATCATATGAAAAATATATTGCATGTCTCAGTCAATACCTTATTCATACGATGCATGCACACAAAACGTAAATGAACTCAAGTTAGTCATTCGAAACTTAGATAATGAATTTGATAGCAGTTTTAACGATGTGAGTTATGAAAATAACTTGTTGTATTAACCAGGCATGGGCCAACTCTTTAACATGTTTCGTATCGTCTTTCGAGCAGCAGTGAATGGATAAGGGGATAACACTTTAAAGGGAATCCTGGAGATGGAATGTAGCCTCAGGTTGGCCATAAAATGTATCAAAGAGTGTAGGAGGTTGTAAGTACTAGTGTAAGAACAAGCACGAGAGTAAAGGGAGGTACGCACCAGTGTGGAAGGGCTATGAAAGAGGGTGAAGGCCGAGGGAGGTAGACGAGAAGCAATTAGAAGAGTGATATGCTGAAACTTTTAGGAAGGTGAAGCAAATGCAGTTTCTTGGAGGAAGCAAGGTAAAATGGTGGGCTCATTGCGAGAACGGTCAGTAGCAGCGATGAGGAGGAGACTCGAGGTCAACCTGAGCAGGACGAGGTAGGAAGAGAGCAGCTTAGAGGGCTATAAAACTTGTAAGAAAGTAAGGATGAGGTAAAGGAGGATTCAGGACATGCTTGAAATGGCAGTCGAGAGTAGAAAGCAGCCTTGGAAAGAAGCAATGACGATGTAGGGAGTAAGATGAGAGGGCTAGAAGTTTAGGGGAGCTATTTTAGGAAAAGTAGTGAAGAGGCGACAAGCGAGGAAGCAAGGAGATGAAAGAAACAACAATGGGGCTGTGGGATAAGGCCGAGTGTAAGGCGACAACCGTAAGGCTTCTTTAAACACTCGTGAGAGAAGGCCCGAGTGTGCAACGGATCTTTGCATGAAACTAGCGAGGCTCTAGGCGATGATAGAGGAAAATCGATCTAACCTAAAGCGAAACTAACAAATTATGACCCTAAAATCTATTATAAGAACTAACCCTAGACTAATACTGACCTAAGATGAACCCTATACTAGTTTTTGCAAGAGAAAATAGTGTGAAAACCTAGGAACAACCCTAGCAAGATGCATAACTAACTTAGAAATTCTTAGGAAGAATGATTAGCCCAGTGAGGGAGGGCCCTAAGTTAACCAACTAGAATAGGAAAAACTAAGGAGAAACCCTAGGGAACCCTCACTTAAAGATGTGATGTTGTTTGCTAAAGTGAGAAGAATGAAGGTAAAGGCCTATCCTAGGGAAAAGTGCATCTTTAAGGCTACCACTAGGACTGAGACATGCACCTCTAGCAACATCCAATGAAAAGGTAAGATGCCCGACCTCCTTGTGCTTATGTTCATTGAAAAAATTGAAGCATCAACAAAAGTTGAGATTCACCAAAGAATTTCAAGAAAATAGCTTGCATTAACAAGAAAACTTCCTCAAAAGCAGCCCATTCATCCAGATAAACCCTAAGAAGGGTAAAACAAGTGCATAGTTTTTTATCCCATTAATTTTTATTTACAAATGAAAGTGGAGATCTATTTATATATTCTTACACTCACTTTTACAAATAAAATCCACATTGACATTCCTTAAAATAAGTAAATTTGTAATTATTAAATGTCAACTTAAAATAAAAAAGAAAATAATAATAAAATATAACTTAAGGTAGACTACTTGGGGTATTTTCATGCCCAGGTGGCAAAACACGCTCAAATAAGTGAATCACTTCCAACGAAATGCCGAAGTGAGTAGGTGGGAGGGCATTACGCCCCATATAACCCCTATATTATTGTAAAATCTCTCGACGCCCTCTTTAAAGCACGAAAATGACCTGGCATTGGGTATTCCTTCCTATGAGGAAAGAAGGCCAGGGAGATCAAGGACCCATTGATTGAAGGGACAAGAGGGTGTATGAGGTGGAAACAATTGAATACGAGTGTCTCATAGATGAAGCAGAGGCCACCATAGTGTGCAAGAAGGAAATGGATGCATGAGACCTAGTGGTCAAGCTTTAAGGGGCCTAGACGCCAACCCTAAGGTTTCAAGCCTATCTAAAGGGAAGTCAACAATTTCATTAAGCCATAGTACCCTTAAAGGAGGTACCAAAGGGTCCAGTCGTGACCACCATCACTCAATAACACGTGTCCTATTCAAAAAATTAGCTCTCTCTTCCTTGGGTACACCTGAAGGTGTGCTGGGTACAAGTGCAATGTAACACGTCGTTAAAGAAACAGGTAAAAATTTCTTTTTGTTTTTTATATCAGTTTTTTTTTTAAATTAAATAGTATTTTTTATGTGCTTATTTTAACTCTAACAATCTTGTATGAATAATAGATATTAAATTATATATTTTAGCCTTTTTTTAATAACATGATATCTTTAAAAGACTAATTAATTGATTGTGTCTATCAACATTTACCAACCACTTTATTTGTGATTGTGCTAGTCTATCCAATCTACCAATCTATAAAACAATAGATATTATTTATTTTAAAACTCTTTTTATATATGGTTCTTTGTATCATTAATTCAATCCATATATATCTATATGTAGTCAACATTACAATTTTAAAAAGGTATTTAATTAAATCAATTTATGCTGTAGAGATATGGAATTATCCTCAATCCAATTCGAAATATGGTATTATGATATAAATAGATTATTAAGCACATAAGGTATATTATGATTGTAAAACACTATTCAAATTTTAAAAAATTATATTAAATATATATATTTTTGAAAATATTAATGTTTGAATTTAGAAGAATATTAATATCTTATTTTTAAAAATATGTATTGAACAACAAAAAAAAATTTTATGTATATAAATTAGTAAACCACTCTTCAAGATTAAAAATTTATCGCCAATATTCTTTTCTCATATCAACATTTCTCTCGATCATAAGTGATCTTCATCATATTTTGACAGTGTCTTTTGATCACCTAGACATAACTAACTTCATCATCCATCTCCACTTCTGATTTTCTCCTTTTATTTGGGATCCATTTCTCATTTTCTCCTTTTATTGGGGTCTTAGTTTACCTTAGTGCACCATTTGAGTTGCAAATGATGAGTTCTGAGAAGCTTCGGCACTTGGTGGACATGTTGTTGCTATTCTTCCAAAAAGCATTGAAGATCAAAATATCATCTAAATAAATAACAAATATGCGAAAAAAATATTTGACAATGCCATTAATCAATCTCATGAATGAGGCGAGGGCGTTAGTGAGCCCAGATAGCATGACATGCCACTGATACAAGACAAAATTCATTGTGTTGAGATCCTCTTTCTATAGCTCAAATGGTCGAGATATGTCCCTTCTGTAACATTGACATGGCACATGTCGGCTCAATAAAAATTAATAATAATAAAAAGTAAAAAATAAAAAAACTTATAACATTTTGGGATATATATATATATATTGCACCGAGAGAAACGGGGTTCTCACCAATCTAGTATGGGGGAGATCTTGTCATGTTATTCACGTTATGCTAGCTGACATAAATAAGGGTTTTAAAAAAATGAAAAATATAAATTACATATAGACTTATATAAAATATAACAAAATTAAACTAACAAAGATCTATTTTAAACCCGTATCTATCAAGTACCGAGAGAGATCCATATCATAAAAAAGTGTACATCTCAAGAAACTAAATCCTTCTCGGTGCTTGATATATCCAATTTTAAAATAGATCTATGCTAGTTTTAAAAACAATGTTCCATGTGTAGACAATATGCATACTCACATGATGTCAAATATATAGTGTTTCAATTTTGAATTTTTAAAATATTTAGTGTTTGAATTTATAAAATATTAATGTCTTAATGTTAAAAAATATATTGATTTGATCATAAGGTATACTGCATAATGCATGCCTTTTTGTAATTATGGAAAAGCCATAATATGTCTAAATATCAAAGTTCAATTCATATAGATAATATAATTGATTAACTATTTTTTTTATATATATAATAAAGTTTGTTGTTGTTATATATTAATAACTTTTAGAAGCTTCATTATATGAATGAAAATGATGATGATGATTAACGTACACTAAGATCAATGTTGGTCTATCGGATCTTAAGAAGGATCAAACCGAGTTAACTTTAAAATATTGTTCATTTGCTCAAAAAGTTTGCAAAGAAGCTTTCCAAGGTCACTATAGTTTTGGCAAGTTAAAAGGTTAAAATGTTTGTATTGTAGTAAATACTATGAAACTCAAATCTAATGTGGGTGTAAGTGGGGAAATCTAAGAGAAGTGGTTTCCATCATCAATTCTCATAAACTCACATAGATGGAAAACCCTTTCCAGCTATGGAGTTTTAGAAATAGAGCAACGCGCTATTTCACTATCGAGTTCAGGAGAATTCATTCTAATCTTAGATATATTAATTTTCTTCTGTGAGCTAGTTACTACTGAGAGATACTTTCGATCTTCCAAATCAGGATTAATAACCTTTTATGGTATCTTATGTGAGGATATTTATACACTTAGGAGTTAGTTAAGATCAACTTATGTAGTATATCCGTTAGGTAAAAGTGTGTTTCTTTAGTATGATTAGTATGCATTTGTAAATTTATAATCCAATGGCCACGATATGTTCTAGACATAGAGTGATCTGATGGTTCAACTTCTCTTAGAGCATACCTACCATTGATCTGTGGCTTAACACCCGATTGGTCCATGATCTCTATTTAAAGATCATGGAGAGTCCTTGGATAGTTGATTGATTATGAGAAGTTCATGTAACTTTTTTTCTTTTGCATAATAAATTGCTCCAAGTAGCTATTTGGCTGCGGCTGTGGACTGTTTCCCTCTCGAGGGTTTCAATCATGTGACAAACATCGGTATATTGATCTGTGATCTTTTTGTGTGAAATGGTTTCTCTAGGTGTTTGGTCTTTTGAGAGTACCCTGTGTACCCAAACATAGTATCAAAAGATTTATGAAGAGTCGCTTTAAGTTTTGATCAAGATCTGGAATCGGTGTTACCGAAAATTTGAAAGGGCTTTTGGTTCTGGATTTTTTGTGTATTTGTCGCATGTGGGAGCTATTCTATTGCGTCTGAAGCACCATTTTCATTGGGAAATAGTTTTCATTTCACTGAAAACCATTTTCGTTTGATCCAGAAACACCCGTTTCCGAAAATATGAAGGTATAATGTTACAGTGACTGATTTGTTTAATTTTTTTTAAATATCTCATATTTTATCAGTTTTATTATTAGATATTTATTGTTTTAGCCTTGGACTATTTCCTTCCTTGGCTATGTATGCTCTTTACCGTGCACCTTGTGCGATCGCGACAAATTAGAAACAGAAAGGAAAGTTTTTTTTTGTCTTCTCGGCTATGTATGCTCTTTGCCGTGCACCTTGTACAATCACGACAAATAAAAAACAACGAGAAAACTTGAAAATGTCACACTTTCTGGGTAAGGTAACCAAGATCTAACCCCATTGTGAGGAAAAAGTTTTTTTGTTTTTGTTTTTCGTTTTTTTTGTGATTTGCAAAAAAATAGGCAAGCACGAAGAATGAGAGAGAACAATAAAAAAAAAACCCTTCCTCTTTCCATTCTTTTACATACATTTTCAACTTAGGTCACTTGGTCCAAAGTTGCTTTATTCCTTAATAGGTCTTGAATTCAAGTCTTATTAAGTTACTTTTTAGTGCATGCAATTTCTATTTTCAAGTTACTTTATTATAAAAGTGCATCTCACTTAAATAAATTAAAATAAAAGGTGAGCCACTTAAGTCTTTTAATTTATTGCCACACTATTTAAAGTAACATTATTGTAAAAGTGAATATCACTTATTCTACAAGAGTGATTCACTTAATACAACTTTATTGGATCGTGATTGTCAAAGGTTGATCTTGGGAAGAGCCGGGTTCTTTCTTTTAGTTGGTCAAGTTAATATCCACCAAGTCACTATTGGGGACATCTTCAACATTTTCTTTGATCAAGCATAACTTCATCATCAAGAATCAGTTTTCAATGCCGTTTTTTTAAAACCGCATATTTTTTCAAGCTCTTTGCATCCAGACAATTAGTTTCTATTATTCTAGTGATTATTTTATGGTATGTCTACCCCTTGTGATATTATATTTACAAGTTCTAACTATTTCTCATGGAAATATCATATGGAGGATGTTTTGCGAAGTACGAGAATTTTCAGGATAACCTTAGGGAAAGAAACAGAACCCACTGATGATAATAAGAAAATTAAATGGAAAAATTAATGTGATGAATCTCATGGATTGATTGGGATGTTAATCTCTACTAATTTGTGTTTCCACATATCTGGAATTAATGAACCTGATAAACCTTGGGAAAATTTGAAATCTGTGTTTGGTAAACACAATGAAATTCGAGGTCATCAACTTGAGAATGAGTTGATTTCCTTGAATTCAAATGGTTTTTCATGCATTCAAGATTATTTATCTAAGTATAAAACTCTTAGCCTCTTATGTGAAGAATGCAAAATTAAGAAAGAAGACAAACAATGTATTTATCATATTCTTTCCAAACATGGACCTACATATTATGTTTTATATCTACATTCTACTCCATGAAAGAATCATTGACTACAACTAGCTATCAAGAGCCTAGTCTTGAATCCTTTTGTGATTCCTTAATTATAGAGAGCAAGATAAGCTCATTCATGTTGGAATAATTAAAAATGCAGATACATATGGGAAATCCTTATTGTCCCAACAGAAAGAAAAGTCCAAGCCTCCCAAGAAATAAAATTTTCACAATAATAAGCCAAACAACAAGGGTCCCAAAACCTGTTAGTCAGCTTCTTGTTTAAAAAATGACAAAGGATCCAAGCCAAAAGGAAATAATACTGAGCATCATTGCAATTTTTGTGGGAAAGATAATCATGATGAATCTAAGTGTTTCAAGAAGATGGAAGCCTTGGAAGCAACAATGAAGAAACACCAAATCATCATGTGATTTGTATTCAGAATCTACCTCTCGTGGGAATGCACTTTGTGCTTCTGGTTACTATTATACTGCATCTTCTTCTTCTAATTTAAATGAATTTCCAATTGATTCTGGAGCATATTATCATATGGCTAGGAATCAAGCCATCTTTTCTACTATGCATGAATGTAACACCAAGCAAATATTTATTGGTGATGAGAGATCTCTAAGTGTTGTAGGATCTGGAATAGTTCCAGTAGAAAATTGTCATTTCAGTGATGTACTATGTGTTCCAAAAATTTCCTGCAATTTGTTATTAGTCTATCAAATTACTCATTCAGGTGAATGTAAAACTGTGGCGTTTACACCTCACCAAGTTGTAATCAAGGATTTTAAAAATCCTCAAAATGTCCTTGCTACTGGAACTATTGATGATATTACTAGGTTGTACAAATTTAACAACTTTGGGTCATCGCCTTTTCTTTCAGTTTTTGTTGCTCATTGTGATAACTTGAACAAACTTTTCATCAGCGATTTGGTCACTTAGATTATCGCTCATTGCAACAACTACGTAAATACAATATGGTCACTGGTCTTCCGATGGTATCTTGCAAGGATGGTGTTTGTTTCGGTTGTGTATTTGGAAAACATCATTGGGACCGTTTTGACAAACATGCCTCTTGGCATGCCTTGGTTCCCTTGGAACTTGTGCATAGTGACTTATGTGGCCCTCTTGCATCTGTATCCTTTTCTGGTTTCAAATATTTCTTAACTTTCACTGATGACTACTCCAGATGCTCTTGGGTTTACTTCCTAAAACTTAAGAGCGAAGTATTTAACATGTTCTTGGCCTACAAGGCCCTTGTCGAAAAACAATCTAGTCATCAAATTATTAAGGTAAGATCTGACAATGGAGAAGAATATGTTAACAATAATTTCACTACTTTCTGCACTAAACAAGGAATCCAACAACAACACATTATTCCATATACATAACAACAAAAGGGTGTAGCTGAACGAAAGAACTGCAGTTTAAAAGAAATGGCTAATTGTATGATCCAATCTAAGGGACTAAGTCTTCAATATTGGGTTGAGGCCATAAATTGTGCAAATTACATAGTTAATCGCACATCCACTAAAGTTTTACAAGGCATAACACTGGAAGAATCATGGAGTAAAATTAAACTAGATGTAAGTCACTTTTGTGTGTTTGTTTGTGAAGCATGGGCTCACATTCTGGATGAAAAACATAAAGCATTATAGCCTAAAAGTGAAAAGTGCGTATTTGTTGGATATTTAGAAGATGTAAAAGGTTATAGACTTCTTCAGCCACATTCTCATGATATAATCACTACAAGAGATGTAAAATTTGATGAAAATCTCTTGGCCTACGAGCTTAACTTGGCGAGTGTGGCATCTTTGGCCTGCAAGTGATTCGACGATTGTGCCTTCTTCTTCTTCTTCTTCTTCCAACTTCCTTGACAGGTTTCCAACTCCAGTTTCTGATGATGACAATGAGGATGAAAATCCACCTCCACTTGCTCATGTTCTTCCAATTGCACCAACACCAATGCTTCCTCGATGGGTCCGTTCAACATGTGAAGTAGCTGGTGATGTTGTCGGTGATCCTAGAGATCAATGTCGAACACGTTCTCAGCTTCAGTGAGCCTCTTCTCTTTTGTCTCAAGTTTCTGAGAATCATGATCCAGAAACTTTTGCAGAAGCTTCAGGAAATCTAGATTGGGATGCAGCTATGGATGAAGAGTATCGTTCCTTAATGGCGAATGATACTTGGGATCTTGGTCCTCTTCCAAAAGGAAGAAAACTTGACAAATGTAAATGGGTCTACAAAACTGAATATGCATCAAATGGAAGGCAAGGTTAGTTGCCGAAGGTTTTTCCCAAGTTGAAGGGATTGACTACAATGAAACCTTTGCTCCTGTCGTAAAAATGAATTCCATCCATCTTGTTATTTCCCTTGCAGCCTTACATAACTGGGAAGTCCATCAAATGGATGTCAAGTCTGCCTTTTTACATGGCGATTTACACAAGATAATTTAAATGGAACAAGCTCATGGATATGTTAAGGATAACTCTAGCCTTGTCTGTCTCCTTAAGAAATCCTTATATGGCCTTAATCAAGCTCCTAGAGCTTAGTATGCGAAAATGGATAGCTTTCTCCTTGACACTGATTTTTCTAGATGCCATTCTGACCCCAATGTCTATACCAAGAACATAGGAAACCATCTCATCATACTTGTTCTTTATGTTGATGATCTTATCCTTATTGGTAGTGACCCTAAACTTATAACCCATGTGAAATCTAGTCGTAAGCAAAATTTTGAAATGTCAGACTTAGGACATTTGCATTATTTTCTTGGTCTCCAAGTATTGCAAACCAAAGAAGGAATCTTTCTTTCCTAGTCTAAGTATGCTTGTGACCTTCTTTGTCGCTTCCACATGGAAGATTGTAAACCAGTCCCTTTTCCCTTTCAATCTAGAGTCAAACTTTCTGCCACTTGTACTTCCCCTAAAGCAGATGACACCTTGTATCAATAGCTTGTTGGTAGTATTTTATACTTGACTCATTCCCATCTTGAACTTTCCTTTTCCATTGGTCTTTCTGCCCGTTATATGCAAAATCCTCATGAAAGTCACTAGAAAGCAACACAAATAATACTTCGATATATTCGAGGTACAATTTAGTTTGGGATTCATTACAGTATAGGGGGGGAACCTTTGTTGATATGTTTCACTAATTCAGATTGGGCCGGTGATCCTGATGATCAAAAGACTACTGCAGGTTATGTTTTCAGTCTAGGATCTGGACCTGTCACTTGGGCTTGTAAGAAACAACAAGCTCTTGCTCTTCCTTTAGCAAAAGCATAATATCGAGCCGCAGTTAATGCCATTCAGGAAGCTTTATGGCTTCGACAGATCCTTTCAGAGTTTGGATTCGAGTAGCATCAAGATTTCCAAAGATATAGTTCGACATCAGCGCAGCAAACACATTGAGCTACACATGCACTTCATCAGAAATCTTGTTCATGATCGTTTTATTAAAGAGCCCTATTTCCCTACAGATGATCAAGTTGTAGACATCTTCACCAAGTCTCGTACATAAGCGAATTTTTCTAAACTTTGGTCTATGTTAGGAGTTCAAGAATGTGTCCTTAAGGGGGGATAGGCTCTAATGATTCCTTCCTTCTTTTAATATGGTCACTTTTGTAAATCCTTCAGTCATATCCCAAGTTGTTCTTAAGGGGGGATGTTAGGATATTTAGACACTTAGGAGTTAGTTAAGATCAACTTGTGTAATATATGCGTTAGGTAAAAGTGTGTTTCTTTAGTATGCATTAGTATGCATTTGTAAATATTATAATCTTACAGTCACGATATGTTCTAGAGATAGAGTGATCCGACTGTTCAACTTCTCTTAGATCATACCTACCATTGATCCATGGCTTAACACCCGATTGGTCCATGATCTCTATTTAAAGAGCATGGAGGGTCCTTGGCTACTTGACCGATTATGAGAAGCTCATGTAACTTTCTTTCTTTTGCATAATAAATTGCTCCAAGTAGCTATTTGGTTGGGGCTGTGGACTGCTTCCCTCTCAAGGGTTTTAACCATGTGACAAACATCGGTGTATTGATCTCTGATCTTTTTGTGTGAAGTGGTTGCTCTAGGTGTTCGGTCTTTTGGGAGTACCCTGTTTACCCAAACATCTTAATTTTCTCTTAACCGCTAAATTTTCCTCACACTAGAAATCATCTTTAAACTTAGAAGTAATAATATTTTTTACATTATCAATTTTATGCAAAATGTCATTTTCATTAATGTCGCAATGGTTTAACCAGGCCATGGTCTCTTTACACCAACACCACTTGAGCCGTAGTTGGTTTTGACTTTAGTTTAAAGCAATTTCAGCAAGTTTTTTGTTTCCCATGTTATTTATCTTATGCTTGTACATCAAGGTGCCTAGTCATAGGCATGCTCTCAATGCGGGAAAGACCCACTTCTACGAGGATAATAGGATAAGGTATATTGCTTTTAATTTTTTGGTTATAAGTTATAAATCGCTTATGTATTTACTTAATCTTCCTCCATGATTCTTTAGAAATGATGCACCCCCATACTTCACAACTATAAAAGATAACATGGATGACAAGAGTTTCAAAGTGGAACTTCTTTTTATACCACATGACCAGAGTGGTTGATTTACAGTTATTTTCAAGACCAAAATAAGTTTTTCACCCTCCATTAATCATTTTCTCAATTCTATAGTTCCAATTGAGCTTGTGATGAATATCAATTCCGAGATACTTGTAAGAAGTCACTTCCTCTAGATTTCTATTATCATAAATCAAATTTGCATAGGTGTCTTTCTCACAACTTACATCACTTGATCACTTGAGCTTGCCCACCAAGCTTCAAAGCTTTCTAATATTTATTTATTTATGTTATATTAATAAAATTAAAATATCTAAAAACTAATGTAACATCAGTGGCAAAAGCACTGTATGTAATGTTTGTTTTCTTAAGTTGTCAATTATTTTGGTAGACTTAAGAGACAGATAGTTTGACTCAACTAAACAAATTTGGGAATGAATCCACTAGGGTGAGAAATGTATTGGATGAGAAACCATGAACGACTGTCACCTTGCTGCTTGGTGTCGAAGACAAGTGAAGAAAAGTTAGCTTGTTAAAATTGACTTGATTATTTTAATTTTTAAATGTTTCCCTAATTAGAAAAAAATATTTCTTTGAGTTTACCTTGAATTAAGGAGCCAATAATGCTATGAGAAAAGTATTATTCTGAAATTAGTGTACCAAATTATAAAAGTATACATATGTATATAAAGGTCTTTAAACAATTGTAATTATAATTAATTAGACGATTTATTACATTATTAAAGTAAATATATTACAATTATTACAAATAATTGGAATAGTGCTAGGGAACAGGAAATTAAACGTTACCGAAGACCAAACGTTTACGTAAATATGACCAAAAGATTTGGTTATACATATTATCAATTTTATGGGTATGTTAATGAATGATGTGCACACCTTTGGTTAAAAAAAAAATGGCCCATCTTCATGGTTCACACTTATCAAAACTATCTTGCTGAAATTAATTATTAATCTATGTGAAGAACTAATGAATGTTCCTGAAATTAGAGGAGGATTAAACAAAAATGTAAGAGTGCTTCCATGTTATTTAAGATGATAAAATATGATACGTTGGATTAATGTTTATGTTTTAAGTAAGATTTTAGTTAGGTAAGTGATTAAAATCTGTAAATTACTTTGAATTTGTATTGAATATTCTCATGGTAATAAGTTACATAACTATATTATTAGATCATTTTACTTAAGAGCCATTTGTGTAGTTTGAATTAAAGTGAAACTTATAATTCACTAAAAATATTGAAAAGATTACAACGTGCTTTATATGCTTGGATGATTGAAATCATACATATGTAAAAGAATATAACGTACGATAAGGAAAGTTGGTGCACAAGTATATGATTTCTAATGTTTTAATAAGAGTGGTATGACTATATTATTGTCATGGGGATTTATTATTAAGTTAAAAGTTTGCCCTTAATATATAGACTTTGGTAATAGTTCTGTAAATGTTGGAAGGTTGTCTTTCTATAACAACATGCCATAAACTATGACATGTGCTCGCACTTTATTAAGGATGTTTAAAATAGACTTATTCTATTTAATTAGTAGATAGTTAAAGGTAATGGTTTATTATCTTAATTGATATTAAAGATTAATATGTTTATATATAAAGTGTTATTGATTTGGTGATATATTTAGAGCAATCTTTGCATTAAAAAAGAGAGAATATTGTAATGTAGTGAAAGAGTAATCTTATTCTGTATTTGCTCAAGTTGATAAGAATAGATCATGTGCCTATCTGTAAGTAAGATCATGAAGGTGTATTTTGAATAATTTGTAATTAACAAATTAGTAATGCAAGTTTGTAGATAAATGATAGGGTTTGGTTTTATTTGAGAGCCTTGGAAACTACTACTAGTTAACGAGTATAGATTAGGTTTACATGTATTATGTTTGGATGAAGTTATTAAAAAAAAAAAAATTATTTTTTTGAAAATTACTCGAAGAAATATAGATATGTTGTACAATAAATAATATTATAAATCAAATTAATAATATTAAATTTAATATTATTATTATTAATATTGAAAAATAAATTCACATATTATTGAAACATAATTTTAATATTAATATTAATTTAAATAATGTTATCATTAATAGCATTAATTATATTAACAATAATATTAACATCAACATTAAACACTAATATTTATATTAAAATTAATGTTTATATTTAAATTAATATGTGTATTTAATGGTAAATCAAAGTGAAGCATAAGATCAGTGCATGCTTCAAATTTAACCTATAAATAGTCATTATTTACCATTTTACACATCTGCTACTTCATAAAATTAAAAGTCATTAATGAAGAAGTGTGAATTTTAATTTAATGACTACTATATATCTCTCAAGCCCCCCCCCACACACACACACATATCTATATCTATATCTATATCTATATCTATATATATATATGTTATCCATTAATATTATGAGTAATAAATAATAAAAGCACTAAAACTAATTAAAAATATTATGTTTTCTCTTCTTGTTAGGTAAACCTCACTCGGTTAGAAAGTCAAATTTGTTTACAATAACTGGTTTTTGGGCCAATGGTATTGGTTGTGAAGAATCCTATTTAAATGTAATTATGTGTGTGCTTGGTTGAATCATTATGTTTATTATGTGTTTGGTGCTTGTAATTATAACACCCATGATGGCTTGAGGCTCCACTTAAGATTTCCATAAATAGTTGTTGTAGTTCACTGCAATTTCATATATATTATTTTGAAATATTTGAATGAATTTAGCATTTAATGTTTATTTTATATAGATTTGTTTTAGATTAAGTAAGAGGTGAAGATTTCATTCATTGTGTTTATTATGTGCTATGATTCTAATTATAACACCCTTCCATTCAAGCTCTTGTAAACTCGATACATAATGAAATATTGATATGTTTTGTAGATCAAATAATAGGTGGACATTCCACAATAATCCTTCAATAAAATAAATTGCATAATTTCACCAATCTAAGTTTGAGAAAAATGTAAATTTATTGAAGAAAATTATTAAAGAATTTTTAATTTCTTAGTTGTAGTTCAATCATAATTGTGTGCTCTTGAATTTTAATTCCTATAACATGATATTATTATACAACAAATATTTTAACAAATGTTGACCGATTTATTAAAATCTCACTATCTTTTATTCTAAATTATTTGAATCCATTAAAAAAAATTTCAACCTTTCTAGTATAACAAAGACAAAAATTCAAAAGGTTCTTCAGAGATGCATGGAGGACAAAATATTCTTCGGTAAAATTTCTACTTCATGAAGAGAAATCTGCTACGAAATGTGAATGGTGTGAAACATATAAGGAACCTAGTCCACGGGAACTTTGTAATGGTTGTGCTTCAATAGAACACGATTTTATTACTACCCATGCAAATTCAAATGCCCATAAGTTGTCAAGAGTACAGTGGATTTGGGAAAATTAAAAATAAAATCAACTCCTCAACATATAATCCAAATCAATGATGCTAACAGGGAAAGGATTATTACAACAATGAAACTTTCACACTGCGTGGACTAACAAGATTTTTCTATTTCAACATATGTGGCTTTATGCTCCCTGTCTGTGACAATCAATCTACCAAATATCCCAAAACATGTAGATTATTCAACATATACAAATCAGATGGAAGGAAATGAATTTACTCTCTATCTTTCTCTATCTATCTATATATCTATCTATCTCTCTCTATATGTGTGTGTGTGTGTGTGTGAGCACCTTGAAGGGATACAATTGAAAAAAAAATATAGAGTCATTTCATCTCTTTTATGTTGGATGAAAGTGTTGAATGTGTATTAGAAAAACGTCTAGTTATTTATGCAAAAAATAAAGTTTCAAAAGGTTTATGAGAACCTATTTCACAGTATGTGAATATTATGAATGTATATGCAGGTAAAGAAAACATACTTATGCGGCATTGCAGACATTAAAAGTTGAAAAAAAATACCAAATAAAAAATTGATAGCTGCTTCTATATATGGATATTCCTTAATGATTAGGAATGAAAAAGGATTTGTCGCCTTATTGAAGAAAGATGTTTGGAAAATTTTGTATGTGTTCATTGCACTCCTCATCAAGATCCAGTAGCAACATTAGATGCTTTAAAAATATTACTAGAGTTATTTTTTATTGATAAATTGGAAAATAAAATATATTCTTAGGTACAACATTCAACTAAAAGAAACAATGAACTGATGGCAATGTTGTAGAGAAAAGTGTTCAGATGGCTTTGGTTAAAAGGCCATCAACATACTAGGGTTGAAAGTGAGATGCATATAGTTCTGCAAGTAAACGTAAACAAGATTAAGAGATCAGATATATTCATACCTTAGTCCAATGAATGTTGATCCAAGCAGCCATTTAATCCTCCTTTCGTTCTTATTTCTCTAAGAGACCCGCAAAAGAAACTTAACCTTCCTCAAACCAATTTGACTATATGAAAGGAGATTATGTTCAATGAAACATGAAACCCTAATATAATAAACAAAATCATATTTTCATAATCATAAATTAAACATACAAGACACATTTATTGGAGACAAAGATAATCACATATTTGTTATTCATGGAATAAGTACAAATATTACCTTCTCCTCAAGCTAGGAACCTCAAAAAACCTTGATCCAGTTCTTCTACATCTCTTCTCCAAGGAACTCAGCCTCCAAGCTCTGCAATAAAAGGACATGACATCTAGGAAAAAGGTAGGGGGCAGTAGAGTCCTGTTTCCTCGAGCATAACAATGAAAAAGTTCAAGTCCCCTCTCATGGAGCTCTCTCCTTCTATTTATACATTCTGAAGAGATAGGGTCCAATAGGGGTAAGTTAAAACTCCAAAATTCAATTCCATAACCTCATAAACCACCCCTAATTCGATATTTTTGATATTTTCCATATTTTATACCACTACAGGAGGTAACTGTCACATGCCCCAATTTGGAAAAAAAAATTTATATTATTTGAGGAACATTGTGTTAAATTTCATGCTAAGTTGTAATTGATGACCCAGTGGGGTCAAGAATATTTAAATTAATTTAATAAATATTTATGTTTTATTTATAAATAAATAAATGAGGAGACAACAACATAGGAGAGCTGTTAAAGGAGTTTTTACTGGTCAATTGGCGGAGGAGACTAGGTGGAGAGCAAACTAACATGTGGCAGCATCCTCAAACCACTTTCAACTATTAGAGGTGGAAACTTTCGTATATTTTTGGTCATGATTCCCCAAGAAACTAGAATCAGAGCAGGTGGCTGATTTAATGAAAACTGACCCAGAAGACCTAGGCATCTCTATAAAATTTTCCATTGAAGAGAGCTGAGGCTGCTCATTCTAGAGAGGTGATCATTCAGGGTGAATGAATTTACTCAAGAGAAATTCAATGGAGGGGAGTCTGGAATGTGTTTGAGGGGATAACTATTGAGATTGATCTAGTTGCAAATTTTAAGCTAAAGATCATACTGCTAAGAGTAGATTGTTATTACTGAGGTAATTGAACTAGTCATGTGTTAGCGGTTTTTACAGTTGCATTCTTTGCCCAGTTCTCAGTGAAGAAGACCATGAACATGCTTGGGGGTCATGAGGAAGCATTGTTTGAGTGTTGTCCATGAGATTGGTAGGGAGGAACAGCCTCCTTAAGCTGTTGTCAACTTGTCCTCAATAGGTTCTATTTTAGTTTCACTATCATAGTTAAGTAAATCTTAGTTTATCTATTACATGCATGTTAAATGTTTAGAGTTTATGAATGAAAGGTAACTATGAAATGTTAGATTTAGTAAAATTATAGATTGTACTAGAAATGGGAATGAGTATGTATTTACT
The DNA here is from genome assembly GCA_001517045.1 of Pseudotsuga menziesii. Lineage (NCBI taxonomy): Eukaryota > Viridiplantae > Streptophyta > Pinopsida > Pinales > Pinaceae > Pseudotsuga > Pseudotsuga menziesii. The sequence continues at coordinate 491,022 of LPNX010421896.1, forward strand.
AAAGAAGATAGAAAATTAAATTTCCGAGCTATGTTTTTCCACACGTGAACTCAACTCAGTTCGTACTCTAGCACAGTTGGCTCTCTTAGATAAATGAAATGATTCTTTTATTTGATTATGAACAGTAGATAAAATTTACTTCAAAGTTCAGAATTTAAACTAGATATCAGTGTTAAGTATTGACTGCTTTAATTTATTTTAACTAACTAAATAAAAATAAATAGGTATAAAAGAAGCAGTAAATATTATAAATATTTCAGTAATAGTTAACTCATAAAAATATAATTATCATAGTTAACAGAAGTAAGGTAAGAAACAAATATTTAAGAAAATATGTAAACAAGGAATTAATAAAACTATTTATAAACATTACCAATTCAGACTAGTGTGTTACAACCGGAATCATAGGATTCTTTTATATTCTCTGTATATAAAGTATTGGCAGTCAACCTAAGTATTTCTTAACTATAATTTAGAGTTAAAATACTGTAAAAATTACACAGCCGTTTCCATTTTTTTTTATCTTAAAAATAGTATCAAAACTCTAATTGTAAGTTATCTCGTTATTATTATTCTATTTTAAAAAAAAGAGTCAGAACACTTAAGTAGACACAAGAATTTCGTAACACTGCAGGGTTTATATTATATTCTTTAACGGAGTTCTAGAAATTACCTTTATCTTCTAAAACGGACATCAAAATAAATATAATTTACAAAATAGTATTAAATAAAATGTACATATATATAACAAACAAAGTAAACCGAGAATAATAACCATGTGCATTACAAATCCCAAATCTAGGCAGGCTTATAGCCTGTGAGAATCAAAGGGTCAAAACCCTTTTCTACTATTAAAACCAAATATATACAAAAATTCCTCTAATAAATTATAACTAGTTACATTGCTAACTGTAAAAATAAAAGTCTCGCGAACCATGCAACTAAACTGTTCCACGGTCTTTAATCTTAAAATTAAATATATACAAAAATATTTTATATTAACAGTAATTTCATTAGTGACAAGTTAGGGAAAACCCCATTTATTTTTCATAGTTTTCATCTTCTTATAATTCGAAAATAAAAACCAAAGCAAACAAGACATAGATCACATAACTTTGAGCAGAAAGGTGGTTTTATAAACTTAAAAAGAGTATTACATCTATAGGCCGTAAGGCTGAATAGTTTTCACCAAAATAGCATTTACATCACAACTTTAAAAGCTTTTGCAACCCAGCAATGTATCGATAGGGTTTAAAAACAAAAGCATGGGTTATAAACAACGAAGTAAATATCATAACTAACATAGAATTCACAGCTAGAATTCCAACCACAAGAACCCTCAACCAACCCATTTCGCAAGTAGGGGAAAACCCACGATGAGACCGAAGCTTACCAGTTTGAAAGCCCACAAAGGTAACTGAAGGATGATCCTATTTCCATCCAAGTCTGTGTCTATGAGCATAGCCTACAATTTAAACAAAACAATAGTTAAAAACTAATAACAATAATTTTAAACCCTAGCTTAACTAATTAGTGGATGAATAAAAATATTTCGAATAAAATAGGAGTTTACATGCACTGTAAATGAGAAGAGTTCAAAACCAGGAAGTTATGACCACCTATCTCATCTGTACCAACAAAGAGAAACTTCAAGTCAAACTTGCAGCAGAAGCAGTAAGGTTACAAAACTCAAATTCCATAATGTTGTAGCAAGGAACAAGCAATGGCAGAGTTAAAAACCATGTACAGACTTCGAGGCAAGCGAGTAAGTAAATACCACTTGCACAGTAAATATTTAATCCCAAGAGAAATCGAGACTACAAGTTTTGGTATCAAAACCACTCAGCAACGAATACAAACTATGGAGGTAGCAAGCAGAGAAGGAGCAGGCCTCTCATGGATGCAAAGAGCCTCTTAGTGCAACTAACAAACATGCAAACCCTCAGAGCCAAATGCCATGGAGTAGCGTTTCATTTCTTTATAAGTCACCAATGCATCGAGGAGAATAGACCACATGCCCTCCAAATTTGTTAACCAAGCGTGGGTCGTTTTCAATAGTCAAATACTGCAGATCGAAAATGATTTATATTATTGCCAATTACTTCAATTCATGCCATCAACTATAGTGGAAAGATGCATAACCTATACCATTAATACAATCATGAAGAGTCAACCATAGTATAAAAGTGCTTATCATTAGCCAATAATAAAATTAACAATATCGACTATATTATAATGTTCATATGATTGCTCATAATGCCAATTTGTCCATCGATCTTATGGATAGTTTATATGATTTCTTATTATGTCAATCATGTTTTTGTTTATGCTTTGCTTTAGGACTAGTATAATATAGGAAAAACACTTGTAATGTTTCTATTTTTAGTTTGCCCTTATGATAGAAGTTTTTAGATAGTGAAACTATCTTATATTACACATAGTATTTTCTTATAGCCTATTATTATAAACCATAACTCAGTATAGTATGGTAACATTACAATAGCAATTGCATTACGGTTGCAAACCAAATGCTATGTACACAACTTGTACACTAGCTGTGTAAGAAGATAATTACATTGTTAAGCAAATAAAACATGTTGGTATTGTTCATGACTATTAAGAGAGAATTGGAGTAGGGATATGTTGTAAATACAATATATTTCATAAAACTAATAGCTCTAAACTTTTCACATAAAAAACGATGTTGATAAATGAGGAGTCTTCATAGAGACTAAAGACAAACCTCAACGCAAGAGTTTCTCTTAACAAAACTATCAACTCATGGTAAACTCTATCTTGAAAAACATAGGATTATATCCATACATAAAGAGTAATGCACTTGAGTTTTTAAACATGTCAATAGCAGTAAGATCATAATACAATAGAAATATTTTATGAAAGTATCTTGAGCTCGATGCTCACTGCAAGAATCTATAACTGAGTAAGTACTATAATCTTCACGACAGAAAGAAAACTTAATGTAACTCAATCTTGTAAACACCATTAAATATGATAAGGATAAAATTCATTATGGCTAAATTGGAAATACTGTCATAGATCCAAAACAATGAAGGAATTTACGTTACCTCATCGGAGTATTGCATTTAATAATCAAGTTATATACTAGCATCTTATCATGCTTAAGAAGTACTTCTTGACTTAGTTCAAAATAAACTCCTACTTGATCAAACACTTATCTGCTGAACCTGTAATAACCAGCAATCCATTGAGTTAGCAGAATGCTAAGTAAGCCTTGATTTAAAACATGGTTTCTCACCTACTTGACAAAAGAGTAAATTATCAGTACAGCTAGTAGCAACTAAATGTGAGTCATTTTCATATAACTTATAAAAAAAATTAAAGTTGTATTAGTTTTCTATATTTGAAACTAATCATTGCAAATTGTTAAACTATTTTATTTTCCACTAACCACTAGCAGTTAGTAAAGTACGATTTCAGACATTTTATGTCACTTTAAAAATTTTAAATTTTTATGAAATTTTGGGGTTCTGACATGTGGTATCAGAGCACAAGGTTCAAACATAGGCCTTGATGAAGCTCAACTTGCTTATATGGAACAGTGAATTTAAATAATTTTGTTGATGTTGTTTTCTTTTGATGTTATCAACAGAGAAATTTGTTTCTCAGTTTAACAACACGTATGGAAAAATTGGAGGAATATGCAGAAGAGGAATCTCCCTTTAATGAACAAGATAATTTACAAAGAGAACCTATACAAGAAGACATAACCACTAATTCCTTGAAACTTTTACAAATAACAAAAGAATTAAAATATGAAATGGAATTTGTTAAAAAAGAAAATGAGAGGATTCTGAGAGCTCAGGAGGAGCTGAATCAGATTCTAATAGAAGTATTTCATACTGAGGGAAGGGGTAAAGGATCTAATTCAAAATATATAAGTTACCAACATAAGTATAGAAAGACTAAAAATATTAAATATGAAAGTAGCTCATCTTCCGAAGTATTTGGTGATCAACGTAATTCTCATTATACTAGTGATAGTAGTGCGGATAACCACCATACTAGGAAAAGAAAATATAAACCTTATGAAGAAGTTTCTGGAGAGTTTAAGAACATCACGCCACCAACATTTAGTGGAGAAACTGAAAAGGGGGAGGAATAGGAATCCTAGTTATCCAGGATGAAGAATTACTTCCATATTTATAACTATTCTAACCAATTAAAGGCTAGAATAACTATTTATAATCTTACAGGGAAAGCTAATATATGGTGGCAATATTTAAAGAGAGTGAAAGGTATAAGAGAGAATAACATAAATTGGAGCACATTCAAGAAGTACTTTAAAAATAAATTTTTATCTTAACAGTACTATGAAGAAAAGGCTAAAAAATTCTACGAGCTAAAACTAGGTACAACGACTATGAAAGATTTGAACAGTAAGCTTTTAAGTCTGCTTAGGTATGTGTTGTAGCTTGTGGATGAAAAACCAAAGGTATAGTGGTTTCTCAACTGTTTACCTTATCACATAAAGGATAGGATTGAGTATGACAATCCAAAAACGCTGGAAGAAGCTATGAGGAAAGCAAATTTATGTTATGAACAAAATCGAAAAAAGGAGAGTATGGCCAACTGGAAGGCCAAAAGGAATAATAATTATGATCAAAAGAAGAAATATTTTGTGCCTAATCGGAATTCTAAAAAAAATAATGTCAGACAATTTTCTAATAAGAATTTCTAGGGGAATAAGAATAATTCACAGAACAATCAGAACAATCAAAAAAATAAAGAGCCTGCTAATAATCAGAGTAATTACACAAAGAACTTTGAATGAAAAGAACCAGTAAAGTGTTGGGAATGCAGTGGTCCACATTATTCCTTAGTCTATCCTTATCAGAAAAAGACTCTCAGTAATATCCACACAATATAGGAGGAGATGACTGTTGGAGATTTAGTGAGGACTATACCCAGGATCAATGCATTTCTCCTAATTTGGTAGAAAAGTTTAAACTACCTATTGAAAAGTTTGCAAGTTCTTGGTTGGCTCAGTTAGCTACTGGTGCAAAGAGAAAGGTAACTAGTTTTGCAAAGAATTGTACAGTAACTATGGATCAATTTGAAACTTTTGTTAAGATTAATGTACTACCTCTATGTCCATATGACATACTAATCGGTATGGATTGGGTAGTGCAGCAAATGATGGTCTTAAATTGTTATGATAAAACCTTTACTTTCCTGAATAATGATGGGAAACTAATAAGCGTAAATGGAATCCCTAGGAAAATAACCGTAAGGAATATTTTTGCTCTATAGCTTAAGAGAGCTGTTAGGAAAGGTTGTAAGGCTTATGCAGAAATGGTAACCAATGAGGAAAATCTAACAACATAGGTAAATTAAAATTTGAGGATATACTAGTTCAAAAGGAATATGCAGATGTATTTTCGAAAGAAAATCCAGGACTGCCTCCGAAAAGGGAACTAGATTCTACCATTGAGCTAGTACCTGGTGTAGTGCCCAGATCAAAATCCCCTTATCGGATGAATATACTTGAACTTAATGAACTTAAGTCACAATTAAAATAACTTATTGATATGAATTATATTCGACCTAGTGTGTCTCCCTAGGGGATACCTGCCATCTTTGTTAAGAAAAAAGAAGAAAATCTATGAATCTACATAGATTATCGACAATTAAATAAGATGAATATTAAGAACAGGTACTTGCTACCTCACACACATGATCTGTTTAATCAACTACATGGATCAACAGTATTCTCAAAAATTGATTTACGGTCTGGATATCACCAAGTTAGAATTAAAGATGAAGACATCGTTAAAACAACTTTTAGGACTCGATACGGACATTACGAGTTTGTCGTCATGTCATTCGGGCTTACTAATGCTCCAACTATTTTTATGTGTCTAATGAATAATGTAAAGGATAAATATCTAGATAAATTTGTGGTCATGTTTATCGATAACATATTAATTTATTCAAAATCTGAAGAAGAACATAAAGAACATTTAAAAATTGTATTACAAGAGTTGCGAGATCATCAAATCTTTGCAAAGTTTAGTAAACACAACTTCTTTAAAGATAAAATCCACTACTTAGGTCATGTGGTGAGTAAAGAAGGAATTCCATCGCATCTCGAAAAGATAAAGGCAATCAAAGATTGGTTAGTTCCTAAAGATGTACCTGATGTCCAATCATTTATGGGGATTACCGAAGGTTCATGAAAGGGTTTTTGAGAATCGCAAATCCAATAACCTCTTTACAGAAAAAGGGAAAGAAATTTGATTGGAATCAGAAGTGCGAGGATAGTTTTAAAAAGTCAAAAACCTTATTAACCAGCACACCTATTTCAAGAATAGCTGATCCAAATAAAGATTTTTTAGTATGTATTGATGCCTGCAATGACGGTTTAGGCAGAGTAGTGACTCAAGAAGGATATGTTATTGCTTATGAGTATAGGAAATCGAAAATTCATGAAACGAATTATGCAACCTATGGCTTGGAATTAGCTTCTATCATACATGCTTTAAATATGTGGCATCACCATTTAATTGGAAGAAAATTTATCTTAATGACAAATAATAAGGGATTAAAATATATGTTAGATCAACCTAACCTGAATGCTAGATAGGCTAGGTGGTTAGCTTTTCTAAGTGAATATGATTTTGAAATTCAACACCTTAAAGGGAAAGAAAATAAGGTTGCTGATGCATTAAGTAGGAATGCAAAGCTGGATTTTATAGCAGCTATCAACACTTATACAATAGATCTGGAAGAACAGCTTAAAGCAGGGTTAGAACAAGATGAAAATTACCTAAAGTTACAAGCAAAAGCAAAAGAAAATCTAATAGAAAGTCTGATTATAGGGTATAGCTTGAATGAAAAAGGATTTTTACTATATAAAGATAGAATATATGTACCTAATGTGCCTAAATTTGAGTTATTAATTTTAGATGAAATCCATAAAAGTCTTTACTTAGGCCATCCGGGTTATCAAAAAAATATAACCATGTTAAGAAAAGAATATATTTTGGCCAAACATGAAGACTGAACTAGGAGAATATATTGCTAGTTGTTGTGAATGTCAGCAAGTAAAAACTGAACATCAGCATCCAGCTGGATTCCTTTATCCTTTTCCAATTCCTAGCTGGAAATGGGAAATAATTAGTCTTGATTTTGTTACTGGACTACCTAGAAATTAGAACTTAAACGACTCCATAATGGTAGTGGTTGACAAATTGAGTAAAGAATCCCATTTTATACCTGTCAAAACTACTTATAAAGCTGGAAACATAGCTGATATATTTTTAAAGCAAATTTTCCAACTGCATGGAATATTGAAGGTTATAATTGCAGATCGAGACCCTAAATTTATAGGTAACTTTTGGAGATCTCTATTAAAAGGATTAAATACTACGTTAAATTTTAGTACCTCATTCCATCCTCAGACTGATGGACAAACTGAAAGAGTAAATCAAGTACTGGAAGATTTACTAGGAATGTATGTAAAGGATCAACTAGGTAAATGGAAAGATTATTTACACCTGGTAGAATTTTCTTATAATAATAATTATCAAGCTTTAGCTAGATATAGTCCTTTCGAATTTTTGTATAGAAGGAAATGTAACACTCCCATCTCTTGGAGTAATCCGGTGGACAGGTTAGTATTAGGACCTAAATTATTGAAAGAAATGGAAGAAATTGTAAAGCAGGTACAACGTAATCTAAAAATTGCTCAAGATCAATAGAAAAGTCAAGCAAACCTTAAAAGAGCTCCAAAAGAGTTCTAGGTAGGTGAACATGTTTTCATTCAGGTGAGACCCAGAAAGAGTTCTTTGAGGTTGGGTAATTTTGCCAAAATAGGACCTTGTTATTGTGGTCCTTTTGAAATACTATCTAGGATTAGACAGGTAGCCTATCAGTTAGCCTTATCACCAAATTTAAGAGTTCACAATATTTTTCACATTTCTGTATTAAAGAAATATGTGCATGATGCTACTCATGTTATTAACTGGAATGATGTATAGGTGGAACCCGAAGGAGATTTTCTAGTGGAACCGGGCTGTATCCTCGAGCGGAGGGAGATCACACTTCAAAACCACACCATTGGTGAAGTGAAGGTGCAATGGAAACACCTTAGTCCAAAGGAAGCCACCTAGGAATTGGAAAGTCATACGCAGGATGTATATCCAATTCTATTTCAGGGGAACTTTGAGGATGAGGAATAAATAACATTGAGGACGATGTTATAATTTAAGGGGGTGTGTATGTCACATCCCCCAATTTGCAAAAAAAAATTATATTATTTGAGGAACATTGTGTTAAACTTTATGCTAAGTTGTAATTGATGACCCATTGCGGTTAAGAATATTTAATGTAAATTCAGAATATTTTATTTATAAATAAACAAATGAGGAGATAACAACTTAGGAGAGCTGTTAAAAGAGTGTTTACTGGTCAATTGGTGGAGGAGACTGGGTGGAGAGAAAACTGACATGTGGCAGCATCCTCAAACCACTTCCAACTGTTGCAGGTGGAAACTTCCCTATATTTGTGGTCATGATTCCCCGAGAAAGTGGAATTAGAGAAGGTGGCTTATTTAATGAAAACTGACCCAGAAGACCTAGGCATCTCTATAAAATTTCCAATTGAAGAGTGCTGAGGTTGCGCATTCTAGAGAGGTGATCATTCAGGGTGAATGGATTTACTCAAGAGAAATTCAATGGAGGGGATTCTAGAATGTGTTTGAGGGGATAGCTACTGAGATTGATCTAGTTGCATCTTTTAAGCTGCAGATCATACTGCTTAGACCGGATTTTTATTATTGAGGTAATTGAACCAATCAGGTGATCGAGGTTTTTCTAGTTGTATTCTCCACACTGTTCTCAGCCAAGAAGACCACGAACAGGCTCGGGGGTCCTAAGGAAGCATTGTTTGAGCACTCTTCAGGAGATTGGTAGGGAGGAACAACCTTCTTAAGCTGTTGTCGACTTTTCCTCAATGGGTTCTATTTTTGTTTTGCTGTCATAGTTAAGTAAATCTTAGTTTATATATTACATGCATGTTAAATGTTTAGGGTTTATGAATGAAAGGTAACTATGAAATGTTAAATTCAGTAAAATTATAGATTATAGCAGAAATGGGAATGAGTATGTATTTACTGAAGCAGATAGAAAATTAAATTTCCAAGCTCTACTTTTCCACACCTGAACTCAAGTCATACTCTAGCACAGTTGGATCTCTTAGATAAATGAAATGATTCTTTTATTTGATTATGAACAGTAGATAGAATTTACTTCAAAGTTCAGAATTTATACTAAATATCAGTGTTAAGTATTGACTGCTTTAATTTATTTTAACTAACTAAATAAAAAGAAATAGGTATAAAAGAAGTAGTAAATACTATAAATATTTCAGTTTTAGTTAACTAATAAAAATATAATTATCATAGTTAACAAATGTAAGATAAAAAACAAATATTTGAGAAAATATGTAAAAAAAGAACTAATAAAACTGTTTATAAACATTACCAATACAGACTAGTGTGTTAAAACCATAATCATAGGATTCTTTTATATTCTTTGTATATTAAGTACTGACAGTCAACGAAAAGCCAAAGTATTTCTTAACTAGAATTTAGAGGTAAAAGACTGTAAAAATTACGCAGGAGTTTCTATTTTTGTTTTCATAAAAATAGTATCAAAACTCTAACTATAAGTTATCTCATTATTCTTATTCTATTAAAAATTAAAAAATAGAGTCAAAACACTTAAGTAGAAACAAGAATTTCATAACACTGTAGGATTTATATTATATCCTTTAACTGAGTTCTAGAAATTACCTTTATCTTCTAAAATAGAGCTCAAAATAAATATAATTTACAAAGTAGTATTAAATAAGATGTACATATATATAACAAGCAAAGTAAACCGAGAATAATAACCATGTGCATTATGAATCCCAAATCTAGTCCCAAATCCAAGCAGGCTTATATACTGTGAGAATCAAAGGGTCAAAACCCTTTTCTACTATTAAAACCAACTATATATAAAAAATTCTTGTAATAAATTATAACCAGTTACATTGCTAACTGTAAAAATAAAAATCCCGCGAACCATACAACTAAATTGTTCCACAGTCTTTTATCTTAACATTAAATATATACAAAAATAGTTTATATTAACACTAATTTCATTACTGACTGGTTAGGGAAAACCCCATTTATTTTTCATAGTTTTCATCTTCGTAGAATTTAAAAATAAAAACCAAAGAAAACAAGACAGAGATCACATAAATTTGAGCAAAAAGGTGGTTTTATAATCTTAAAAATAGTATTACATTTGTAGGTCTTAATGCTAAATAGTTTTCACCAAAATAACATTTACATCACAGCTTTAAAATATTTTGCAACCCATCAATGTATCAACAGGGTTTTAAAACAAAAACATGGGTTATAAACAACGAAGTAAATATCATAACTAGCAGAGACTTTGCAGCTAGACTTCCAACCATGGGAACCTTCAACCAACCCATTTTGCAATCAGGGGAAAACCCACGATGAGATCGGGGCTTACCGGTTTTAAATCCCACAAAGGTAACTGAAGGACGAGCCTATTTCCATCTAAGTCTGGGGCTGTCAGCATAGCCTGTAGTTTAAACCAAAAAATAGTTAAAAACTAATAATAATAATTTGAAACCCTAGCTTAATTAATTCATGGGTAAAAAAAAAGATTTCAAATAAAATAGCAGTGTACATGTGCTGTGAACGAGAAGAGTTAAAAAATAGGAAGTTACAGCCACCAATCTCATCTGTACCAACCAAGAGAAACTTCAAGTCAACCCTATGGCAGAAGTAGGAGGGTTACAACACTCAAAATCCACAATGTCATGGCAAGGAACAAGCAATGACAGAGTTAAAAACCATGTACATCCTTCAATCCAAGCGAGTAAGTAAAGACCACTCACACAGTAAATATTTACTCCTAAGACAAATCGAGACTACAAATTTTGGTATCAAAACCACTCAGCAACGAATAGAGACTATAGAGCTAGCAAGCAGAGAACGAGCGACCTCTCGTGGACATAAAGAAACTCTCAGTGCATCTGACAGACATGCAAACCCTGAGAGCCAAATGCCACAGAGTAGGGTTTCATTTCTTTATAAGTCACCAATGTATGGAGGAGAATAGACCATGTGCCCTCCAAATTTGCTAACCAAGCATGGGTCATTTTCAATAGGCAAATACTGCACATCAAAAATGATTTATATTATTGCCAATTATTTCAATTCATGCCATCGATTACAGTAAAAAGATACATAACCTTTACCATTAATACAATCATGAAGAGTCGACCAAAGTATAATAGTGCTTATCATTAGCCAATAATAAAATTAACAATATCGACTATATTATAACGTTCATAGGATTGCTCATATTGTCAATTTGGCCGTCGATCTTATGCATAGTTTATATGATTGCTTATTATGTCAATCATGTTTTTATTTATGCTTTGCTTTAGGACTAGTATAATATAGGAACAACACTTGTAATGTTTCTATTTTTAGTTTGACTTTATGATAGAAGTTTTTATGTAGTGAAAGTATCTTATATTACACATAGTATTTTGTTATAGCCTATTATTATAAACCGTAACTCAATATAGTATGGTAACATTACAATAGCAATTGCATTATGGTTGCAAACCAAACACTATGTACACAGCTTATCCACAAGCTGTGTAAGAAGATAATTACATTGGTAAAAAAGTCAAACATGTTGGTATTGTTCATGAATAGTAAGAGAGAATTAGAGTAGGGATATGTCGTAAATACAATATCTTTCATAAAACTAATAGCTCTAAACGTTTCACATAAAACTCAATGCTGATAAACGAGGAGTCTTCACAGAGATTGAAGAGAAACCTCAATGCAAGAGTTTCTCTTAACAAAACTATCAACTCATGGTAAACTCTATCTTGAAAAACATAGGATTATATCCATACATAAAGAGTAATGCACTTGAGTTTTTAAACATGTCCATAGTAGTAAGATCATAATACAATAGAAATATTTTATCAAAGGATCTTGAGCTCGATGCTCACTGCAAGAATCTATAACTAACTAAGTACTATAATCTTCATGACAGAAAGAAAACTTAATGTAACTAAATCTTGTAAACAACATTAAATATGATCAGGATAAAAGTCATTATGGATAAATTTGAAATACTGTCATAGATCCAAAACAATGAAGGAATTTATGTTACCTCATTGGAGTATTGCATTTAATAATCAAGTTATATACTATAATCTTATCATGCTTAAGAAGTACATCTCGAATTGGTTCAAAATAAACTCTTACTTGATCAAACACTTATCTGCTGAACCTATAAGAACCAGCAATCCATTGAGTTAGAAGAATGCTAAGTAAGCCCCGATTTCAAACATGGTTTCTCACCTACTTGAAAAAATATTAAATCATCAGTACAGCTAGCAGAAACTAAATGTAAGTCATTTTCATATAACTTACAAAAAAAAAAATTAAAGTTGTATTAGTTTTCTGTATTTTGAAACTAATCATTACAAATTGTTAAACTGTTTCATTTTCTGCTAATTGCTAGCAGTTACTAAACTGCGATATCAGACATTTTATGTCACTTTAAACATTTAAATGTTTATGAAATTTTGGGGTTTTGACAGTAACCGCAGCTAGCATGAAGGAAAGTTTGTGAATATAGAAGTTAAAGTTGCGGGTTTTCTTAACAAAAGTCACAGTTAGGTAAAAAATCCTCATTTTTAGGGTACTTATGGGTATTTTCAGACTTTGGAGTCTTCTACAAAGTTTTTACTGACTTCTAGATTATCACCGCATGAAGTAGAAGGAGGAGTGTTAGAAAATAGGACCGCAAAGCAATAACAATTATACAGTTAAATCATTAAAATAGATTAAAAACACATAAAACACATTACAATAGAGAAACATATATAACGTGGTTCACCCCAAAGATGGGCTACATCCACACAAAAATTGCCAGTCCTATATATTATATAAGATAAAGGGATACAACCTGCAACAACACCATTGCACTTCCTCTTCACTCTCTCACAATCTCTCTCATACAATCACAGAGATTATTTACAATGATACATTACAATACACAATCATATTACAATGTTTTCTTTTAGAGGAGAAATACCATGGGAAAATACTACGGGTCACCAAATACCATGGTTTTGCAAAATTGTTAGCCAACACACATCCCAAAAAAATCCTTTAGGGGCTTCGCCCCCAAACCCTTTTTGTCGAGGGTGCCGGTCCCTCAGAGCGCCACAGGAGGAAAACGTCCCCCCACACCCCCCTGCTTGGGAGGAGTGTATAGTAAACCTTGGGTACAAACAAAAATTATTAATAATACCTCTTTATCTGAACCATAAGGCTCCACAACCAACAATCTCCCACTTGGAAACCGATTACAACATCTCCACCGCTATTGGACTTGTTGGACTATGCTTTGGACCTTAGACTTGGAAAATTTCTTATTTTCGCCTTCATGATTGAAGGCCAATAGAAACTAAGTAGGAACTCAGTTTCTTTCTAGTTACTCCCTTCGTCAACATGTATGCAGGATTCTGGCTAGTATGTATATTTTCCAACTTTAATAGTTCTTCATCTAGAACAAGTCTTATGAAATGGTACTTGAGATGTATATTTTTAGTATTTAAATGAAAGGAGGAGTTCTTTTCAATATTAAGGGTACTCTAGATTTTTTTGTACAACCTTCAATTCTCCTACTTCTTAGCGAACTCCCCCATGAACCTTGGAAACCAAATCATCTATTTACTAGCCTTTGTATCAACAACATAATCTGCTTGCATTGTTGAAAATACAACAACCTATTGCATTTTTTAAATCCAAATTACTGTTGTTCCACCCACAGTAAAAACATACCCTGTGGTGCTCCTCCTGTTATCTTTATCACCTTCCATATTTGCATCAACATGTCCCTGTAGAGCAGTGTATGAACCTCCAAAACATAATGCATCAGAAGTGGTACCTCTCAAATACTTGACAATCCACTGTACTGATTTCCAATGCTCTTTACCTGGATTGTTCATATACCTCCTCACAAATCCCACTGCGTGTGCAATATATGGTCTTATGCACACCATGACATACATCAAACTTCCAACCACTGATGAATAGGGAACCGTGGACATGTAGTCTATATCTTGATGTGTCATTGGAAACATCTCCTTACTTAGTTTGAAATGGTGGGCCAAAGGTGTACAAACTGGTTTTTCATTTTTCACTCTAAACATCCTGAACATCTTTTCTATGTACTTACCTTCAGACAATTTCAATGTGCAAGTTTTCGTGTCTCTTCTTATTCTCATACCAAGGATCTTCATTGTAGCATCCAAATCCTTCATAAAAAATGATTTAGCTAGTTTTCTTTTGAGAACATTCTTATCCTTCATGTTAGACCCTGCAACAAGCCTATCATCCACATATAATAACAAGATAATATATCTTCCATTATCTAGCCTCTTTAAATAAACACAGTGGTAAGAATGACATCTTCCCTAACCTTGTTCTATGATAAACTTATCAGAATTTAAATACCACTTCATTGTAGCTTGCTTCAAGCCATACAAGCTCTTCTTCAACCTGGAAATCAAACTATCCTTCCCTTTTACCTCATACCCCTGTGGCTACTACATATAAATATCTTCCTCCAAATTCCCATGGAGGAAGGTTGTTTTTACATCTAACTATTCAAGATGCAAATATTCTCCCACCACTAGACTTAAAATAGTTCTAATTGAAGTCATTTTAACAAGAGGACAAAATATTTCATCAAATTCTATACCTTTCTTTTCTACAAACCCCTTTACAACAAGTCTAGCCTTGTATTGATTCTTTCCTCCATCTTCCTCTTGCAACCTGTAAACCCATTTATTCTTTCATGTCCTTTTTCTTGTAGGAAACTTAACTAAATCCCAAGTATGGTTTCTTACCAATGATTCCATCTCCTCATCCATGACTTGCTCCTACTTATTTCTAGTTTCTACCTGCATTGTGTCTTCATAACATTTTGGTTCACTGGAACTAGTCATCAATAAATAATACAGTGAAGGAGAGAATTGCTTAGGGCGTCTACTTAACCTTGTATATTTTCTTACATTTGTAGGAGTTTGAGGTACTTACCACTGCTCTTTATTTTCTAGTTCCTTTGGGACTTCATTTTGTTTGATTTCATCAAGCACTGTGTACTCTGTGTTTTCCTTTTCCTCTTTCTTTCCCTGCAACTCATCTTTGTAGATAACCTTATCTTTGGATACTATATCTCTACTCCTAATGATTTTTCATTTTTCATAATCCCATAAACGATAACCAAAATCATCAACCCCATATCCAACAAAGTTACATTTCTTGGATTTAGCCTCAAGCTTTGTTCTACGATCTTTATCAATATGGACACATTCTTCACAACCAAAAGTTCTCAGAAATGAGTAGTTTACCTTTTTACCTGTCCATACCTCCTCTGGAATTCCACCATCCAAAGTACTTAAAGGCTCTTTGTTTATTAAATAAACAACATTTTTTACAGCATCAGCCCAAAACTATAAGGGAAACCTTGGATGCAATATCATACACCTTGCACACTCCATGATCATTCTGTTCATCCTTTTGACACATCATTTTCTTGTGGTGTTTGAAGTACTGTCTTCTCTCTACAAATCCCATTGTATGAATAATAAATATCAAACTCCTTGCTGCATTGTTTACCTCCATTATCAAATCTTAGACATTTCAATTTTTTTCCTATATCATTCTCAACCAAATATTTCCAGTTCTTAAAAGTATCAAACACATCAGATTTTTGTCTAATGCAACAAACCCAAGTTTTTCTAGTTGCATCATCAATAAAAGTAACATAATAACAAGAGCCATCAAGAGATTGTACATGAGATGGTCCGCATACATATGTATGCACAAGATCTATATTTTCACACTTCTTTTATTTCCCAACGCTAAGAAATATAACTCTCTTATGTTTTCCATAAACACAGTTCTCACAGAATTCAAAACTTACCTACCGTAGATCTAGAAACAATTTCCTTGAGTGGAGAATTTGCATCACCTTCTCACTCATGTGGCCAAGCCTATGATTCTACAACACTACACTTGCTTCTGTGGAAGCTACAAATATATAATAATAAGTATTATGAAGACATAAAAACAATCTACCTAGCTTATCTCCTTTTCCTATTACTAGTTCTCTATCAGTAATCAGCCACCATGTTTTTCCAAATGTAGAAGAGCACCCTCTATCTCCCAACTTCCATTTTGAGATCATCATTTCATTTTCATAGTAGGAATGTGCCTCACATATTTTAGCAGCCATTCAATTCCATTATCTACCTTAATCCGTACCTCACCCATTCCAACAATTTTGCATGATTCATCATCCCCCAATAAAACATGTCCATAATCACCTTGAACATAATCATGAAATAATTTCCTATTGGGTGTAGCATGACATGAATCCTTAGTATCTACTACCTATTAATCACTAGTAATATCTAATGCAAGAATAAAAGCAACTTGTAACACATCACGTGCTACATCCGCTTCCTGAGTAGTCTCTTGCTACCTGACTCCTTTCTTATTTGGGGCTCTCTAGTCATTCTTCATATGTGCTTTCTTACCACAATTCCAACACTTTATCTTTCCAAATATGGACTTGGATCTAACCTTTCTAGACTTGTTGTGGTTACTTGGGCTCCTTCCTCTCTCCTTTTGTCTCCCTCTACTCTCCATGGTCAACGCATTACCTAATGTCTCACCTATTATTTTTCTTCGCATTTCCTTGGTAATAATAACACTAAAAACATCATCAAATTTATGAGTGTTTGAACTAGGGACAGAGTTACTTACAACCATGACCAAGCTATTCCATCTTTCAGGCAATGAGCACAAGATTAGAAGATCCCTAACCTCATCATCAAAGTTCACTTTTAGAGAATGTAACTAACTGGTCAGTGTATTAAATTCATTTAAATGGTCAACAATAGATCCACCTTATGACATATTCATATTAAATAAACTCTTCATTAAAAATACCTTGTTTGAAGCCAAGGGTTTTTTCGCAGAGCCTAGACAATGTGCTCATCACACCCTCTGTTGTCTTCTCTTTCGAAATATTGAAAGCCACCGATGAAGTCAAGAATTATTATATTGTTCTGAGTGCCTTTCTCTTAGGAACCTCCCATTCTTCATCCTTCATAGTTGCCAACTACTTTTCTTTTTCGCCCAACAATAGTTATAGATCCTTTTGGTATAGATAGTCCTCAATTTTCATCTTCCTTAACTGGTAATTTTGGTCATTAAATTTCTCGACCCTAAACATTCATTCTTCCACCATTGATACCACTCGAACCAAGAACCCTTCTTTCTAGTGATTAACCAGCCAAATAGACCTTTTGGCTCTAATACAAATTGTTAGAAGACAGTGTCAAAACCCCAAATTTTCGAAAAATTTAAAATTTTTTTTAAACAGCATAAATCTTATTAAATGCAGTCATTAACTGTTTGATTAGTTTATGTTACTAGGATTGTAACTGTGTGATCTTTTAATTAATCTTTAATTTAAAGAATAGTTTCTTTTCAGTTACTGATTGTTCTTCTGATTGCAACTCAAGGTAGGTTAGTCATCAAGGACTGGGCTTACCTAGCTTTCGAGCTAATGCAGCAGTTTTCTTCTATTACAGGTAAACAGGTAAGCTGTACGGGTCGTAGTTAACAAGTCTCAGAAGTTTACAATACAAGTTGCTGTAAATAACTTATTTAGTGAAAGTACATATATGCTAGGCAGAAATATATGCTTCTACACGTAAAACTTTTACTACAATTTCATTGAAACCTAGCGCTAGAAATATGGAGTTCCACACACTGAGATAGCAGTTAACCTTTCTGTACAGAAATATTGGGTTTAACAAGTCTACAGAGTATGAACCATTTAATTGTTCGTACTGAAGGTAAAAGTAAGAATATAATAACTATTTCTTTAATAACCAGCTAACATAGTAGAACCTCACAACATCAAAGGTCTACTTTTATTATTCATCGTTACTGTAACATGTCACGCTTAGATTATATTATATTCCGATTTGCAACTGTAGTTGTAAATGATAAAACATTACAAGTATCGGTCTATACCTTTCTTACTTTAAACATGTACAGTTTTATTGTATGATTTAAGTCATCCCTTAATAGTTAAGGGATGACACTGTTTTGGAATGCTTCTCTATTTCCATAATCGACATTAGGATAGAAACCAGATCACTTTTAGAATCAGTCCTAGACATATCATAATTACCCCTCTATGAGTTTCTAAGACTATAATATCAATCAAGGAGGTTAAATATATCCAAGCTACCTACCATACATTAATTTATAACATCTCCCATAATTTCTAGAGCTTAGACAGTGACAAAAGTCTAATTGTCACCATAAAGATTCTAAGACTATTTAAAAGATTGTTAATCTATCAACAAGTAAAAAAAATAGAGTAAGCCAAAATCAAACTTATAAATAACATAGTTTAAATATCATCAAATATATATATCATAATTACCTCCTCTAATCATGTTACAAATCTTATTCTATTTAAGACTGTAAGTGTTAAATGACAAAATAGTCCTTTACCTAGACAAAGAGGTCATAATCGAATCCGTGACATTTCAAGTTTATAGATTCCACTCTTAGATAGACCCTTAAAACCTTACCTTATATATTTCAAGAGCTTATATATGAGATCATAATATGTACTCATCAATCGAGATAAAATATTTCTTCAATTAATTTGCTTATTAAATAAATAATGTCAAGTTACAAAGGTTCCTTGTAACCTTAATAGCTACGCCCACAAAGATCATGGTGTTATCACTTGATTACCATGCATGGAAGATGATATATCATAGCGCATTGAAATAATTGCATGAATGATAAGTTCCATGGTTTAGCTCAAAAGTAAACTTTTAAAAATTCTAAATTCATATATCCCAAACTAAATAAGTTAAGTTATGCATGTATCCTTCTCGATCTAGTAAATAATGTGATCAATGATTTTAATAGGTAAGACTAATGTGTTACAACATTTCATAACAAAATTCTAGTTATAAAAACGATGAACATAGAGTTAAAGCGCAATTTACCAAATTGTAAATGATGGCACCTCATAAAGAAATCACATGAATTGTTTTACCCTTACGCCACTGAAAAGTTATGATGCAGGGTTATATTTTTCATTAACGAGTTTCTTGTTATTAACCTGAAAGGATAGGTTGGTCGGTTGTGAAGATTAATCCTCGTGGTTGCTCCAAAACGAGTATGGAAATTTACCACGATTTGCAAAATATTTAAGAGGAGACGTGGCAGAAGGTCATCCAAAAGTCGAGATGTTAAAAGGGCCATCAAACCCTAAATTCATTAGTCTTCCCTCGCTTCAGGCACTCGTCCACAGCCGCGAAGAACTTGGTTACCCTGTCACAAGAGTGGCGCTGCTACTTTCTTCAGCTTCTTTCTCCCTGGTTAGTTTTGCCAAAAGAACAAAGCGAAAGCTATGCCAAGTATTTCTATTTTCCTGAGTTCTTTGCTCTTCTTTTTTATTCTTGAATGTCTTACCATCTGATTTCGAACCCTAGATTGTAACCGCTTGTCCTTCGCCTTCAAAATTTAGCAATACAATACTAGTTCTTTCGGTTGGAGCAATGTGGCCTGTAATTCACCGTTTACTAATGCTATTGGAAAAGAGTAGCATTACGGGTCAGGGTTTCACCCTGCCAGATGAATAGCTGGAGTTATCTGTCGTTCTAGGATGATGGAGTCAAATATCGTTGTTTCCATTTTGCGGCTGAAAGATAAACCTTTTGTTCGAACTGTCACTGGTCGCTACGCTGCTGGTTAACGTCCTTTACTTGCTAAGGTAAAGCAAATGTCTTTCAAATTCTTTCTTTAACGTTAGTGTAACTTCCCTTAAATATAACTGTTCTTATTCACCAAATCTCACTTAACAGTATGGTGTGTTAACCGTGCAGGTTCGACTTATCTCTCTTCTATGGCTGCACAATGAGCACAAGTTGCAGGCGATATGCATACCACGGTAAGCCCTGGATTTACCATGGCTAGTCTACCTTGTGCAATCCCTTATGAAGTAATAAGGGTTGGTTGTTGCGACCTGAAAATCCCTCATGGATTTTGGTTACTTGGTTATTTACTTTACTGTTTTTAGGATTGGATAAAACCCTTGTTTACCGAAGGGTTTTCCGGCTTCTGCCGAGAGTGTTCAATTTGCTTTCGTATAAATACTATGTTTTAAAGTAAGAACCAGGCTGTAAAAAAAAAACCTTTCTGTGTAAAATTATAATACGGCCGTGAGCCAAGAAAGTTGAACTAAGCTTTACCGTTATTAACCTTGTACATTTTTGGATGTTAGGGTTTTTACCCTGAACCCATTATTATTGTTGTTAAAACTTTTCCGCAGACTATGAAGTTATTGATAAATTTCACATTTCCTATTAAAACTCGATGAGACGAGTATTCTACAATGTTGAAAAAATACCCGGAATGATAAAATAGTAAAATGCTCTTATAAATATTTATAAATGCAATTATACTTCTGTACAGGTTTATATAATTTACTTATTCTTCTTTAAAGATGGATACATATATAGACCTGTTATCCTTCGGAAAAGAATAGATAAGCACACAAAAGGAAAACAGTATATAACTGTCAGTAATTCTAGAGTATAGAATTTATACTATAATAAAATAAGTTAAGGTACTATTGTAATTACACAATAATACAATCTGTACAAAGTAAATTATAAAAATAGTAAATACGATTTATAAACATAATATATTTGCTTTGACTAGAATACTATTACCTTCATTGTTATTTACACTCGGCTTTATTAATACTGTTTACATCATAGATACTACAATGTGATACTACTCTTTGATATTACTACAAATATTGTTTTAACATTATTTCCCCTTTATTTTGGTTTGGGCCTTTTTATCTTGTTATAAAGTTTGAATAAACCTTTATATTACTTATTAATAATAAGATATAAACTTATAAGCATACCTATATACATATCCTGTAACTAGCATAACATTTATTCATCAGACCTTATAATAGAATAACAAAATATGTCAAAGTACTCATCCAAGCTGAATAAAATGAAATTACAGTAATTTGGAAATTTTACATTTTCTGCTATAATATAGATTGCTACTAAATTACTTTAACTGTATCATCTAACTGATGAATACTGAAAATCTTCTATCAGTAATATATTTGTTTAAAATAGAAGCAATAATTATAACTTATACTGCAAGTATACTTATTCTATCCTTTCATTTTACAGTTAATGTTCCAGAAAATAAGATGCGATACTAAACTAGCTTGTGATACAGTAAGAAAACAGTTCATGAATTTGTAAAAACGTTTGTAACAACTGTAAGTAAAATTAGGAACTCAGTTCAGAAGATTACTTCTTCTAAACACTGAGATACTGTGCTAGAGTACTATCTGGTGATACCAGATGTGGAAAAACATAGTGGTACTAACATGTTTTGCTACTACCATACCAAAATACTAATTTTACAGATACTAAACAATTACTCAGGCATGTAAATAATTATAACATTTATCCATTTATACTCAGAAAGACATAAAGAAATGAATGAAGAACCTGTTTAATGCTGTGGACAACAACAGCAATGGGAGGCCGTTCCTCCCTACCAATTCCTGGAGAGCGCTCAGACAACGACTTCTCAGGACCCCCGAGCTTGTTCTGGTCTCCCTGGCTGGAACTAGGTGCAGCAAAGTCAGATACTAGTCTTCAACTCAGTATTAACTCAGAACTTATCAGTAAGTTCTCCCAACTAAAAAGTTGTAAAATAACCAAGTTACTGCAGCATTCCTCTCAAACAACTTCCTTACTATTTTTTCCTCTTCCTCAATGAATTTCCTGAATCACATTCACCTGAATGAATTATTTCTGGAATAAAAAATGAGCCCTTAGCTCTCTTCATTGAGTACTTTTAAAGATTGCCTAGGTCTTAGTTGGGTTAACTGTCATTTAATGAGCCACCTGCTCACATTCCACTTTCTTGGGGAATCATGACCCCAAATATAGATAAGTTGCCACCTGCAACATAGGAAGTGTTTGAGGATGCTGCCACTTGTCTTTTGCCTACCACCTAGTTCCATCCACCAGTTTGACCAGTAACCTATTTTTAACAGCTCTCCCATGCTGTTGTCTCCATAATTTATTTATTAAATAATAAAATATTCTGAATTACACTCCATTATGGTTGACTCTACTGAGTCATCAATCACTACTTAGGATTAATTTTAACATAATGTCTCAGAAATATAATAAAACAATTTACATAATTTTACAAAATTGGGGTATGTGACATACACACCCCCTTAAATGTAACATCATCCTCGATGTTACTTATTCTTCTTCCTCAGGAACCTCCTGGAAAAGATTCGGGTATGCTTCCCGCATCTTACTTTCCAGTTCCCAAGTAGCTTCTTCAGGACTAACGTGCTTCCATTGCACCTTCAGCTGTCCAATTGTACGGTTCCGTAGAGTAATCTCCCTCCTCTCGAGGATACAATCCGGTTCCACCAGAACTTCCCCTTTTGGTTCTACCTGTACAACGTTCCAATCAATCACATGAGTAGCATCATGTAGATATTTTTTTTAAAACAGAGATATGAAAAACATTGTGCACTTTTAAATTAGGTGGTAATGCTAACTGATAATCAACTTGACCAACTCTAGATAAAATTTCAAACGGACCACTGTAACGTGGTGCTAATTTTGCATAACTCCCCAACCTTAGGGAGCTTTTCTTTGGTCTTACCTTGATGAACACATGCTCACCCACCTGGAACTCTTTAGGAGTTCTTTTCAGATATGCTTGACTCTTTTGCCGATCCTGTGCTATCTTCAATTTTTCGTGCATCTGTTTCATAATCTGTTCCATTTCCTTCAATAATTCTGAAATTCTTCTGGGGTACAAACTCTTTTTTCTTGAATTCAAACCGATTACCATTCTTTTTAGCCTTCCAATTGGCTATTCCTTCCTTCTTTTTGTTCTGTTCAAAACAGAAATTTGCTTTCCGCATGGCTTCTTCCAGAGTTTTGGGGTTATCATATTCGATTCTGTCTTTTATATGGTATGGCAGACAGCTGAGAAACCATTGTACCTTCGGTTTCTGATCAACTAAATACGGAACATACCTCAACAGAGTTAAAAACTTGTTGTTTAAGTCTTTCATAGTCATAGACCCAAGCTTTAACTCATAAAACTCCTTGGCCCTTTCTTCATAGTACTGTTCAGATAGGAACTTCTTCTTGAAGTATCTTTTGAATGTACTCCAGTTGACCTCTTTTTCTTTAATCCCTTTAACCCTCTTCAAATCTTTCCACCATATATCTGCCTTCCCTGAAAGGTTATATATGGCCATTCTCGCCTTCAGCTGGTTTGAATAATTATAAATTTGAAAATATTTTCTCATCCCGGATAACCAGGATTCCGCCTCTTCTCCTTTTTCCGTCTCTCCATTGAAGGTTGGGGGTTTTATTTTCTTAAATTCCCCAAAAATTTATTCGTAAGGTCTGTACTTTTTCTTTTTCTTATTCACCTCTGCTTCGCTACTATCACTGGTAGAATAATAGCTTCACTGTTCCTTAAGGCCTTCAGATGAGGAACTGCTATCAGATTTAGCTAGTCTCATCTTTTTGGACGTTTTCTGTTGACTAGCTTCTTCAGATTCAGCCCTTCTGTTTCTTCCTTCTGTCTGAAATCTTTCTATCAAAATCTGATTTAACTCTTCTTGAGTTTTCAGAATTCGTTCATTATCCCTTTTAACTTACTCTAATTCAGTCTTTAGACCCTTTATGGTATGCATCAGTTCTGAGGAGTGAACAGTTACCTCCTCTATCTCAGATTCTTTGGGCATTTGTCCAGTTTCAGTATTAGGAGACTCCTCCATTGCATATGCTCCTAAGTTCTCCATACCTGCTTGTTAAATTCAGAAAAAGAAAATAATTTTCTGCTTTTCACATAAAACAAAATACAAATTAGTATATTATTTTATTGTTATGCGGAAAGTAATTGAGCCACATTAAGGCCTAGTGTTTGAACCATGCTCTGATACCACATGTCAAAACCCCAAATTTTCAAAAAATTAAAATTTTTTTTTAAACAGCATAAATCTTATTAAATGCAGTCATTAACTGTTTGATTAGTTTATGTTACTAGGATTGTAACTGTGTGATCTTTTAATTAATCTTTACTTTAAAGAATAGTTTCTTTGCAGTTACTGATTGTTCTTCTGATTGCAACTCAAGGTAGGTTAGTCATCAAGGACTGGGCTTACTTAGCTTTCGAGCTAATGCAGCGGTTTTCTTCTATTACAGGTAAACAGGTAAGCTGTACGGGTCGTAGTTAACAAGTCTCAGAAGTTTACAATACAATTTGTTGTAAATAACTTATTTAGTGAAAGTACATACATGCTAGGCAGAAATATATGCTTCTACAGGTAAAACTTTTACTACAATTTCATTGAAACCTAGCGCTAGAAATATGGAGTTCCACACACTGAGATAGCAGTTAACCTTTCTGTACAGAAATATTGGGTTTAACAAGTCTACAGAGTATGAACCATTTAATTGTTCGTACTGAAGGTAAAAGTAAGAATATAATAACTATTTCTTTAATAACCAGCTAACATAGTAGAACCTCACAACATCAAAGGTCTACTTTTATTATTCATCGTTACTGTAACATGTCACGCCTAGATTATATTATATTCCGATTTGCAACTGTAGTTGTAAATGATAAAACATTACAAGTATCGGTCTATACCTTTCTTACTTTAAACATGTACAGTTTTATTGTATGATTTAAGTCTTCCCTTAATAGTTAAGGGATGACACTGTTTTGGAATGCTTCTCTATTTCCATAATCGACATTAGGATAGAAACCAATTCACTTTTAGAATCAGTCCTAGACATATCATAATTACCCCTCTATGAGTTTCTAAGACTATAATATCAACCAAGGAGGTTAAATATATCCAAGCTACCTACCATACATTAATTTATAACATCTCCCATAATTTCTAGAGCTTAGACAGTGACAAAAGTCTAATTGTCACCATAAAGATTCTAAGACTATTTAAAAGATTGTTAATCTATTAACAAGTAAAAAAATAGAGTAAGCCAAAATTAAACTTATAAATAACATAGTTTAAATATCATCAAATATATATATCATACTTACCTCCTCTAATCATGTTACAAATCTTATTCTATTTAAGACTGTAAGTGTTAAATGACAAAATAGTCCTTTACCTAGACAAAGAGGTCATAATCGAATCCGTGACATTTCAAGTTTATAGATTCCACTCTTAGATAGACCCTTAAAACTTTACCTTATATATTTCAAGAGCTTATATATGAGATCATAATATGTACTCATCAATCGAGATAAAATATTTCTTCAATTAATTTGCTTATTAAATAAATAATGTCAAGTTACAAAGGTTCCTTGTAACCTTAATAGCTACGCCCACAAAGATCATGGTGTTATCACTTGATTACCATGCATGGAAGATGATATATCATAGCGCATTGAAATAATTGCATGAATGATAAGTTCCATGGTTTAGCTCAAAAGTAAACTTTCAAAAATTCTAAATTCATATATCCCAAACTAAATAAGTTAAGTTATGCATGTATCCTTCTCGATCTAGTAAATCATGTGATCAATGATTTTAATAGGTAAGACTAATGTGTTACAACATTTCATAACAAAATGCTAGTTATAAAAACGATGAACATAGAGTTAAAGCACAATTTACCAAATTGTAAATGATGGCACCTCATAAAGAAATCACATGAATTGTTTTACCCTTACGCCACTGAAAAGTTATGATGCAGGGTTATATTTTTCATTAACGAGTTTCTTGTTATTAACCTGAAAGGATAGGTTGGTCGGTTGTGAAGATTAATCCTCGTGGTTGCTCCAAAACAACTATGGAAATTTACCACGATTTGCAAAATATTTAAGAGGAGACGTGGCAGAAGGTCATCCAAAAGTCGAGAGGTTAAAAGGGCCATCAAACCCTAACTTCATTAGTCTTCCCTCGCTTCAGGCACTCATCCACAGCCACGAAGAACTCGGTTACCCTGTCACAAGAGTGGCGCTGCTACTTTCTTCAGCTTCTTTCTCCCTCGTTAGTTTTGCCAAAAGAACAAAGTGAAAGCCGTGCCAAGTATTTCTATTTTCCTGAGTTCTTTGCTCTTCTTTTTTATTCTTGAATGTCTTACCATCTGATTCCGAACCCTAGATTGTAACCGCTTGTCCTTCGCCTTCAAAATTTAGCAATACAATACTAGTTCTTTCGGTTGGAGCAATGTGGCCTGTAATTCACCGTTTACTAATGCTGTTGGAAAAGAGTAGCATTACGGGTCAGGGTTTCACCCTGCCAGATGAATAGCTGGAGTTCTCTGTCGTTCTAGGATGATGGAGTCAAATATTGCTGTTTCCATTTTGCGGCTGAAAGATAAACCTTTTGTTCGAACTGTCACTGGTCGCTACGCTGCTGGTTAACGGCCTTTACTTGCTAAGGTAAAGAAAATGTCTTTCAAATTCTTTCTTTAACGTTAGCGTAACTTCCCTTAAATATAACTGTTCTTATTCACCAAATCTCACTTAACAGTATGGTGTGTTAACCGTGCAGGTTCGACTTATCTCTCTTCTATGGCTGCACAATGAGCACAAGTTGCAGGCGATATGCATACCACGGTAAGCCCTGGACTTACCATGGCTAGTCTACCTTGTGCAATCCCTTATGAAGTAATAAGGGTTGGTTGTTGTGACCTGAAATTACTTGGTTATTTACTTTACTGTTTTTAGGATTGGATAAAACCCTTGTTTACCGAAGGGTTTTCCGGCTTCTGCCGAGAGTGTTCAATTTGCTTTCGTATAAATACTATGTTTTAAAGTAAGAACCAGGCTGTAAAAAAAAAACCTTTCTGTGTAAAATTATAATACGGCCATGAGCCAAGAAAGCTGAACTAAGCTTTACCGTTATTAACCTTGTACATTTTTGGATGTTAGGGTTTTTACCCTGAACCCATTATTATTGTTGTTAAAACTTTTCCGCAGACTATGAAGTTATTGATAAATTTCACATTTCCTATTAAAACTCAATGAGACGAGTATTCTACAATGTTGAAAGAATACCCGGAATGATAAAATAGTAAAATGCTCTTATAAATATTTATAAATGCAATTATACTTCTGTACAGGTTTATATAATTTACTTATTCTTCTTTAAAGATGGATACATATATAGACCTGTTATCCTTCGGAAAAGAATAGATAGGCACACAAAAGGAAAACATTATATAACTGTCAGTAATTCTAGAGTATAGAATTTATACTATAATAAAATAAGTTAAGGTACTATTGTAATTACACAATAATACAATCTGTACAAAGTAAATTATAAAAATAGTAAATACGATTTATAAACATAATATATTTGCTTTGACTAGAATACTATTACCTTCATTTTTATTTACACTCGGATTTATTAATACTGTTTACATCATAGATACTACAATGTAATACTACTCTTTGATATTACTACAAATATTGTTTTAACATTATTTCCCCTTTATTTTGGTTTGGGCCTTTTTATCTTGTTATAAAGTTTGAATAAACCTTTATATTACTTATTAATAATAAGATATAAAATTATAAGCGTACCTATATACATATCCTGTAACTAGCATAACATTTATTCATCAGACCTTATAATAGAATAACAAAATATGTCAAAGTACTCATCCAAGCTGAATAAAATGAAATTACAGTAATTTGGAAATTTTACATTTTCTGCTATAATATAGATTGCTACTAAATTACTTTAACTGTATCATCTAACTGATGAATACTGAAAATCTTCTATCAGTAATATATTTTTTTAAAATAGAAGCAATAATTATAACTTATACTGCAAGTATACTTATTCTATCCTTTCATTTTACAGTTAATGTTCCAGAAAATAAGATGCGATACTAAACCAGCTTGTGATACAGTAAGAAAACAGTTCATGAATTTGTAAAAATGTTTGTAACAACTGTAAGTAAAATTAGGAACTCAGTTCAGAAGATTACTTCTTCTAAACACTGAGATACTGTGCTAGAGTACTATCTGGTGATACCAGATGTGGAAAAACATAGTGGTACTAACAGGTTTTGCTACTACCATACCAAAATACTAATTTTACAGATACTAAACAATTACTCAGGCATGTAAATAATTATAACATTTATCCATTTATACTCAGAAAGACATAAAGAAATGAATGAAGAACCTGTTTAATGCTGTGGACAACAACAGCAATGGGAGGCCGTTCCTCCCTACCAATTCCTGGAGAGCGCTCAGACAGCGACTTCTCAGGACCCCCGAGCTTGTTCTAGTCTCCCTGGCTGGAACTAGGTGCAGCAAAGTCAGATACTAGTCTTCAACTCAGTATTAACTCAGAACTTATCAGTAAGTTATCCCAGATAAAATGCTGTAAAATAACCAAGTTACTGCAACATTCCTCTCAAACAACTTCCTTACTATTTTTCCCTCTTCCTCAATGAATTTCCTGAATCACATTCACCTGAATGAATTCTTTCTGGAATAAAAACTGAGCCCTTAGCTCTCTTCATTGAGTACTTTTAAATATTGCCTAGGTCTTAGTTGGGTTAACTGTCATTTAATGAGCCACCTGCAACTTAGCAAGTGTTTGAGGATGC
Source organism: Pseudotsuga menziesii (assembly GCA_001517045.1). Taxonomy (NCBI): domain Eukaryota; kingdom Viridiplantae; phylum Streptophyta; class Pinopsida; order Pinales; family Pinaceae; genus Pseudotsuga; species Pseudotsuga menziesii. The sequence continues at coordinate 519,930 of LPNX010421896.1, forward strand.
TGCCACTTGTCTTTTGCCTGCCACCTAGTTCCATCCACCAGTTTGACCAGTAACCTCTTTTTAACAGCTCTCCCATGCTGTTGTCTCCATAATTTATTTATTAAATAATAAAATATTCTGAATTACACTCCATTATTGTTGACTCTGCTGAGTCATCAATCCCTACTTAGGATTAATTTTAACATAATGTCTCAGAAATATAATAAAACAATTTACATAATTTTACAAAATTGGGGTATGTGACAGACAGGACTGCAGAGCAATAATAGTTATACAGTTAACTCATTAAACAATATGTAAAACACATTAAACACATTACAAGAGAGACACAGATATAGCGTGGCTCACCTCAAAGATGGGATACATCCACACAAAAATTTCAAGTCCTTTATATATACCTTCCAACAAGATGAAGGGATACAACCTGCAGCAAACTCGTTGCACTTCCTCGTCATGTTGTCAAAGTCTCTTTTACAGAATCACAAAGATTGTTTAGAATGCTGCAATACAATACACAATTGTATTACAATGCTTTCTTTTATAGGGGAAACACCATGGGAAAATACTACAGGTCACCCAATACCATGGGTCCACAAAACTATTGGCCGACACAAATCACACAAAATTTCCTTTAGGGGCTTCACCCCCGAACCCTCGCTGGGGGAGGATGGGAACCCTTGAACTCCCACGTGGAGATAATGTCCCCACACACATCCCACCTGTGATGAGTGTACAATAAAACTGGGTTACAAACATAGCTGATAAATAATATCTCTATATTTGGATTATCAAGCTCCACAACCTACAAGGAGGAGAGGCAGCTACAAGTGATGGGGGAGCAGTGTTTTGATTCCCTAGATATAAGGAGCTCAATTGAGAAGCATCAGGAGCATTCAATATTGGTGGAGTAAAAAACAACCACACTGGTATCCCTAGGGTGAATCCAGGTAGATTGAAGGTGGCCATCAAAGAAACATCAACATTCCTGGTGACAGGAAAAGTACAAGGATCCCCTAGCATGGGGATTCTTGGTAAGTGTGTGTAGGGGTGGTAGCTATAGTTCCTAACTTAACAAACAACTGAGGTCAACTAGTAACTAATAGTACAAAGAGAACACCACTACAAAAATTCCTAAGTATCAAGACTATGAAAACAAAGGATTCCTTCTAAAGGAGAGTCTAGGATTATTAACACCCATAACATACTAGTGAAGATCAAAGAGTAATTACTTGGTGTCTCGTGATGATTTTGCTGGGTGCAAGGGATAGAATCACCCAATCACCCTCCCAAATTTTTGACCTAGGTTACCTTCCAAGTATACCGTAGGAGAAGTAGAAATAGCCTTCCACTACCACCCATTTAAGATTCCTAGATGTCAAGATGCTAAGGCTACCAAAATCTCAAAGAAAGGTTGACATAACAGTCAGAAGTCTAGTCGATGCACATGTTGAATTATTGTAACTTCGAAGAATATTCTATATGTATTTGTTTAGTGGTCCCCGATGTTTTTACCAGGAGAATCACTTGTATTTCTTTATACCCCGATGTTTCTAATCGAGAGAACTAATAAGAGTTATGAGCAAGTCCCCTTGGTTGTAAGTTGGGTAATTAGTACCCCAGTTGTGGTTACTTGAACCTACAAGATTAAATTAGGATTACTCGAGCCTACATAATTGATTTAATTATTAAAGTGAACAAACGAATATAAATAGAGGTGTTGCGCTCCTCATTTTTAACACACAAACTGACTTGTGTAATGCATTATTGAGAGAGAGAGAGAGAAGTATATGGAGAAGGAAAATGATCAGTCTTTGGTTTTATTTTTTATCTTTTTGGGGCATCTATATTGAGGAAGCTTTTGTTGGGTTTTCCTAGGATAAATCAGTGTTTTTCTTGTGATATTGTTTCTTTCAGTGATCCTATTTATATGATTTTCTTATGAAATTGAAATTAAATGATGATGATCAACCTTATCATATGGATTTTTAACATGGTATTAGAGCTAGCCTAAATAGGACAACTTTGACATGGTGAAAAAGCCCTCTTTCTCTCCTTAGAAGAAATTAGGGTTTCGAAAAAAAAAATTCAAAAAATTGTTTGCATAGAAATTTGTGCCCTACCAGAGTGCATCTATTGATCCTGGAAGCAAATTTTTTGGGTGACAGAGTCTCCAGGAAAGTCAAACCCTAGTTTGATAGCTGCACCAGAAAACTATTGAACTAGAAAAGTAGCTGGAAGTTACAGAAGCTGAATCTTGCAAGTCTTATTTGGAAGGTGAATATTTGAGATCTCTATAATCCAAGCACACTAGTCAACTTGCCTTAATCAAGCACATCTCTTGGTAATTTCAGTTTCTCATTCTATATAATTTCAAATTTTTTTCGTGATTTTCTGACAAGATGGCCCCAAGCACTAAGCGTGAGGATTTCTGAGCATGGAAGTATATGATTGGTCTCATTCTACAAGAGAATGATCTTGATAACTATATAAAATAGGAAGTCCCTGAACCTGAAGAAACTGAAGCTAAGGAGAAGAACAAGAAGGATATGGTTAGGGAAAAAAGGATTATTGTTGACTCTATCAAGGATCACTTAATCCTTCAAGTGTCATTCAAGAAGAATCCAAATAAATGTATGATGCCCTATCCAAAATGTATGAGGGTAGAAACATCCACAGGAATATGAATCTAAGAGCTCAACTGAAGAGCACCAAGATGAGTCATGGAGAATCCATCCAAGACTACCTCAAAAGGGTTTATTAGATAAAAGAACAACTAGAAGCCATTGGAGACAAACTTGATGAAGATGATATGGTTATGACTACTCTCAATAGTCTCACTAGACCATGGGAGTCATTTATTCAAATGATGTGTGCCAGTAACAAAAGCATGAGGTTTGATGTGGTATGGGAAGACTGCATTCAAGAGGAGACTACAGTGGCTAATAGAGAAGCCTTACTAAAGGAGGATGATCAATCCCTAGCCACTAATACCAAAAGAAGAATAAATCAACCCAACTTCAGGAAGGGAAACTAGAAGGAGCATCAACCTCCCAGAAGATTCCAAAGATCAATAGAAACTCTATAAAATAAGGACTACTCTGGCTTTCAATGATTCCATTATGACAAGATATGACACCTTCCCAGAAATTGTCCTATGAAGAAACAATAATATAAGTCGAGGATCAAAAACAATAAAATATATCATGCTCATATAGCTAAATATGAGAATGAAGAAGAAGAAGAGGAAGGACATCCAAGAAAGCAAGCAAGAGAAGAAGATGCAGAAGAGTATGTACTATTCTCTACTCTCTCTGGGTCTGTAATAACTAGAGAAGACAGTGGTATTATTGATAGTAGTGCTTCAAGGCACATGATGTGACAAAATAAAACTATGTCCAAACTTGAAGAAAAGAACTCTCCTCAGAAAGTATCTCTAGGAGATGACTATCAATATCTAATAAAAGGAGTTGGTGAAGTAAGCTACAAACTTGATTCAGGTAATCCCTGAAAGATGATACATGTATTACATGTACCTATTCTGAAGAAGAATTTACTTTCTATCTCATCTTTAGATAAGAAAGGATTCAGAGTTGCTTTCATAGATGGTCAAGTACTCATGTGGCCCAAAGGAAAGAATATTGAATATTTAGTCATCATTGGTGAAGAAGAAGGAGGCTTGTATAAACTAAAGGGACATGCATAAATAGCCTTTGTTAATGAGTCCACTGATCCTAGTGAAATATGGCATAAAAGGATTGCTCACATCAATTAAAAAGCACTACCTCATGTGAAAAAATTAGTGATGGGATTACCGGACATGAAGATAAAAAATGAAGACATTTGCAAAGGATGTGCAAAAGGAAAGAACATCAAGAATCCATTTTCGAAGAGCGAAACAAAAACAAAAGGTACGTTAGAATTGATTCATTTAGATGTATGTGGTCCAATGTCTTCCACATATTTAATTGGCTTTGAATATTATATTACATTTATTTATGACTATTCAAGAAAGACTTGGATATACTTCTTGAAATCAAAGAGTGAAGTGTTTAATAAATTGAAAGAATTCAAATCCTTGATAGAGAATCTCTCATACAAGGAAATAAAGACACTCCGATCAGAAAATGGTGGAGAATATAATTCAAAAGAATTTGAATCCTTTTGAAAAGATGCTACAATCAAGAGGGAACTAAATACTCCCTACAATCCTCAACAAAATGTGGTTGTGGAAAGAAAGAATAGAACCATCATGGAAGTAGTGAAGACAATGATATATGATCAAGATATTCCAATGCATCTATGGGAAGAAGTAGCAAGAACTGCTATCTATGTACATAATAGAATATCTCACAATGCTCTTGGATTCAAGACTCTAGAAGATATTTTCATGGGAAAGAATCCTGAGGTAAGTCACCTCAAAATATTTGGTTGTCTAGTATATATTCATATACCAAAACAGAAAAGAAACAAGTTGGACCCTTCAGGAAAGAAGGGGATATTTGTTGGATACTGTGAAGTATCCAAGGCATTCAGAATTTACATTCCTGGATTTCATCACATGGAAATCAGTCAAGATGTAACATTCAATGAAGAAGAAGCTCTCAAGAAATATAGAAAATTCCAACTTGAAGAAATATATGAGGAAGATGCACCTCCTAGAAATGTAGAGACTACATTCCTGCCTGATGATGAAGCTCCTAAACAACATGACATGGAAGAAACACAAGAACCTCCTACAATGGAGATATCATGAAAGAGAAAGCCTGCTTGGGAAAGAGATATTATACAAGAAGCAAAATGATATGGATCTCCTGAAGGATCCATAAGGGTAAGTAAGAATCCTAAGACTTTCTCCAACTATGTAGCCTTCATGTGTCACCTTGTAGATCAATAACCTACAAACTACAAATAAGTGGTGCCGAAGAAAGAGGGGGGAGAAGCAATGACTAGAGAATACCTATCAATAATGAAGAATGATGTATGGGATATAGTTCCCAAACCAGAATGAAAGAGTGTATTATCCTCCAAATGGATCTACAAGATGAATCATGTAGCTGACAGAAGTATTGCGAAGTATAAAGCAATATTTGTGGCTAGAGGTTTCTCTCAGAAAGAGGGAATTGATTATGAAGAAACATTTTCCCCAATAGCACGGTATAATTTGATTAGAGCTATCATGGCACTTGAATCCATGATGAAGTGGAGCTTACAACAAATGGATGTGAAAACAACCTTCCATAATGGTCTTATTGAAGAAGAAGTATGCACAGAACATCCACAATGATTTGAAGTCTAAGATAGATGGACTCATGTATGCAAGTTGAAGGAGGCCCTGTATGGCCTAAAGGAGCTCCCAGAGCTTGGTATGGAAGGATGGATAGTTTCCTAACAAGAATGGATTTACCAAGAGTAAAGATGATCCTAACCTTTATTCCAAGGTTATAGAAGAATAATCTATAATGCTATTACTATATGTGGATAATTTATTTTTCATAGAGAACAAGAAATAGATTATGGAAAGTAAGAAGAAACTCACTGAAGAATTTGAGATGAAAGACCTTTGGTTAATGCATTCTTTCCTAGGTTCGGAAGTATGGAAAAGTTTAGAAGGAATGTTTCTCAACTAGAGAAAGTATGCTATAAAGATATTGAAAAGATTCAATATGTTGGAATGCAAAGACATGGACACACCCATGTATTCCAACCTGAATTTATTAGCTAATGAATCATCAGAGTTAATGGATGTGACTCAATACATAAATATTATTGGATCACTGATGTACCTAGCAAATACCAGATCTAACATTCGTTTTGTTGTGAACACTCTGAGTCAATATCTAGCTCAACCTAGACGTGTTCACCTGGAAGCTGTAAAACATGTGATGAGATATCTTAAAGGGACTATAGACTTTGGTCTATACTATGACGGAAACCATGACTACACATTGTATGGCTATACAGATGCATATTGGGCTGGTAGTATCTTAGATAGGAAAAGCGCATCAGGTGTATTCTTTTGTCTAGGATCTGCTATGATTTCATGGTTTAGCTGGAAATAGTCCAATGTTTCTCTTAGCATGGCTGAAGTAGAATATATAGAATCTTGCTCTGCTAGTTGTGAACCCATTTGGATTCAGAAGCTGATGTCATATTTATTCAACATGGAATTCAATACTACCATGATTCTATGTGATAACCAGAGTTGTATAAAGATGACAGAAAACCCAATGTTTCACATGAGATCAAAGCACAAAGAAATTTGGTATTTCTACATTTGAGATATGATACAGAAGGGAGCCATAAAGCTCCAGTATGTAAGTACTGATGAACAAGTTGTTGATGTGTTGACAAAGCCTCTATCTCAGGTAAAGTTCGAATACTTTCGTGAGAATCTTGGTGATGTTCGGAAGGGCCTTCCTAGAAAGGGGGAGCAGTGATGTAGCAGTGGGATTGTATCATCCCTGGGAGCTTTCCCTAAATTCATCCAATGACCTCGGTCATCGAGAATGAAGAGGGATTGTATCATCTTGAGACATCTATCCATAATGGATCTAGTGACTTCAGTCCTCGAGAATGTGGTGGGATTGCATCATCCCTGAACTTCTGTTCAAAATGTATCCAAAGGATTTAGCCCTCATGAATGTGGTGGGATTGCATCATCCATGAACTTCTGTTCAAAATGTATCGGGAGGATTCCCCCCCCCATGAATGTGATGGGATTGCATCATCCCTAAACTTCTATTCAAAATGTATCTAGAGGATTCGACCGCCGTGAATGTGGTGGGATTGCATTAACCCTGAAATTCTATTCAAAATGTATTTAGATACTTTATCCCTCATGAATGTCCTGGGATTGCATCATCCCTGAACTTCTGTTCAAAATGTATCTAGATCCTTCGACCCCCATGAATGTGCTGGGATTGCATCATCCCTGAACTTCTATTCAAAATGTATCCAGAGGGTTTGACCCCCGTGATTGTGGTAGGATTGCATCATCCTTGGACCTAGTCTAAAAGTGATAGGGACTGATTATCCCATAATTAATTCGGTGACTTTGGTCGTCGAGAATATGGTGGGATTGCATCATCCTTGGACTTTAAGTCCAAAAGTGATCCAAAAATTGTTGGCTTCATGTTGTGGATTTCAATTTGTTGTTGATGATGATGATGTTACTAATCAAAATATCAAAGTGTGATGACGATGATGTACTGATTTCAAGATCAGAGTATGATGATGATGATGATGATGTGACTGATCGAAAGATCAGAGTGTGATGACGATGACATATTGATCGCAAGGTAAGAGTAGGATGATGATGATGATGATGTTGATCGAAAGTTCAGAGTATGATGATGATGATGTTACTATGATGATGACGTAATATGATGATGATGATGTTGATAAAAAGATCAAAGTGTTGATGATGATGGTGATTGAAAGGTCAAAGTGCTGCTGATGACGATGTTGCTGATCGAAAGGTCAAAGTACTGATGATGATGTTGTCAGTCAAAGTGTTGTTGTTGATGAAGACTGAAGATTTAATATGAAGACTATATGATGTTGAAAATATTCCAATGATTTATAGATGTGTCACCCTGATGATGTTTATGATGTCCTCTCTTTCCTATTATTCTTATTGTTGATGATGTTGTAGAATACTCTTTCATTAAGGCGGGGTGATGAATTATTGTAACTTTGAATAATATTCTATATGTATTTTTTTAGTAGTCCCCGATGTTTTCACCAAGAGAATCACTTGTAATTCTTTATACCCAAATGTTTCTAATCCGGAGAACTAATAAGAGTCATGAGGAAGTCGCCTACATTGTAAGTCCAGTCATTAGTACCCCAGTTGTGAATACTCGAGTCTACAAGATTAAATTAGGATTACTCGAGCCTACATAAATGATTTAATAAGTGAAAGAATGAATATAAATAGAGGTGTGGCACTCCTCATTTGTAACACACACACTGACTTGTGTAGCACATTCGTGAGAGAGAGAGAAGTAGCTGGAGAAAGAGGAGGACCAGTCTTTCGTTTTACCTTTTATCTTTTTTGGGCATCTATATTGAGGAATATTTTGTTGGGTTTTTCCCTTTAGGGTTTTCCTAGCATAAACATGTGTTGTTCTTATGATACTATTTCTTTCAGTGATCCTATTTATATGCTTTCGTTATGAAATTGAAATTAAATTATGATGATCTAGCTTAGCATATGTATTTTTAGTAGCAAATGGGCATGGTAGCTAAGCCCAAAAATCAAGCAGTACAAGGAACCACATGGCAGGGATGATTTTAAGGAATCATACTTATTAAAGAGTGTATAAATGTTGGCCAATATTACCAATTCTTAAAATGCCAACTATAAAATGATTGGCGATATTTTTCAAAAAATATTTTAATTACCAAGGATTTTATATCATTTATATAATAATTTAGCGATTTTTAGGGTGAAAATTTTTTACCCCATCAAAATTGGGTGAAACAGAGCTTCAAAAAATAAAAAATGGAAAATTTGTTTTGGGAGAAAAACATGGAAAAATAGCCTACTCAACTAAACTTAGCCCCTAAAATTATCCCTACCACATGGGGATGGGACGAGGTACTGGGTGAGACCCCAAACATGAAAAAACTCTTGTGTCTACTCTATTAAGTAGAGGAGGGGTATCTCTAGATGCTCAGTACCACACGACATTGTTCTTGACTTCTGTGTGAGAAGATATTTTCGATATCTTTCTCTATGAAGTTGAATTTCCTAAAGACATAACATTATGTTTGAGTTTAAAGTTTTGGGAAGTTAAGATATCCCTACCCTAAAACACTATCCTATACTAGTGTGTGTCGTCCCTAGAAACAAATAGTTTCTAATAGATTTTAAATATTAAACGTTTACTTTAAAGAGCTGGTAACTACTCAAAAGGGTGGCGGAGGTTTGTTAGAATAATCAAACCATAACTACCTACCTTAGACATTAATTAAATCAATTTTTGTCCTATTACCTAGTCTCCTAGATTCCACTCTATGCTAGCTTCCTTCTACATGACTTAGAAGTCAACACTTGCTAAAAATGAGTCATGGAGCACATGGGAAAACTCCTCGAAACCATATTTAGCATGTATTCTTTATTCCAAATCCTCTAAAGTGCATATCTACATTTTCTGAAAAGCGTTTTGTTTTATTGAGAATTAAGGAAAAATAAAAAGCTATACTAGGTATAGTTGACTTGGTTTTTTACCAAAATCATCCTCCATCCTTTTCTCTTAATACAAGAATGTATGAGTTGTATTTCCATTCCTCATTAGCTTTCCTACTTGAATTAGCTAATTTGTGAGCATCTTAGTGGCTTTGCAAACTGCTTTATGCAACGATGGGGGATTTGACTAGATTTAGTAAGCCTACCTTTTGACCTTTTATAATGGCATCCTTATGCATTATAATATCTCATATAATTATATATTGCAGCAGCCAATTACTTCACAAGTTTGGCTATTGTACACTTCTTCAGTACAGATTAGTCTTATGCTCCAATTTCAGTCTCCTTTGATGTTAATTTTGCATGTTTGATTAGCAATTTTGTGAGTGTAATTGTTCTATATCTAGGGTTCAATTTTCACATGGTATCAGAGCCTTGTAATTCTATTTATCTCCTTCCATATTGCTATTGTAGGTTTGACATCTTGACTGGGAGTATATTCTTCTCACTGAAGGGAACAGTTTTTGAGATATGGACCAATCTCAGAAGATCATCTTGACTCCATTAACTTTCTTTGAGTGGAAAGATGAGATGGAGATATTGTTGAGAGAGAAATATCTCTACAGGATTAATATGGAAACAAAGGTAGAGCCCAATGCAGCTGCAGAGAAAATCAAATGGTAGAACAACAAGGATGAGGCCTATGGTCTTTTGTGTCTGAGCATTTCAAGAGACCTCCTCTTCAATTTTGATGGATTGACATCACCGAATGAAGTGTGGGAAAATATTGTAGAGATTTTTAGTAATATAGATGTGATGAGAGGACATCAAATTGAGAATGAACTGATCTCCTTAGTCCCAGTAGCTTCAAATCCTTGCAACTATATTTTTCCAAGTTTAAAGCCCTTGTTTTGCAGCTAAAATAGCGTGGGATCGAAAATAAAGAATAACAACTAGATTTTGCCATACTCTCAAAGCTTGGACCTGACTATTCAGTGTTTTTCTCGACCTTCCATGTCTCTAGGCTTGCAGAGTTCATGGAATCCCTCACACAGGACTAATATAAGTTGGTTATGATGGGCAACATCAAACCTTCCAAAGACCAAGCTTTAGTTGTTGGAGATTCAAGGGTGGATTCAAAAAGATAGAAAAAATCTAAAATTCCACCTGAGCAAAAGAGAGATAAGAACAAGTATCAAGAGGAGCCCCAAGGTTCCAAGAAGAACTTCCAAAAGAAGAAGAACAAAGGAGAAATGTGCAAGTGTGCATACTATACTAACGGCTATCATCTTGAGAGCTCTTGTATGAATAAGAAAATAGACATGTTGACCCAACTCCTGGAGAAGAATAACATCTCCCTTTCTGATTGCTCAAAGAAGAGGGAAGGAGGATCAAATTTAGAGGATAGAGAGAGAGTACATTCCTTGGTTGCTAGCACATCAACCTCACCTAGCTTCATGATACTCTCTGAAGCTTCTATATTATGGTTTCAACAAAAGAGGCATTCTCATCTCTTGACATGTCGAAAGGTACACCAATAGTTTTGGGAGATGATTCTCTCACTGACAGTTTGGGGAAAGGAAGGATTGATCTTGACCATGGTAAGTTCAATAGTGCATTATATGTTCTAGGTCTTGCCTCTAATTTCTTGTCAGTGTATCAGATGAATCACACTGGGTCTACAAAGAAGGTCATCTTCTCCCCTAATGATGTTGAAATCAATTAGATTTTGAATGGTAAAGTCATAGCAAAAGGTGTTGTTGATCACACTTCAAAGGTATACATGTTTTCCTATTTTCTACCCTACTCAAACCCCTCTGCTCTCCTAATTCATGCTAATGACGAAAGCAATATTTGGCATGAAATATTTGTCCATCTTAACTATAAGTATCCTTTTTATTTGAGTGAAAAATATATGGTCATAGGGTTGCCAAAGATGAATTTTTCCAAGGGATTCTGTGAAGGTTGTATCCTAGGAAAAAACCCAGAGCACAAATTTGAGAGAGCTAGTCATGAGAGAACCTCTACACCTCTTGAGTTGATCCACAGTGACATTGATGGTCCATTTCCTCAATGTCCATGAGTCAATAAAAATATGCACTGACCTTCATAGATAACGTTTTGGCCTATTCAAAGTCTTTAAATCTTTGGATGAAAACCAGTTTGGGAGGAAACTAAAGATCCTCAAATCTGAAAATGGTGGTGAGTATGTCAATTCTAAGTTCATTCAGTACTGTAAAGAGGCATATATTCAGATGCAGCATTCGATCACTTACACACCACAACAAAATGGTGTTGCTAAGAGAAAGAATAGGTCACTAAAGGAGATGGCAACCTACATGATGGAGGCTAAGAAATTCCCACCAAATTTTTGGGCTAAGGCTATAAACTATGCATCCTATGTCCAGAATAGGATGCCTCATAATCAGCTTAATGGTATGACTCCTTTTTAAGCTTGGAGTGGGCACAAGCGAGATGTAACCCATTTCAGGATTTTTGGCTCAAAGGCTTGGGCTAGAATTCCAACTTGAAAGAGAAAGGCTTTTCAGCCCTAAAGCCAGGAGTGCATATTTTTTGGGTATTATTAATATTGAAAAGGGTACAAGCTGATAAACTTGAGAACTAACAAATATTTCATTGAAAGAGGTGTTCAGTTCCAAGAAGAGCCTTTAGTAGCAACTGAAGTTGGGGCGTCTTCTTCACCACCAGATCCATTGATTGTAAGTGAAGAGACTAATGAGTTTTCTAATTCTGATATGTCTATTAATTATGATTTGATTGCAGATATTGATAGTCCTACAAGACCAAAATGGGAAGCAAATACCATTCATGTAGCTGGGGAACTAGCTGGAAATCCTAGTGACACTGGGAGGACTAGATCTCAATTTGAGAGTGCCCTTTGTATGAAAGATACTTTATTTGCTAAGAAGTGCTATCTGATGGTTGAATTAGATCCATAGAGATATGAATATGCAGCACATGATCCAATATGGGAAATGGCCATGAAATAAGAATTCAGCTCGCTCCAGAAGAACAACACTTGCGAACTGGCTGATCTTCCGCCAGGGAGGAAGCTAGTTCAATGTAATTGGGTATTAAAGACTAAGTTTGCTGCTGATGTTCACCTTTGAAATATAAGGAAATATTGGTATCCAAGGGATACTCACAAGTACATGGTATTCACTACAATGAAACCTTTCCACCAGTGGAAACGATGGACTCCATAAGGTTAGCTTTGGCCATTGCAGCTTTGAAGCACTGGGAGGTACATCACATGGATGTGAAGTGTTCTTTCATAAATGGAGATCTCACTGAAGAGATTTACATGCAGCAACCTGAATGGTTTGTTTCTAATCCATATTTAGTTTGCATGTTAAAGAAATCATTGTATGGTCTAAAGCAAGACCCCAGGGCTTGGTATACCAAGATTGATGGCTTTCTGCTATCATTCAGTTTTGTTCAATGAAAGTCTGATCCTAATGTTTATTTGAAGCTGATTCATGGTTCTTTTATGATTATTTCCTTCTATGTGGATGACCTTCTGATTACAGGAAGTTCAAAGAAAGAGATTTCCTCCTTGATGGATGCAATGAACCATGCATTTTCTTTGACAGATTTGGGATTGTTGAGCCAATTTTTGGGTCTCAAAATTGCTTAATCACAACAGGGAATCAATCTAAATCAGCGCAAGTATGCCTTAGATTTGCTGAACAAGTTCAACATGAAATATTGCAAGCCAAGTAAGACTCCCTTCCTTTCAAGAGTTAAGCTTGAAGAAGCAGGTTCTTTTCCTATGGTAAATAATACACTATATAGGTAGTTGATTGGTTGCTTGCTTTTGTTGGAGACATTTACCATCATGCACACTCTTTTGGTCAAATTGGCCTAGTTAAACCACTATCCTAAGTTTAATTGTCATCAGTGGAGCATTAATTTCCATCATCCAGTCACACCCACGCCTACCTACAATCAAGGAGGCTAACTTAGCCTTCTCCTACAATCAAGGAGGCTAACTGGAGCACTCCGGGGGTTATATGTGTGACATTAATGCACCTAATTGCTAACTGGTGGTTACAATCAGTTCAACCAGTCAGTTATAGTCAGTTAAGGTGCCTCCAGTCACTAAATATATTACTTAATGATTATTTATTATTATTTAATGATCTGGAATCAACAAGGCGCCTCCACCAACTTCTGATGGCTAGTTCAGCTTCAGTTAACCTCATCGGGGTTCATTGAAGTCATGGAGCAATAGCACTTGATGGTTGTCTTGCTATGGCATGTGTCTGATCTCCTTCATTTGAGATTCAGTCATTTATTGCACTCCGACTTCAGTTAGGATTTGGTGAGTCAATTAGGGTTTTGGTCAAGTGGTTAACTAAGTGTGATTGAATGGCTAAGGGTCAGTTAAGCCAGACTCACTCACTGAATTCGAATTGTCTCCTTAGGTATTCAAATTCTTCATGGAGTTAAGCTATTGCTTGACATTGGTATTGTAACCCTTCATTATTTATTAATTATATAGAGAGGAAACCAATATTGGTTCCGATTATTACCAATTCATGAGTATTTGTTAATTATTCTTTGATGTTTTTGATTTCTAGTTCCTAGATCATGTGCAAGAATTAATATGGTATCAGAGCTCATGGCGGGACGAAGATCAATCTCTCAAGAACAATATTTTTGATATATTTCTCCATGAAGAGTGAGCAATAGCTCAAAATTCCAGCACTGCACCAGAAGCCAAGGCTTACCACTCAATATCCCAAGTAAAGAACTTGTTGATCAAGCTTGCTTGATTGACTATGTTGGGTGTGATGAAAGCCTAGAATGTGTTGGTTGTATGACCTTATTTTTCCCTTTCTGTTTTGATTTTCATGTTTCTACAGGTGAAGCATTCGCTACAGCATATCCAGATGGCCTCCCCAGTACCTCTCTTGACTCCATCCAATTTCCACACATGGAAAAACAAAATGGAGCTTTAGTTTCCCTCCAAAGGACTCCATAGAGTCTCCATGGACAATAAAGTTGAGCCTGGATCCACCATAGAAAAATCAATATTCTTGAACAAGAAGGATGAAGCCTTCGGTTTCTTATGCCTATCTATTTCAGAAGACCTTCTCTTCCTTCTTACGGATCTGAAGACACCAAAAGAAATATGGGACAAATTGGAATCTCTATATGGATAGCATGATGACTTGAGAGTTTACCAACTCAAAAATGAACTCATGTCTCTCCAACCTTCCAATTTAAAGACTCTGAATGATTTCTTTACAATGTTCAAGCATACTGTTTTCCTCTTGAAGCAATGCAAAGTGGAGAAGGAGGATGATAAACTCATCCTAGTCATCCTCTCCAAACTTGGGGCTTATTATTAAGTTTTTGTTTCTACATTCTATGTGGGGAAGCTCACAACCCCTGGATGGAAGATTCCTACACTCAATACCTTCATTGAGTCCCTAACTAACGAACATGACAAGCTTGTATAGATGGGTATCATCCAATCTTCGCGTGATCAAGCCCTTCATGTCCCGGGGCCCAAAGATGTGAAGGGTAAAGGAAAGCAGTAGAAAAATCAGAAAACTAAATTTGATGCTCCCAAACCTAGAGTTTAAAATCAGCAGCATGATGAATCTTTCGGCTCAAGGAAGAAGAAAGGAAAATAGCACAATGGGAAAGAAAAAGTCAGATGTTCTTACTGCGGGAAGGGTTTTCACCCTAAACATGCCTGCATGAAGAAAAAGCTTGATGAAGAAACAAACTCTCCTTGAGAGGAATCACATCAATCTTTCGGAGAGCTTTTGGAAGAGAGATCACCAAGATCAGGAACCACAACATGAGAAAGTTCATGCCCTTATGGCAAGCACTTTGAAGTCCAAGGCATTGCTGATTGAAAGTGGAGCTTCGAATCACATGATGGCTGGAAAAGACTCCTTTTCATCCTTGGAGACTGGCAAATCCATCCCCATCCACATGGGAGATGACTCCACCATCATTTCTGAAGGACAAGGTACTGTAGATCTAGAAAATGGTTTTTTTTCTAATGTTTTGTATGTACCATCTCTAGCAGCAAATATCCTTAGTGTATATCAAATGATACATACATGAATACCTAAGAGAGTCTCTTTCATCCCAAATTATTTTGAGATAACATAAATTGCATCGAAGAAAATCATTTCAAAAGGCCTTGCAAATCATCATGCAAAAGCCTATGAGTTCTCTCACTTTGTTGCGGATGCAAAGCCCACCGCTCTGCTAACTCATGGAAATGAGGTTAGTACACTGTGGCATGAGAGTTTTGGCCATATTAATTTCAAATATTTTTAGAAATTATAGAAAAACTCCATGTTTGAAGACCTCCCAGTCATCAAGGAAACCATGTGAGTCTGCAAGGGCTGTGTGATTGGGAAACACCCTGAGCACAAGTTCGATCGGGGGAAGGCAAACCGAGCTACAAGCATATTGGGGCTGATACATTTTGATATCAGTGGTCCAATCTCTATCACATAAATGAATGGATCAAGGTACCTCCTTACCTTTATTGATGATTTTTCAAGGTATACATGGGTTTTCTTTCTCAAAAGGAAATCAGAGGTATGTGAAAACATTTCTGAATTGAAGGCCTTGGTCGAAAATGCCTCTGGGATTAATATTAAGATCTTGAGATCTGATAATGGAGGGGAGTATGTTAGTAATGTGTTGCTGTAAATTTTCTCCCAATGTGGTGTTCAGGTCCAACATTCAAGTCCCTACACTCCCCAACAGAACGAAGTAGCGAAAAGGAAGAACCAGTCTCTCAAAGAGATGACCACCTGTATGTTGGAGTCAAAGAAGCTTGTTGCAAATTTGTGGGCTGAAGCCATGAATTCTATAGCATACATTTAGAATATGGTTCCACATTCATAAATGAAAGGAAATACTCCTTTCGAAGCATACTTCTGACATAAGCGAGATGTGTCAAACCTACGGGTGTTTGGGTCCACTGCATGGGCCCGGATTCCGCTTGATAAAAGAAGGGATTTCCAACCGCAGAGCATAGAATGTATATTTATTGGGTATCCTAATGAATCTAAAGGATTTAAGCTACTGGATATCAATATCAAATATATCATCATCGATAGAAGTGTCAAGTTCGATGAGCCTCTTCAGGAGGTGAAACTAGTGAAGGAGAAAACTACTGAATTTCCTTCCTATTCCATTGAATATTTGGATGATGAAATTGGGGCTGACGACCCTGATTTGGATCATTTGATTTCTGATATTAGTGTGTAGAAATCATTAGATACTGAATCAAAACCTGAATTGCAAACTCATCTTCCTACATGGGTCCAAAAGACACTCTCCTCCGCAGGAGGCAACATTGGAAATCCGGATGATCCAAGGAGAACCCGGTCTGATTTCCAAAGAGCAGGTATTGTGCTCTCTTGTTACGATAATTTACTGTCCAAAACTTGCTATTTGATTATTATTTCATATCCAAAATCCAACTACCATGCTTAGAATGATCCGATATGGCAATTTGCCATGGATGAAGAGATGAATTCTCTTCATAAAAACACTACTTGGGAGCTAGTTCCTCTTCCTCCGGGAAGGAAATTGGCTCAATGAAAGTGGGTGTATCAGAAAAAGGTTGCTGATAATGGAAGCACCTGAAAATATAATGCAATGCTGGTAGAAAAAGGTTTCTCTTAGGTCCAGGGAGTGAACTACCATGAGACCTTTGCACCGGTTGCAAAAATGGACTCCATCCGCCTTGTTTTGGCTATTTCCGCATCCAAGCACTAGGAGGTGCATCACATGGATGATCAGTAAGCATTTCTGCATGGAGATATTCATGAGGATATATACATGAAGCAGCATAAGGGCTACATCATTGATCCATATTTGTTTTGCAAGCTAAAGAAGTCACTATATGGGTTAAAACAGGCCCCAAGAGAGTGATATTCCAAGATGGATGCCTTCCTTCTCTCGCAAAACTTTCAGAGATGTAGATCAGATCCAAATGCGTATTTAAAGAAGCATGTTGGTCATCTAATTATCATTTTTTTATATGTTGATTGCTTACTAATCACTAGTAGCACAATTGCATCCATTTCAACCATCAAAACTGCTCTCCACAATGCCTTTGAAATGAGTGATTTGGGGGTTCTAAAACAGTTTTTGGGGCTCGAAATCGAGAAACATTCTGATGGTATTATGGTCACTAAGTCCAAATACATTTCAGACCTGTTATTCAAGTTTAACATGGCTGAATATAGGCTTGGACCATTCCCTTTCCTTTCAGGGATCAGCCTTGAAGAAGGAAAAAGCACACCTCCCATGGACTGCACTATCTATCGACAGCTGATTTGTAGCTTGTTGCACTTGACACATTCTAGGCCTGATATTTGTTATGCCATGAATGCTATATCAAGATACATGAAGCAGCCTCATGATATTCATTGGAAGGCATCCAAGATGATCCTCCAGTATATTCAGGGAACCAGGACCTACGACATTCAACTATGCTGCAGACTTTGAGCTAGAGCTGGTTGGATACACAGATTCCGATTAGGCGGGTTATTATATTGATAGAAATTCAACTTCCGGATATGTATTTATGTTTGGTGGTGGCCTTATTTGCTGGTCAAGCAAAAATAAAGCTGCCATAGCACTTTCTTCAGCAGAGGCTGAGTATCGAGGAGCGGTGAATGCTTGCATCCAAGCAGTTTGGTTGCAAGGCATTATTTCAGAGTTTGATATTGGTAGTACTTTGTCCACTATCCTCTTTTGTGACAACTAGAGTGCTATTAAGATATCCATGGATCTAGTTACCAGGTAGAGGAGCAAGCATGTAGAGATTCACATGCACTACATCAGGGAGCTAGTGCATGACAGGACCATCATTCTGCAATACTGCCCGACTGATGAGCAGATTGCAGACATATTCACCAAGATATTTTCAGAAAATAAGTTCACTTACCTCCGTTCACTATTGGGGGTGAGTTCATCAGGGTGATCAAGACTACTTTCAGTGTTTAGCTTGAGGGGGTGTTTTTCCCACTGGGTTTTTCCTCTTTTCCTCACTTAGTTTATTTTGATCATTGTTTCAGTTTCAGCATTGTACAAGGTGACCTATGGCCTTATTTACCAAGGCCCTAGCATTTTATGCATCTATGTTTTCTAACTCTTCCTCAGTATAGCTTAAGGGGGGGTCTTGGAGACATTTACCATCATACACACTCTTTTGTTCAAATTGGCCTAGTTAAACAACTATCCTAAGTTTAATTGACATCAGTGGAGCATTAATTTCCATCATCCAGTCACACCCATGCCTACCTATAGTCAAGGAGGCTAACTGGAGCAGTCCGAGGGCGATCTGTGTGACATTAATGTACCTAAGTGCTAATTGGTGGTTACAATGAGTTCAACCAGTTAGTTACAGTCAGTTAAGGCACCTCGAGTCCTTAAATATATTATTTAATGATTATTTATTATTATCTAATGATCTAGATTCAACAAGGCACCTCCACCAACTTCTGATGATCAGTTCAGCTTCAGTTAACCTCATCGGGGTTCATTGAAGTCATGGACCACTAGCACTTGATGGTTGGCTTGCTATGACATATGTCTGATCTCCTTTAGTTGAGATTCAATCATTTATTGCACTCCAACTTGAGTGAGGGTTTGGTGAGTCAATTAGGATTTTGGTCAAGTGGTTAACTGAGTGTGATTGAATGGCTAAGGGTCAATTAAGCCAGACTCACTCACTGAATTCAAATTGTCTCCTTAGGTATTCAAATTCTTCATGGATTTAAGCTATTGCTTGACATTGGTATTGTAACACTTCATTATTTATTAAATATGCAGAGAGGAAACCAATTCTAGTTTCGATTATTACCAATTCATGAGTATTTGTTAATTATTCTTTGATGATTTTTATTCCTAGTTCCTAGATCATGTGCGAGAATTAATAGCTTTATCTTCAACACACTCAAACTTATATATATTATGCATTTAGTGTGCCTTCAAGATACATGGATCATACTTATGAGATCCACTGGATATTAGCCAAAAGGATCTTTAGCTTTGTTCAAGGAACAAGAACTCATGGGATCGTCTATAAAGAAAAATCTAATCTTGATTTGATTAGGTTTACTGACAATGATGGGGAAGGTGAGAACACATATCGAAAGCCAACATCAGGGTATGTGTTCATGCTTGTAGAAGGACCAATCAGCTGGTCAAGCAATAATCAGAGTGGCATAGCACTCTCATCTATAGAAGCAGAGTATAGAGGAGTTGTAAATGTAGCAACTCAATGTTTGTGGTTGTAGGGAATACTTGGAGAATGTGGATTCGAATCGGTGTTTTCAACTATTATCTATTGTGATAATAAGAGCAGCATTCAAATATTCAATGATCCAGTTCATAGATAGTGAACTAAACACATTGAGATCCCCATGCACTACATCAGACAATTTCTGCATGATGGTACCATTCATCTACTCTTATGTGCATCTTCTGAACAAGTAGCAGAAATCTTCACCAAAGTTTTTTGTGAGAAGACATTCAACAATATCAAATCACTGCTGGGGATTTCTGATCATGCTATGAAGCATGATTGATGACAAGATTTCCAAATTTTGTTTTTCCTGTCCATGTTTAAGGGAGGATTTCCCCACTGGGTTTTTGCCTCTTTCCTTAGTTGTATGGACAAGCATTATGTAAAGGGTGACTAATACTTGTTTCTAGGCCCTATATTTTTATGGTATTTACTCATAAATTCAGGTTTAAGGGGGGATGTTAGAATAATCAACCGATATTTACCTACCTTAAACATTAATTAAATCAATTTTTGTCTTATTACCTAGTGTCCCAGATTCCACTCTATGCTAGTTTCCTTCTAAATGGATTAGAAATCAACACTTTTTAAAATTAAGTCATGGAGCACTTGGGAAACCTATTGGAAACCAGATTTAGCATGTCTATTTTATTCAAGATCCCCCAAAGTGCATATCTATGTTTTATGAAAAGCTGCCTGTTTTATTGAGAATTAAGGCAAAAGGAAAAGCTAGACTAGGTGTAGTTGGATTATTTTTTTCCCACATAATATTCCCTCCTTTTCTCCTAATACAAGAATGCATGAGTTGTCTTTCCATCCCTAATTATCTTTCCTACTTTACTTATCCAATTCGTGAGAACCTTAGTGGATTTGGAAACTAGTTTATGCAGCTATGGGGTATTTGACTAAATTTAGTAAGCATACTTTTTTACCTTTTCGAATTGCATCCTTATGCATTTCAATATCTCATGTAATTATATATTTCAGCATCCTATTACTTCATAAGTTTCGCTATTGTACACTTATTCAGTACATATTAGTGTTATGCTCCAATTTCAATCTCCTTTGATGTTAATTTTGCATGTTGATTAGCAATTTTGTGACTGTAATTGTTCTATCTCTTGGGTTCAATTTCCACATTGTATTACAGCCTTTTTGGATTTATTTCACTCCTTCCATATTACTATTGTAGGTTCAATATTTTGACTGGGAGCATATTCTGCTGACTAAAGGGCTTAGTTTCTGAGCTATGGACCAATCTCAGAAGATCATCTTGACTCCATTCAATTTTTTTGAGTGGAAATATGAGATGGAGATATTTTTGAGAGAAAAATGTCTCTACAAGGTTACTATGGCAACTTAGGAAGAGCCCAATGCAGCTATAGAGAAAATCAAATGGCACAACAGGAGGGATGAGGCCTATGTTATTTTGTGTCTAAGCATTTCAAGAGACCTCCTCTTCCATCTTGATGGATGGCCATCACCAAATGAAGTGTGGGAGAAGATTGTAATATTTTTGGTAAGACAAATGAGATGATATCCTTGAGTCCTAGTAGATTCAAATCCTTGCAACTCTATTTTTCCAAGTTTAAAGCCCTTGTTTTGTAGCTAAAATAATGTTGGATTTAAAAGAAGGAAGAGAAAATAGTTTTGGACATACTCTCAAAGATTGGACCTAACTATTCAGTGTTTGTTTTGACCTTCCATGCCACGAATTTGACATCTCAAGCCTAGAAGATACCTAAGCTTGCAGAGTTCATGGAATCCCTCACACAGGAACAAGATAAGTTGGTGATGATGGGTACAATCAAACCTTCCAAACACCAAGATTTGGTTCTTAGAGATTCAAGGGTGGATTCAAAAAGCAAGAAAAAATACAAAAAGTCACCTGAGCAAAAGACAGATAAGAACAAGTCTCAAGAGGAGCCCCAAGGTTCCAACAAGAATTTCCAGAAGAAATAGAACAAAGGAGAAATGAGCAAGTGCACATACTGTATTAAGGGCTGTCATCCTAAGAGCTCTTGTATGAAGAAGAAAATATACATGTTGACCCAACTCCTAGAGAAGAATAACATCTCCCTTCCTGATTGCTCAAAGAAGAGGGAAGGAGCATCAAATTCAGAGAACAGAGAGAGAGTACATGCCTTGGTTGATGGCACATCAAGCTCACCTAGCTTCATCATAGACTCTGGATCTTCTAGACATATGGTTTTGACAAAAGAGGCATTCTCCTCTCTTGACATGTCGAAAGGTCCACCAATAGTTTTGGGAGATGACTCTCTCATTCACAGTTTGGGGAAAGGAAGGATTGATCTTGACCATGGTAAGTTCAATAATGTGTTGTATGTTCTAGGTCTTGCTTCTAATCTCTTTTCAGTGTATTAGATGACTCACACTGGGTCTCTAAAGAAATTCATCTTCTCCAATGCTAATTTTGAAATCACTGATATTTAGAATGGTAAAGTCATAAAAAAATGTGTTGTTGATCACACTTCGAAGGTATACATCCTTTTTACCCATTTTATACCCTACTCAAACCCCTCTTCTCTTATGATTCATGCTAATAAGGAAATAAATATTTGGAGATTTTTCCATCTTAACTACAAGTATCTTTTTTATTTGAGTGAAAAATATATGGTCATAGGGTTACCAAAGATCAAGTTTCCCAAGGAATTCTATCAAGGTTGTATCCTAGGAAAACACCTAGAGCACAAATTTGAGAGAGCTAGTCATGAGAGAGCCTCTGCACCTCTTGAGTTGATCCACAGTGACATTGCTGGTCCATTTCATCATATGTCCATGAGTCAAGACAAATATGCACGGATATTCATAGATGAATTTTCCAGGTATTGTTGGGTTTACTTCCTAAAGCATAAGTTTGAAGTTTTTGACCTCTTCAAATTATTTAAAGCCTTGGTTGAAAACCAGTCTGGGAGGAAACTCAAGATCCTTAGATCTTAAAATGGTGGTGAGTATGTCAATTCTTAGTTCATTTAGTATTGTACATATGTAGGGTATTTAGATGCAGAATTTGATCCCTTACACACCATAGCAAAATGGTAGTGTTGAGAGAAAGAACAGGTCACTGAAGGAGATGGCATCCTCCATGATGGAGGCTAAGACTTTGCCACCAAATTTTGGGGCGTATGATATAAACTATGCATCCTACATCCAGAATGGTGTGCCTCATGAGAATTTTGATCGTATGACTCCTTTGGAAGCTTGGAGTGGGCACAAGCCAAATGTGACCCATTTCATGATTTTTGGCTCAAAGGTTTGGGCTAGAACTCCAACTAAAAAGAGAAAGGATTTGCATCCCTAAAGCCAAGAGTGCCTATTTGTTGGGTATTATAAATATTCAAAAGGGTACAAGCTGATCAAATTGAGCGCTAACAAATCTTTCATTGAAAGAAGTGTTCAGTTCCAAGAAGATCCTTTAGTAGCAGTTGAAGTTAGAGAGTCTTCTTCACCACCAGATCCATTGATTATAAGTGGAGAGACTAATGAGCTTGCTGATTTTGATATGTCTTATAATTATGATTTTATTGCATATATTAATAGTCCTACAAGACAAAAATGGGCAGCAAAGTCCATTCATGCAGCTGGGGAACTAGCTGGAAATCCTAGTGACACTAGGAGGACTAGATCTCAGTTTGAGAGTGCCCTTTGTATGAAAGATCCTTTATTTGCTGAGAAGAGCTATCTGATGGTTGAATCAGATCCATATACATATGAATATGCAACACATGATCCAATATCGCAGACATCCATGAAAGAACAATTCAGCTCGCTTCAAAAGAACAACACTTGGGAATTTGTTGATCTTCTCCTAGAGAGGAAGTTAGTTCAATGTAAGTGGGTTTTCAAGACTAAGTTTGCTGCTGATGGTTCACCTTCCAAATATAATGAAATATTGGTATCCAAGCGCTACTCACAAGTACATGGTATTGACTACAATGAAACCTTTGCACCAGTGGCAAATATGGACTCCATAAGGCTAGCTTTAGCCATTGTAGCTTCGAAGCAGTGGGAGGTACATCACATGGATGTGAAGTGTGCTTTCCTAAATCGAGATCTCACTGAAGAGATTTACATGCAACAACCTGAATGGTTTGTTTCTAATCCATATTTAGTGTGCATGTTAAAGAAATCATTCTATGGGCTCAAGCAAGCCCCCATGGCTTGGTATGCCAAGATTGATGGCTTTCTGTTGTCATTGAGTTTTGTTCAATGCAAGTCTAATACTAATGTTTATTTGAAGCTGTTTCATTGGTCTTTGATTATTATTTTCTTGTGTGTGGATGACCTTCTGATTATAGGAAGTTCAAAGAAAGAGATTTCCTCCTTGAAGGATGCAATGACCCATGCATTTTCTATGACAGATTTGAGATTGTTGAACCATTTTTGGGGTCTTGAAATTGCTCAATCCCAAAATTGATTCAAACTACATCCATACAAGTATGCCTTAGATTTTCTGAACAATTTTGACATGAAATATTGCAAGCCAAGCAAGACTCCCTTCCTTTCAGGAGTTAATCTTGAATAAGCAAGTTCTTCTCCTATGGTAAATAATACACTGTATAGGCAGTTGATTCGGTGTTTTCTTTATCTTACACAAACTTGAACTAATCAATATTAGGCAGTTAGTGTGACTTCAAGATACATGGATCATCCTCATGAGATCCACTGGAGAGCAGCTAAAATGATCCTTATCTTTGTTCAAGGAGCAAGAACTCATGGGATCTTCTACAAAAGAAAATATTATCTTGATTTTATTGGGTTTACTGACAATGATTGGGCAGGTGACAACACATATCAAAAGTCAACATCAGGATATGTGTTCATTCTTGCAGAAGGACCAATCAGTTGGTCAAGCAATAAGCAGAGTGCCATAGCACTCTCATCTACAGAAGCAGAGTATAGCTTAGTTGTAAATGCAGCAACTCAATGTTTGTGGTTGCAGGGAATACTTGGAGAATGTGACTTCGAATCAGTGTTTTCATCTATTATTTATTTTGATAATCAGAGCACCATTCGAATATACAATGATCCAGTTCATAGACAGCAAACCAAAGACATGGAGATCCATATGCACTACATCAGAAAACTTGTGCATGATGGCACCATTCATCTACTCTTTTGTGCATCTTCAGAACAAGTAGTAGACATCTTTAGAAAAAAAAATTGTGAGAAGACATTCAGCAATCTCAAATCACTGCTCGGGATTGTTGAACATGCTGTGAAGCGTGATTGATGACAAGATTTCCAAATTTTGTTTTTCCTATCCATGTTTAAGGGAGGATTTTCCCACTGGTTTTTTGTCTCTTTCCTTGGTTGTATGGACAAGCAATATGTAGAGGGTTACTAAGCCTTGTTGCTAGGCCTTATAGTTTTATGGTATTTACTCATAAAGTAAGGATTAAGGGGGGGAATTAGAATAATCAACCCATAGTTACCTACCTTATACATTAATTAAATTAATTGTTTTCTTATTATGTAGTCTCCTAGATTCCACTCTGTGCTACTTGCCTTCTACATGACTTAGAAGTCAACACTTGCTAAAACCAAGTTATGAATCAATTGCGCTAGACTACGTGTAATTGACTTGTTTTTTACCCAAATCCTCCTCCCTCCTCTTCTCCTAATAAAACCATGTATGAGTTTCCTTTCCATCCCTCATTAGCTTTCTTACTTGACTTAGCCAATTCGTGAGCATCTTAGTGGATTTGGAAACTGCTTTATGGGGGATTTGACTAGATTTAGTAAGCCTACTTTTTGACCTTTTCGAATGGCATCCTTATGCATTCAAATCTCTCATGTGATTATATATTGCAATAGCCTATTACTTCACAAGGTTGGATATTGTACACTTATTCAATACAGATTAGTGTTATGCTCCAATTTCAGTCTCCTTTGATGTTAATTTTGCATGTTTGATTAGCAATTTTGTAATTGTAATTGTTCTATCTCTTGGGTTCAATTTTCACAAGGTTATACCAATGATGTGTGACTGAACAGTAGAAACAAGATGAATATTCAAAAGAGAACATGAAATGCAAAATAAAACATACTTCTCTTTCTTTTCAAACTAAAAAATTGAAAGCCACGAAAGAACAATTTATTTTTATTTTTCAAGAACAATAACATCCAATGCAATTTAAAATAAATCCCTAATATACATGTATATAAAGAAAAAAATTGGTATATTTCTTTTTCTTTTATGAATGCAAAAGAAAAAACAACCTACAAACTAAAATATACATATAACAAAAACATAGCAAAATGATTCCTACTATACAACCACCAAACAGACTCTAGAACACCCTAAAGTAAGTTTAAACCCTACTTTCAAAGGAGGCTTGCATAAGAGACAAGTCAACTAATTTGGCATCATGAAGATAACCAACAAGAAAATAAGGAAAAAAATACCAATAAGCTCCTGATATCAGACAAATATCACTAACAAAGGATGACTAGAAGCAAATTTCAAAAGGTATGCCAAGTGAAGGGGTGGGGGGAAAGAGCAAACATAAAACCCTAATTCTACAAAAGGAATTCCAACATAGAAAAAGAGCACCTAACAGATATGAAACTTACTCCCTAGATTCATGCAAATGCATAAGACCCAAAAGAAACTAACAAACATGCCTCAAAGAGCTAAAAAAACAACAAAAATGATGAAAAAATGTTGTTTATAGGGAACTCATGATTTTAACTACTATTGGGTCATGAATTACATACAAGTTTCCTATATAACAGGTCTCCAATGCATCCTAGAATCACAAATTTTGAGTCTAATAGCTTCGAATGGGTGGGAAAAGGCCCAACAAGGTATACAAACTTCCCTAGGAAGGTAGGGGAGGTGTACTATCATGTGGAGAAGGTGTTCATAAGTGATAAGAAGGACCTAAAACCATTAGACAAAGAAACCCCAAACATACCAGGTGCTCTCCAGTGGAGTCACCAACTCTGTTGTAGAGGAAAGTGTTCCTATTATTGGGGTTAAGAGGTTTTTCAAAATACTAGGGTTGAAAGAGAGATGTATATAGTTCTGCAACTAAATGTAAACAAGATTCAAAGATAATATGGTTCATATCGTAGTCCAATGAAGGTTAATACAAGCATCCTTTCAATCCTACTCTTTCTTCTCTTGATCTAAGATACCTACAAAACAAGCTCAACCTTCCTCAAACCATTTTGACTATATGAAAGGAGATTATATTCAATGAAACATGAAACCTAATGTGATAAAAAACATCATCTACTTATAATCAAAGATTCAACATAAAAGACATATTTATTGGAAAAGTAAGAGCATCAAATATGTATTAATCATGGAAGAACCATAAATATTACCTTATCATCATCTAGGAACCTCACGAAACCTTGATTTAGTTGTTTTGCTTCTCTTCTCCAAGGATCTCAACCTCCAATATCTGGAACACAAGGAGATGAAATCTATGGAAATTGTATGGGGGATGAGAGTCTCGATTCCTCCAGCATAACAATGCAAAATTTCAAGTCCCCTCTCATAGACCTCACTCCTTCTATTTATACATTTCTCAAGATATAGGGTGGAATAAGGACCAGTTACAACTCCCAAATTTAGTTCCATAACCTCCCAGACCACCCATATTTCGATATTTTTTATATTTTCCATATTTTTTACCACTATAGGTGGTGAGCCCAGGTAGCATTAAGGAAAATTCAAGAATACAAAATTTAAATTCGTGGGTTTGCTTAACAAAATTCATGGTTAGGTAAAAAATTCTCATTTGTAGGGTACTTGTGGGTGTTGAAATATTGTAACTTCGAAGAATATTCTATATGTATTTCTTTGTGGTCACGGATGGTCCTACCAGGAGAATCACTTGTATTACTTTGTACCTCAATGCTACTAATCAGAAGAACTAATAAGAGTCATGAGGTAGTCCCCTCTAACTGTAAAGGTGGGTCATTAGCACCCCAGTGTGGTTACTTGAGCCTACATGTGTAACTCGAGCCTACGTGATTAACTCGAGGCTACATGACATATGCTTTAACTTAAGTGAATGGATGAATATAAATAGAGGTGTAGTGCTCCTCGTTCATAACACACACTCTCACTTGTGTAGTGCATTAGTGGAGAAGAAAAGTAGCTGGAGAAGGAGGAGGATGAGGCTTTGATCTCCTTGCTGGTTTTATCTTTTATCTTTTATCTGTTTGGGGCATCTATATTGAGGAAGCTTTTTGCTGGGTTTTTCCCTTTAGGGTTTTCCTAGGATAAATCTTTTTGTTCCTTTTGTATGGTTGTGCTTGTCTATCTTTCAGTGATCATGTTTATATGCTTTTGTTATGAAAACGAAATGAAGTATTGATGTCTTAGCTAAGCTTATGAAAATTTAACATGGTATCAGAGCCACCCTGAAAGAAGACATTGTGCAGCTAAATAATCTATGGCTTCTTATTTTTTTTGGGTCTCTATCCATGATCGATCATCAAAATAAGGCTAGACTAACTCTCCATTGAAGAGCGCATCATTCTATCAAAGTGGAATTCGATTATGAGCATTTTCAGTTTTGGTGCGGAAAATTAGGGCTTTCTACAGAAGAAGAATTTTGAGTGAGACTAGTATAGGATTTTTCTCCTCATCAAAATTAAATTTTAGAGACCTGGATCAAGAAATTTGGTTGGGTGAAACTCTGGGAAAGTCAAACCCTAGTTTGACCCTAATCTAGAAAAACCCTAAATACTAAAACTGCTAAGTTTTGGTACATTCGGTATATCCTAAGATTGGTGAAGGATCAGGAGTTGAAAATTTCAAAGGCCCAAGATAAGATCTGGATTTACACTGTATCTAAACTTCCACCTCTGATTCGCTATATTCTGGGAGATATGATCACTTCAAGTTAGGGTTCCAGCCTCTTCTAGAATTCATCCCTAAACAGGACACCTAGGGATAATTGTTGCCGCATGGGATACAGTGTTCCAAATGGAATTCCTAAAGATGTTACAGAAATATAATTCCCTTTTATTTCTTTTATCCAAATTTTAGAACCTGAAGATGAACCAGTGACACGTGGCATTCCATACAACTGCACTACTCTGAACAGTCCTATAACAGGTCACCTTGGGAAAATGATCATAAATTCAAATTGGTGAAACTAATTCTGATGAAAATTGTGTTGTTGGATCAGGGACATACAAGGCTACCTCAGTACGAAATTTTAGACACATAGGAGTAGTAATTTCGGATATATCACAGAAGCAGTAACAACCATTTCTACAGAAGAAATTGGAAAACTAGGGCTTCCTGTTCTGGGAGCTTCCCTCCACTGTTTTCAAAAAATAAGTACATTGGACAACTCCATTTGAAGAGATATATATTTCTATCCAATTAGATCTAAAATATTCCAAGTTTTGAAAATTACGGTTTCTCTGACAAACCCTAAATCAGCCAGCTTCGGAAGCAGGACGAAAACCTCAAATCGGTAAGATCTAATCTTTTGCTATTTGCATTTAAGGTTCTCATTTCAAAATGATCTATCACATCTACTTGATGATAAGCTTGGTGAATTTGAAAACTTCCAAGCATGGAAGTATTTGCTCTCTCTAAATAAAATGAATTGGACACCTACATGAGTAGAGATGTTCCAGTTCTAGAGGGAGATGAGATTCAAAGACTTACACAAGAAGAACTTGATCAAGGCCAAGAAGATCATTGTTGATTCAATTATGGATCAAATTATACCACAAGTGTCTTCCCTAAAGACACCGAAGATGTTTGATTCCTTGATCAAGATATTTGAAGATAAGAACTTAAATCAGAAGATGGCTTTGAGAAAACATTTGAAGAATGTGAAGATCCTGAATGCAGAACAACTTGAAGCGGTAGAAGAAGAAGTATGCAGAAGTGGTGATAGCCACCTTGAATGGCCTCCCAGGATCATGGGATTCATTCATGTGAAGAGTGTATGCCAGAAGTAAGTGATTACTTTCAGCTCGACTAATAAGAAGAGGAGAAGAAGATGGGTGCAATTGAGGGTCAAGCTCTCATAGTTCAAAGAAGATCCCTCAAGCAATGAGGAATATGAAAAACACAATTCTTGAAGAACCTCTTATTCATCTTATCATTTGGATAAGAAATGATGATTTCATGAATGAAGAAGATGATAAAGCAGAATGATCAAGATGGAGTCTACCCATGAAACAAATAAAAGATAAGTATTCAATTGGAATTTCATGATATTGTTTTGTTATGCATTTGATTGTATTCAATTGATGTGTTATGCATGATAGATTGTTTACATTAATGCTACTAATATGCATGTGATGGGTAAGTAGCTGATGGCACTATACAACTCTCCAGTTCTACTTATCAAACCTCTTTGCTGACATATTGGATTAGTGCACAATCTCAATGATGTCATGGTAGAGATAGAAGGCATCTAGAAAGTTTTTGTGAAATATGGATGAATGTTGTATTGGATAAATAGTTGCATGATGCATAAGAATTTGTCGTTATGCATACGTTTTATGAAATAGTTCTAACCATGCAACTGGTGCATTTGAATTGTAGGAAAGGTCCTATACAACCTCCTAAAATAAAAGAAGGACGAGACTTGTTTCGAAGAACAAGTGATGACAATTCAATAAACATGAATCTGAAGCTCCCAAGGTCAGAGACACCATGACAGAAGAAAGAGCTTCAGAGAGCGATAGATCCACCTCAAAGGATTAAGACCACCATGGGTATGAGAGATAACTCAAGATGAAGAAAAGAATGCTATAAAATAAACTATGATCAAAGAATAACCGTTGATCATGGGGAATGATGTATACGATATGATTTTGAGACATAAAGGGAAGTACATAGTATCCTCCATATGGATCTATAAGAAAAAGTGTACAAAGAAAGGTTCATGATTTGCCTCAGAAAGAATAGACTATGACATGAAATACTCTATTAACCAGTATATATCAAGCATAAAACCACCTATACAGAATGAAGAAGGAAGATAATACTCCACTTTAGGGGGAATGACTACAGGAGATATTTGAGTTCGACACGGTATGACATGGTGGACAAATTCTTGATGGATCGAAACTTTACAAAGAGTAAAGTGGGTTCCAACCTTCAAAGTTGAATGCAGAAGACTATAATACTAGAATGATGTATGGGATATAGTTCCAAAACCAGAAGGAAATATTATTGTATCCTCCAAATGGATATGAAAAATAGAGCATGCAGCTAACAAAAGTATCGAGAAGTATAAAGCAAGATTTGTGGCTAGAGGTTTCTTTCAGAAAAAAAGGGAATTAATTCTTAAGAGACACTTACTCCAGGAAGTAAGGTACACTTCCTTCGGAACTATCATGGTAGTTTCTTCCATCGTGAACTAAAGACAAGCCTTCCTTAATGGTATGATTGAGAAAGAGTTTTACATTGAATAGTCATGAGGATTTGAAGTGGAAGCCAGATGGAATCACATATGCAAGTTGAAGAAGGCCCTCTATGGCCTGAAGCAAGCTCCCAGAGCTTGGTATGGAAGAATAGATAGTTTCTTGTCGAGCATGGGATTTACCAAGAATAAAGCTGATCCTAACCTTTATCTCAAGGTTGTAGAAGATGAACTTGTCATCATGTTATTATATGTGGATGACTTATCCTTTACAGGAAATGAGAAACAGATCATGGAAAGCAAGAAGAAACTAGCAGAAGAATTTGAGATGAAAGACCTTCGGTTAATGCATTATTTCCTAGGTCTAGAAGTATGCCAAAGTTGAGAAGAAATCTTTCTCAACCAGGGAAAGTATGTGGTAGAGATATTGAAGAGATATCATATGTTGGAATGCGAAGTCATAGCCGCACCCATGGACTCCAACCTTAAGCTGTTAGCTGATGACTCATCAGAGCTAGTGGATATGACTCATTATAGACAGATCATTGGGTCATTGATGTACTTAACAAATACCAGACCAGACATTTGTTTTTCTGTGAACACCTTAAGTCAATATCTTGTTCAACCAAGACGAGTTCACCTAGTAACTGCAAAGCATGTGATGAGATATCTAAAAGGGACTATAGACTTTGGTTTATGTTATCATGGTAGCCATGAGTATATATTGTATGGATACATAGATGCAGATTGGGTCGGATGTATCTCAGACAGGAAAAGCACATTAGGTAGATGCTTTTGTTTGGGGTTTGCTATGAGTTCATGGTTTAGCAGGAAACAGTGCAGTGTTTCTCATACCATGGCTGAAGCAGAATACATAGCAGATTGCTCTACTAAGTTGTGAAGCCATATGGCTTCGGAAACTGATATCAGGTCTCTTTGAACTGAATATGGATACTACATTGATTCTATGTGATAACGAGATTTGTGATAACAGAGAACCTTGTGTTCCATCGTAACACATAGAAATTTGGTATTTCTACATTCAAGATAAAGATGTAGACGATGATGTTTCAGTATTTACATACTGTAGATATAGATGATGGTGATTCAGTATTTCTATACTGAATATAAATATGATGATGATTTTAGTATTCCCATACTGAAGATATAGATGATGTTTCATTATTTACATACTGTAGATGCAGATGATGGTGACCTAATGATGCTTTCAGTACTCACATACTGGAGATACAGATGGTGATAGTTCAATATTCACATACTGAACATGTAGATGAAGATGGTTTAGATGATGATGCCCTGACAAAGCCTCTGTCTTAGGTAAAGTTTCAATACTTTCGAGACAAGCTTGGTGTGGTTTAGAAAGACCTTCCTCGAAAGGGGGGTAGTGATGTTGCAGTGGGATTGTATCATCCCTTGACACTTGCCCTAAAATGGCCCAGAGACCTCAGTCTTCAAGAATGAAGAGGGATTGTATCATCTCGGGGCATATGTCAAGAAGTGATCCGGTGACTTTGGTCATCGAGAATGTGGTGGGATTGTATCATCCCTGGGCACTTGCCCAAAAGTGACCTGGAGACCTCGGTCTTCGAGAATGAAGAGGGATTGTATCATCCTGGGACATCTGTCCAAAAGTGATCCAGTGACCTCAGTCCCCGTGAATGTGGTGGGATTGCATCATCCTTAAACATCGGTCCAAAATGTATCTAGAGGTCTCGGCCCCCATGAATGTGGTAGGATTTCATCATCCCTGAACTTCAGTTCAAAAAGTATCCAGAGGTCTCGAACCCCATGAAAGTGGTGGATTGCATCATCCCTAAAACTCGGTTCATAATGTATCCGAAGGTCTCGACCCCTTGGAAAGTGGCGGATTGCATCATCCCTGAACCTCGGTTCAAAATGTATCCATAGGTCTCAGCCCCCGTGAAAGTGGCGGATTGCATCATCCCTGAACCTCGGTTCAAAATGTATTTGGAGATCTTGGTCCTCGTGAATGTGGTAGGATTGTATCATCCTTGAAATTTGGTTCAGAACGGATCTGGTGACTTCGGTACTCAAGAACATGTGTTGATCCCATAATTCCTAGAGGAAGGATTGTCTGAGTTCCACATATGTGTTGATCCCATAATTCCGAAAGGAAGGATCATTAGCAACTCCGTAAAGACCTAAATCCCATAATTCCAAAAGGAAGGATCATTGAATTGATCCCATAATTCCAATAGGAAGGATTGTCTGAGTTCCACATATGTGTTGATCCCATAATTACAATAGGAAGGACTGTTTGAGTTCCACATCTGTGTTGATCCCGTAATTCTGAAAGGAAGGATCGTTAGTAACTCTGTAAACACCTAAATCCCATAATTCTGAAAGGAAGGATCATTGAATTGATCCTGTAATTCCAATGGGAAGGATTGTATGAGTTCCACAGATGTGTTTATCCCATAATTCCAATAGGAAGTATTGTCTGAGTTCCACAAATGTGTTGATCCCATAATTCCGAAAGGAAGGATCGTTAGTAACTCCTTAACGACCTAAATCCAATAATTCCCAAAGGAAGGATTATGTTGATGTTTTGATGATGTTGATGTTTTTATGATGATGATGATGTTTCTAATTGAAAGATCAGATGTTGCTAATGATGATGATGTTCTCTGATCAAAAGATCAGAAGTTGCTGCTGATGATGATGTTCTCTGATTGAAAAATTAGAATACGATGATGATGCTATTGCTGATGATGATGATGTTTTCTAACCGAAAGATTAGAATATAATGATGATGATGTTTTCTGATTGAAAGATCAGAATGCGATGATGATGATGATATTTATGATTGAAAGATCAGAATGTGATGATGATGAGATCCTGATGATGATGATGCCGTATTATCAAACTATGATGATGATGACATACGTATCGAAATACCAGAATATGATGATGAGTTGATGTTAGAGTATGCTGATGTTTGGCTGATGATGGTTTTGATCGAAAGATCAGAGGCTGATGATAATGATGAGACTGATTGAAAGATCAGAGTATGACGATGATGATGTTGCTGATCGAAAGGTCAATGTGCTGAAGATGTTGCTGATCGAAAGGTCAAGGTGCTGAATATGTTGTTGATCAGAAGCTCAATGTGTTGAATATGTTGCTGATCGAAAGGTCAAAGTGCTGAATATGTTGCTATTGATTGAAGAGTCAAGATGCTGCTGATCGAAGCGGTCAAAGTACTGATGATGCTGAAGAATAAATATTGAAGATAAATGCTACATGATGTTGAAAAGCTTACAATGATTTATAGATGTATTACCCTGATGATGTTGATGATGTCCTATATCTGTCTCCTATTATTGTTATTGTTGATGTTGTTATAGAATACCCTTCTCGTTAAGGGGGAGTGTTGAAATATTGTAACCTCAAAGAATATTCTATATGTATTTCTTTGTGGTAACCGATGGTCCTACCAGGAGAACCACTTGTATTACTTTGTACTCTGATGCTCCTAATTAGAAGAACTAATAAGAGTCATGAGGCAGTCCCCTCTAATTGTAAAAGTGGGTCATTAGCACCCCAGTGTGGTTACTTGAGCCTACATGTGTAAATCGAGCCTACATGATTAAATCGAGCCTAAATGACAAATGAGTTAACTTAAGTGAACAGATGAATATAAATAGAGGTGTAGTGCTCCTCATTCGGAACACACACTCTCACTTGTGTAGCGCGTTAGTGGAGAAGAGAAGTAGCTGGAGAAGGAGGAGGATCAGGCTTTGATCTCCTTGCTGGTTTTATGTTTTATCTTTTATCTTTTTCGAGCATCTATACTGAGGAAGATTTTGCTGGGTTTTTCCCTTTAGGGTTTTCCCAGAATAAATATTTGTCTTCATTTTGTATGGTTGTGCTTTTCTATCTTTCAATGATCCTGTTTATATGCTTTTGTTATGAAAATGAAATGAAGTATTGATGTCTTAGCTAAGCATATGAAAATTTAACAGTGGGAATTGCCATACTTTCATAGCCTTCTGAAAAGTTCTTCCTGACTCAAATACCTTTCCAATGGTCTATATAAGAGGTCAAACGGAGTTGCATAAATCTAGATATGGATCCTCCAAGATAGATATTTTTTCAGTGACTTTCATGAACTTTCGTAATGGAAGTGTCGACATGCAATGAAAACATGGGAAAGTGGTCACAAGAAGATAATGTGTCATTTTGGGCTATAACATGCACAACAAGAAATGATGGAGCTTCAAACTCTCCATTTTCTTCAAATTCATGGAGTTAAGTGGTTATCTAGAGCAAAATTTGACGAAAGGATAATGAGATAGATGCCCGCTATATTAAGCTTATGGAAAAAAGAAAAGAGTGACGCTCGGTATGATAAAGAAATAATATTTTGTGAACATTTTTTCTTACATGTGCTTGCTAGTGTAATGTGTGAGATAAACAAGTTAAACAAACATTTCAAGAGGAGAAAATCAATATCACTTCTCTAGGGAGATCTATTTATTTCAGTGTCAACACTTTTAAGAGAAATGATAAATTTGCAAATGGTGCTTTCTACTTATCCAAATTCTTAGAGGAATTTAAAATGGGTAATATATAAATAAAGGTCAAAGAGGGAATTTTTCATAAACATTATTTTCTTTACAGGGTACTCCCATAGATTCACACTTCTCATGCTAATACACAAAGACCTCACATTGATAGTTCACAAGGGAGTTGTAAGAAACTCACGATGTGGTATGTTCAAAGTATTATAGATTTCTTGAACTCAAGTTTTTACGATATTTCTAGTTTCAATGTTGTGAACATATTTAGTCCTTCCTATTATCCATAAGACTTTATTACTCATGCGATCATCTCAACTTGTTGGCTTGATATACTTCTTCAACATTACAACATACTTCATGTGATGACAATGTTGATGTGCCTTCATTTGATATTGAAGCATGAAAAAGAGAATTGCATGAATTATTGATACACTTCATTTAGGTTGTGAAGGTTTCTCTATGAAGGATACATGGATATTTTTTGTTTGTTAAGTACTTGTAAAGCAAGCTTTCAAATATGTTAGAGTTATGGAAAGACATACTTACAATCCCTCCAAGCACTATTACTTGTGAAAGTGGATTTTCTAAGAAAAATCTAATCACATATACGAGGATACGCATGTCACTATATACAATTAACTATCTTATGCAGCTATAAATTATTGTCTCGGGTTAATCTTTAATAGATTGGAAAAAAATATATAAAATTTGGAAACAAGAAAAACAAAGGAAAAATTAAATTGTAATTGCAGTGTAATTTTGTGATGGTAGTGTAGACCATATGAGGAAGGACACACCAAGTCTTTTAAACGCATTTTATTAAAGAACTGTTGTGTTTCAAAAGTCTTACTTTTGGTAATACATAAAGTTATATTTTTGTGAGTGTTTTCTTTGAAGCACTATTTTGTTGGAAAAGTATTACTTGTGTTAAGATAAAAAATTATATTATGATCTTTTGAACTATATTTTTATACTAAATACAAGGAAATATATGAGAATTCAATGCTTAAAATAGTTAATATAAATGTTATTTAAAAACATCAATTACTATTATGAGGGGTAAATTTAAGAATTAAACGTAAAATGAAAGGAAATGTTAAAATTAAAATGTCATATAAAAATTTCTTGATGTGTAAGGTATGACGTCAAATTTCAACCCTAGGTGGGGGATTCTACATTGATGTCAAAATTGCTAAAAGGTCAACTATGGATTGACATCAAACATGGATTAATTTACACCTTGCATTGAAGGAAACCATGGATTGAAGTCAACCTTGGATTGAAGTCAACATTGAATTATAGTAAACTATTTATTGAAGTTAACCTTGGATAAAAGTAAAATATAGACTCAAGTCAACCTTTGATTCACTTCAATTATAAATTGAAGTCAATATTGGATTGAGGTGGACCTATGGGTGAATTCAACCACGGTTTGAAGTTAACCTTGGATTGAGGTCAGCTTTTCTTAGAATACAAGCTTAGATCATTGTCAACATTTCTTTAAAGAAAGCTTAGATTGAGGTCCACTATGGATTAAATTCAACCTTGGATTAAAATCAACCTTTGATAGAAGTCAACTATGGATGCATTTCAACCTTAGATTGAAATCAACCATGGATTCAAGTCAACCTTCTATTGAAGTTAGGCATGTATTGAATTCATCCATGGATTAAATTCAACCTGGGATTTGAGTTAACCTTGGATTCAATTCACGCATGGATTGAACTCAATTATGGATCAAAGTCAACCATCAATTTAAGTGAACCATACATAAAGGAAAACTTGGAATGAAGGAATCATTTGATTAAAATTAACCTTGGAGTGAAGTCAACAATGGATTGAAGTAAAGCTTGGACTAAATTCAACCTTGGAAAGAAGTCAAAGTTCTATTGAAGTCAACTATGGATTGAAGTCCACCTTGGATTTAATCCAACCATGTATTTAAGTCAACCTTGGGTTAAACTAACCCTAGAGAGAAGTCAAGTATTACTTGAAATCATCATTTCTTAAAAGTCAAAGATGGATTCAAGTCAACCTTAGGTTGAAGTAAACATTGGATTGAATTCAACTATGGAATGAAATTCAATATGGATTCGAGTCAACTACGAGTTGAAGGAAAACTTTCTTAAAATTCAACTATGGATTAAAGTCAACCTTGCTTAAAATTCAACTATGGATTGAATTAGACGATTGCTCAAAGTCAACCAACTACTTTTGAAAAGTTTGTTATGAAAAATGAAAGAAGTTGTAGTCACATTAGAGCCAAAAATTCTTTCAACCTCATTTGTATTTTTATCTTTTAATGAATATAATGTAATGTAGTTAATATAAAACGCCTATTGTAGTATAACTCATGTAATGAAATTATTTTAATAATGTGATGTCATTATTATATTAATAATAAATAATGCGAATAAAATATTTACATTATTGATAAATAATGTAGTTAAATTATTAATGTAATTAACAAATTAATAAACATTTATTGAATTGATGAGTAATGAAATTAAAAAATTATGTTATAAAATTAATAATGTTATGAAATTAATAAATAATGCAATTAAAATTGATAATATAATGAAAACACTAATAACATGTTTCACATCATATTGAAATTTTATCATTTCATTAGTATTACTTAATTAACAATAACCATAAGATTAATTCAATCTTAATTAGCATTAACTTTAAGATGAACTCAACCTTTAAATAAAACTTGTATTGAAGTCAACCTTGAATTTAACTCACCTATGGGTTGAAGTCTACCACGGATTGGAGATTCAAGTTATCCATGGATTGAAGTCAACCTTCACCTGAATCCACCCTTTGATTAAAGTTAAACTCAATTAGAAGTCCAATATGGTTTGAAGTGAACCTTGGATTGAATTTGAACTTGGATTACAGTTAATTTTTTATTCAATTCAATGTTGGAATGAACTTAACCTCAGATTGAATTCGAATATGGGTTGAAGTCAACCTCTAATTGAATTCAACCTTGCTTAAAAGTCAAGTATCGATTGAAGTCGAACATCATTTGAAGTGAAACTTAGATTGAAGTCACCATGGATTGAATTCAACTTTAGATTGAAGTTATCCTTGGAATTAAATCAACCTGGGTTAAGGACAACCATGCATTGATGTCAGCTATGTATTGAATTCAACAATGGATTTAACTTGAACTTGGTTTGAAGTTAACCTTACTTAAAAGTCAATTATGGATTGAAGTCATCCTTTCTTTTTTTTTTTGTAAATAAAACATTAGATTACTATTGAATACAAGATTACATTACCAACATTGCAGGACGTCTAGAGCAGACCAACACCTACCAGAGCATCCTTCCCAAAAACACACATGAAAATTTATCCCCCCAGCTAGCCCAAGGAATCATATTCTTTTTATCCTTCTCCTTACAAACATAATTTTCCATTCCGCACCCGATTACAGAGAAACTAGAGTGTTTTAGTCCCTTCTCGATTACAAAAGGCCAAAATAGGACCAAAATAGGACCAACATAGTGCATCATTCCCTTCCCAATTAGAGAGAAACCAACGAGTATCATTCCCGATTACAAAAAGGCCAAAACAAGACCAACACCAAAACCAAAGATTACCATTCTCTTCCCTTATATATTGCATACGATTTAAAATTATGGACATATCAGAAAGATAAGAATCAAGCCAGACCTTGGGGGTTGACATCTAATCTTGGACTGATAATATAATCTTGAACGAAGGAAGTTAGCTGGGAACCTACCACACCCTGATGGCCACATAGCGTGTTGCAATGATGGCTTCCATTCGCTCTTGGGCAGGCGAATTCCTCTATCTCCCTTCCCACTGAATAGAAGGGGATGTTAACATTTGTTGCGATAACGTTGATTTTGTTGTGCATCAGGTGGAATTATTTGTTGTTCTCCTTCCATGCCACTACAGGTTCCACATCCCCATAATATTTGGCCTCCTGGGTCAAGAACCTAGTCCACCACCTCTTTGCGTAGATACACCAAGGATACGTATTTAACCTTAGCCCACAGGTTTCCCACTACCTTTTCCACCTCTAGTCTAATGCTTACTGGGACATGTTCCTTATAGAAATCTACTGCTTCTTGGGCCTGAAGCTGCATCCTGGTCACAAGATTTGTGTGGGTCATTTGAACCTTCCCTTTACAATCCTGAATATTTGTGCCATCCCTAGAGCTATGGACCCTTCATAGAGAGCGTTTTGGGGCCATATTGCAAGGAAGAGGGAGGAGAGCCTCACACTAAGAAAGGAGCCGAAGAGTGGTGCGAGGAGACAGAGATTTTGGGGGAAAATAAAATAGAAAGAGGAGGCATAAAACACAGTCTACTTTTCGATGGGGGGTGCAAGGTGACAAGCTCAGCCTGAAATAAAAGGGAGGAGGGGCCATGATAACTATCCCAGGCCAGTACCACCTTTGCTTCATGTATATCATACAAGTTTTTGCCCTCGTACCTTCACTTTTTGTATAAATCTTAATGGCCATTATAACCCAATACTTCTGTTGATCCTGATCTTCCTTACCCGTCCCATTGATTCCTGCAGCACAAGCCTTAATGATAGTGAAGGATGACCACCTCATGGCCTGGGCAATTGGCCATGTGGATTTGTGCATCATTACGGGTCATGAGACCCATCGTGCTCACGCCCTCTATCATTTCCCACGACGCCATCATCCGGGCATTCCATCTTGTGGATGTCGTCAATGTATCTTACCGTCACCTCCCCACATTGTTGGGCCCATTCTTTTGCATTGAATTCCTCCAAGATACCATAACAAAGCCTCATGGCCCCCACAACACCTGTGTTTGCAAGAAGATCCACTGCCTTGTTGGCAGAGCATCTAATATGGCTAAAGGCGACATCTGAGTGAAAATGCAACATGGTTTTTAAAGAATTCAATCTGCTAGCTAGGTGCCAGCTCATTGCCACCTTCGCACAATCTTTCCTGTTTTCCAGTTGCTTTGCCATCTAAGTCAATATTTTGGAGTCGCCTTCTATGATGGTCAGGAAGTAAGATCCTTTGATCATGCCTTCTAAACCTTTAATTAAACCTTCCAGCTTAGCCAAGTTGTTCGTGTCTGATCCTAATGATCCAAGGGTGATGAAAAGGATCCTTCCACCATTATTCCTGTAAATTCCCTCGAAGCTCGTCGCCCCACGATTTCCTTTAGAGGCCCCATCGAAATTTCATTTAAACACATCGGGAGGGGGGGTAGACCAAGAGGATGGGCTGGACAACATGGATATATTTTCCTGTCTACGCAAACCAGCCATTTAGGTTCTGTCAAGCCCTCAGTTCTCTGCTATGTAGGATTCTTGTAAGGGGATTACCTTATACTGATCCTGCCATGGCATGCTTTGGATTGTTGATAGAAAATTGTTCCTCACCGTGGTCCATACCAAGTCTGTGTCACTACACTTATTACAAAATATTCGACCATTTCTCTCTTTCCAAATGCACCAAATGGACATACCTTGGAAAGCTTCCTAGACAGTCTAAATAATTCAATTGTTGAAGGATTTCGAGCTCCATTCATACAATGTTTGTGCTGGTTGTCTACGCCACCTTCCACTTCACCAAAAACAAATATCTCCTTTATCCCATATGGCAGAAGAAAACGGGCAGTCGTCAAGGAGGTGGCTCATGGTTTCCTCCTCCTGAAAGCAGAGACAGCACTGAGATGGCCCCTGGATACCTCAGTGCCACAAGTTTTCACTAGTAAGAATTCTTCCTTTGATCACTAACAAAATGAAGAGGGTAAATTTTTTCCAGTCATTCACTATCCATACCTTTCTCGATATAACTTCGTCGTCCTCATGCAGGTCAATGTTGAGATTGTAGGCTTCCTTGATACTAAAAATGCCTTTCTCCTTGTAGCCCCACCTTAAAATGTCCAGGCCATCCCTAAATATAATGAATCTCATGTGAATCTCCTCCTCGAAGGCTCCCTAATCCTCATCACTCATCAAGTCAGGTTTGGTTGTGAAATCCCACTGGCAGTGGCCTTCTTAATTGTGAATTTCCTAGCATTGATTCACCCTTTCCTTTCCCTTTTCGATAGTGTTTTCCTTTATGATCTACCATCTTGGGTTAGTCCCAAGCTTGGGGAGCTAATTCCATGAATTGTCCAATAATTTTGTTATCTCGCACCCCCCCCCCTTATCTCCCAGATGCTATGGTCTTGCACCAGTTATCATCCTCAAATGGCTTTTAGCCAGATGGGGGATCCAATAGGC
Organism: Pseudotsuga menziesii; assembly: GCA_001517045.1. Lineage (NCBI taxonomy): Eukaryota > Viridiplantae > Streptophyta > Pinopsida > Pinales > Pinaceae > Pseudotsuga > Pseudotsuga menziesii. The sequence continues at coordinate 561,652 of LPNX010421896.1, forward strand.
TCCTCGTTGAATCTGATCAGTTGTTGTTTTGGCATGTCCCAAGTATATTTTGTGTGCCATAGTTTTTCCCATGGTTCCATTGAGTGGGTATCCCATCTCCACTATATTTTCACTCACTAAACCTCTTCCATGAGTTTCGTATCTTTCGGCCCTAGCCCTCCCTGATCCTTGGGTTTATAGCTACCTACCCAAATGACCAAGGCAAATTTCTCTTTTTATTCTCTGCAGCCCTAAAGGAAATTCCTTTGCATACCTCGAATACTGTGCATAACTAAGTTAGGAGCTAAGAGGATCAAGAATGTCTATGTGGGCATTTCCTGCATAACCGCTTTTACCAAAATCAAGCGACTTGGAAGATTTATAGGGTGGAAAACCCAACTGGACAGCTTTTGTTTCATTCTGTCCAGGAAATCCTTCCAGGCAACTGTCCTTACCTGCCCCATCCCCAGAGGCATTCTGAGATATTTAGAGGGCAATGTCCCTTTCATGAATCCAAAAATCCTAGTGATGTTTCTCTAAGTGATTATGTATGTGTTCATGAAGAACATTTGGGATTTATTGGGGTTAACAGCAAGGCTCGAATCCTTGGCGAAGAGAGTCAAGAATTTTTTGAAGCTCCTTGCTTCTTGGACTGAAAGGTTCCCCATGAGCATGGTGTCATCCATGAATTGTTGGTTAGTCTGGGCTTCCATCCTTTCATGGATTTTTATCCCCCTCAACTCCCCATTCTTAGATTGAATCTTAATGAGACAGCTCAGGCCTTCAGCCTTTAGAATGAAAAGGAAGGGGGAGAGAGGATCCCCTTTTCTTATACCTATGTTCACCTAGAAAACTCAGGTGGGAGAGTCATTTAGAAGAATGATAAAGAATGGGGTTGTGACTAGCTTCATGACCCATTCTATCCACTCTGGACAGAAACCGTAGTCTTCCATCATTTTCCCCATGAATTGCTAGCTTAGTTTATCGAAGGCCTTTTCTACGTCCAGCTTTGTCAACATATCTGGCCTCTAGGAGAACTTCAGAGGGTGGATCCCCTCCTGGACGACGATGACACCGTCCAGGATATGTTCTCCTTCCATGAACCCTGATTGCTTACAGCTGATAAGGTTAGGAAGAAGGGGTGTTGTTGGCTATCACTTTTTATATGATCTTGTAAATTACATTGCAGAGGACAATTAGGCAAAATTTGTCTGGACTGTCAGCTCCTGCCTCCTTGGGGATTGGCATGAGGAAGGCTGCATTGAAATCTTTTAGGACCCCTTTCTTGTCTCTAGATTTTGCTATGATTTCAAAAAGCTCTTCTTTGATGAGATCCCAAAAGAAGTGGAAGAAGTTGGAGGTGAAGCCATCAGGACCTGGGGATTTTCCTAACTCCATCTAGTTAACATCTTCTTCAAGCTCCTGCATGGTCACTGGTTTGATCAGCACCTCATTATTCTCTCATGTTACCGATCTGGGGATTAGACGAGTGATCCTTTCTATATCTTCCCTTCTCTTACCCCTATCTTCTCTGAGGATCTCAGAGAATTGCTTGGTAAGTTCCTCTTCTATATCTATTCTTGTCTCTATCCTGCTACTGTCTGCCTTTCTTAGCTTTTGGATTCTTGAGCTACTCTTGTTCTGAATGACCAAGTTATGGAGGAACTTAGTGTTTCTCTCACCCTCTTAGAGCCATTTTACTCTTGCTTTTTGTTTCTAGTAGAATCCTTCATGCCTTTCTCTTTCTTCAAGTTGGCCCCTTATATCTTTTTTATTTGGCCTTCATGTTCTCATTCTAGCCTTTCTCCATTCCTTCTTTGTTTATCAGGTCGAGCTCACTGATTAGTCTCTTTTTATCTTCAAATATATTGCCAACCTCTTCCTTGTTCCACATGCGTATTTTGGATTTTAGGGCTTTTAGATCTACTAGAAATGGTACATGATGGTCCCAGGAGGGGGGACCAGCTCCTACCACCAATGCAAAACAATTTCCTTCAAGTCCTTGTGTTCCATCAAGAATTGATCGAACCTGAAAGGTTTTCTTAGTTTGGTGCTGGACCAATCCCAATTAAGGCATATATGCCAATGCTCCGAGCCAGCCTTCGGGAGTACATCTGCCATCATTTCTCCTGTACTATGGACAATGTCTTTAGATACCAAGAATCTATCCAGCTCTAATGCCACTAGATGTTCCCCCCCTCTCTTATTGTTCCAAGTAAACCATCCATTTACCGTCTACATATCCACTAGAGGGCTTTGGGCCAAGAAGTCACAAAAAATTTCTTGGTACTTTTCAAGAAATCTTCTTCCCACGTTCTTTTCCCCCAAGTTGGCAATGAGGTTGAATTCCACTCCAAGTATCCAATTCCCAATATCGGCCTGCTCTTTAATCCAACCAAGGAAATCTATGAAGGCTTGTTTCTCCGGGAAGCATCTCCGGCCGTAGATGTTCCCCAATGTTCCTTTCACACTCGTATTCACAAAGCAGAAGTTTTCCATTAGTGAATAGTTGTTAGCCATGCATCCTAAGAGTTCCACCTCACCAGGTTTGCATAGGATAGCTATACCGCCAACTTGTCCTACAGCATCTAAGGCCATTAACTGACATCATTTATAGAGCTTCCTTTTGATCTTCTCCAGATCCTCGAAGTTGCATTTAGTTTCTTGAAGGAATAAAATGTATGTTTTTCGTGCATAATCCTTCTATTCAGAGTTTTCCATTTCCTAAGGTCACTACAACCTTTAATATTCCAGGATATGAGTTTCATTGACACACCTTACTGAATTTAGAGAAGGCTGCCCTTATTTTGGGGTACTGGCCCAATTTAATAAGTTTAACCCCAATGGTTGTTATTCTTTGCTTGTTGGTTTTCCTTCCCCTCCTAAGCTCCTCTTCTGGGGATTTTTGTTTGCTTCCTTTTTGTGGATTTGGGTCTATACCCAGCTCCTAGTGAGCCCCCAATCTGATGATGCCTTCCTGTAGAAGCTCGATTTATGGCCATGGGACATATCCATTTCCTTTCTTTCCACGTTCATCCTCTATTGCATCCAGGTCTATCTCCCCCAGTTCCATTTCTTCCCCGTCATCCTCCTTCATAATTTCCATCTGCTGCACCTCCTCACTATTTGAGTTTTTAACTTCTTTCTCTTATGTCTTCCCAGGTTTTGTCTCCATACTATTACATGGATCTAGTGTTTCCTCCCATAGAAATTCAAAGGCGCTGGTAGATCTTAGGAATTTTGGTGTCGGTTCCCTCCTGGATTTGGAATATACCCCTCCTTCACTCCTTCACTTGGACTTAACCTGAGTGAAGTCGTCCTTCACCCTTTTCACTCGTGCTTGTGACTAGGTTTTTCCTCTTCTGCTTTAATTTTTGGATAGTCCCTTCCTAGATGGTTGTATTCGTGGAAATTCCTGCATCAGAATGGTAGCTGTTCATAATCGATCGGCTGAATCCATTCCTCATTTTCCCAATTTATGCAAATGGCTTCTGGGAGTTCTTTTGATAGTGCCAGATAGAGACAAATCTAGGCAAAATAAATGTATTGCTGAACCCTATTTTGTTCAGATACCTTTATGAGTTCCCCCAAGGTGTTCCCAATGTCCTTGAGGGTCTCCAAATCCCAGTATTCACCAGGAAGAGAGAATTGGCGGATCCAAACTCGGGCGATTGTCATGTCTTATGTTTCTGGGTTAAAGCGCTCTTTCCATGGCCTCAAGTATAGGCCCACTGAGAATAAAAAATATGGCCCTCCTTCCAGTATTTTTTCCATATCTTCTTGGTTGAATAATATTATGGTAAAAAAACCTTTGGATCCCAGCTGTAGGTCGTAGTGGCCTGTCGGGTTCCACACATTGCTTATCCACCTAACCAAATCTCTTTCCTTGGGTCACACTCCCAGAAATTTGCCTATTAGGGATTTTTCCTTCCACTATTTGATTTTTCCTCTCACCTGTTTAGATTTGATCTAGATCACCAAGATCATTGTGCCCTTCGGTAGGAACCACCCCATGCCAGATATTTTTCCTTTCTGATCCTTTTCCTTTTTGCTTACCATCCCCATTCCTCCCTTCCCAGAGGAAAAATATGGGGGATTTGGTTCTACCATGTTTATCCTCGCCCTACGGTCCTTTCGCCGACCCTTGCCGTAGCCGCAGTCTCACGCAGTTTCGCCAGGAACCCTAACGTTTTCTAGTTGTAATAATGAGTAATTACCTAGATTTCATTTTTGAATTTAATTTGAAATTGAAAACCTAAAGATAATTGCTTATAGAGTTTATATCAAGTCATATGTTTATGACTTTATCTTTTATTTTAAGTTGACACATGTAGTGACATGATTGTCTTCACATTCAAATTTTCTAACCCACTATTCTCTATATCATGAAGTCATCCTTGCTTAATATTTACCTATGGATTAAATTCAACCATGGTTTAGATTCAATTGACCACGTTTAAAAATGTGGTTGTGTATTCAACTAGAGTATGGTTCAAAGTCATGCATTACAGGAAAGTTAGGTGCTAAAATGGTTCTTATAAGAAAATGAAGAAACCATAATTTCTTGATGAGTTGGAATTCAAGAATTAATAGAATTTCAATGAAACAAGTCAACCATAATTGTTTACTTGACATCTTGGTTATTAAAAAAAACTACCTTTTATGTTCGTATTCTCAAAATGTATCCCTATGTTTTTACTTAAATTTTGAGCAAGAGGACTCATTGGATGCCAAATTGAGTTCTGCCTTGAACAAGTACCCACACTACATACTTTTGACGAACCTCATTGCCCCCCAAAAAATGAAATACCTTGAAAATGCATTGATTTATATTAATTTGAGGAATTTCTGAGGAAGTGAGGTTTTTCAAAAGTATGCAATACGGGAACTCGTTGGATGCAAAATTTAATTCCACATCCAATGAGTACTCCTAATCAAAATGTTAGTAAAACATATGGATATATGTTGAAAATACGAACAAAACTAATTTTTTTTCCTTTCTTCCTCCAAAACTAATAAATACTACTTTTTATTTTAACAATTATTTGATTATTTTCCTTAGGAAGCCCATTTTAGAGCCCAAATTTCCTCTAATGCTTGGATTGAAGTCAACCTTACTTAAAATTCAACTCTGGCTTGAAGTCAACCTTGCTTAAAAGTCCACTATGGATTTAATTCAAGCATGGTTCATCTTTAATCAATCACTTTTAAAAATTTGGTTGTGGATTAAAGTCAACCATGTTTCAAATTCAACATTGGAGTCAATATTGGCTTATATTCAACCTTTTATTGCAGTCGCACTCAGCTTAAATTTAACCTTTTCTTAAACTCAACCTTGGATTGAAGTCAACCTTTGATTTTAGTCTCTTTTTGATTGAGGTCAATAATGGATTGAAGTCAAATAAGTATTGAATTCAACCTTGCATTGAATTCAATATGTGATCAAATTTATTTATTTAAGTTGAACTTATATTGAAGCTGACCTTATATTATTGTTATCCTTGGATTGATTTTAACATTGAATTCAACCTTGGATTGAATTTACCAATGGATTAAAGTTAATATTCAATTGAATCTAGCGAATTAAACTATTTATTGGCATCATATATGGATTGAATTCAACCATGGAATGAATTCAACTACGCATTGAAATCAAACTTATACTAAAGTCAACTAAGGTTTGTAGGTGGATTGTAGTTAAACTTTGTGTGAATTCAACCTTAAATTAAAGTCATCCTTCCGTTGAAGTCAACTAATGATTGAATTCAACCTTGGGTTGACTTCAATATTTGATTATATTTATTTATTGATATTGACATGGATTGGAGTTGACCTTGGATTGAAGCTAACCTTGGATTGAAGCTAACCTTGTATTGAAGTCAATCATGGGTTCAAGTCAGCCATGGATTTTAAGTGAACCTTGTTTAAAATTTAACTATGGATTGAATTATAATTTGGATTGAAGCCGAACTTGGATTGAACTAAACCTTGCTTAAAAGTCAATTTTGGATTGAAGTGAACCATGGATTGAATTCATCCTTGAAGTCAACCTTATTCTGAGCATAACCATGGGTTAATGTTGACCTTAGATTTTAGTCAATACTAGATTGGAGTGAACCTTGGATTGTTGTCATCCATGGATGGAACTCAACTTTTAAGTCAACCTCGGATTGAGGAAAACCTTGGTTTGAACACAACTTTAGATTGAAGTAAACATTTCTTAAAAGTGAGTTATCGATTGTAGTCAACCTTAAATTGAAATTGACGTTGGATTGAATTCGACCTTGGATTGAAATCAACCATGGATTGAAGTCTACCATGAATAGAAGTCAAAATTTCTTAAAATTCAACTATGGATTGAAGTCAAATATGGCTTGATGTTAACCCTTCATTGAAGAAAACTTTAGATTGAAGTCAACGATAGATTGAGTTTAACCTTGGTTAACGGTCAAATATGTATTGAATTCAAATATGGATTGAAATCCACCATGGGTTGAATTCAATATTGGACTGTTATTAACATGCTAACCATGGTTAAAAGTCAACAATTCTTAAAGTCAACTATGATTTCAAGTAAACTACAAATTGAAGTCAACGATGTAGAAATGTGGTATAAAAAAATGAACTTATATTTTTATTAATTATTTAGTATTTATTTATATAACTTGTTTCATATGTTTTCATTTATAAATTTTAATTTTAAATTTTTTTTATAATAATAATTACAATAATAATAATAATAATAATAATAATAATAATTCAATAATCTGTCCGCACATACAAGTTGTAAACTAGCAATCCATATTTATTAATAGAATGGCTTATATACAATGATCGATGTATATAAAAAAAAATTAAATGTGTGTCCATGGTTGATATATTTTGATTACTGTATATAATCCATATTATTAATAAATATTGCTTTCCAGTATAGGGAGGTGAACATTATCCAGTTTGTTGCTTAGAAAATTAATGTTGTAGTGGCTACATCCTGAAGAAATTTAGTGCAGTGATTCTCTTTGCACAAGAAACACTTACTAATTATTAAAACACCAAATCAATCCTTATAAAATTAACAACATCATTTTCTGCAAGAATACCAATAAACTACATCTTTTGGGAAAGTAACAACAAACACTCAACTACAAAGTGAGTAACAACAAATGAATTAAATATATTTTTGATTACCAATGCATTCAAAACCATAAACTAATACTATTGTTCAACACTTAAAATCATTTAACTCATTGATAGTCATGAATACAACTCATAAAAAAAACTTTCTTCAACAAAATAACTTCTTCACCTTGTGATAGCAAGAAGCCATCTACCGCCGTATATAGTTGCAACTCAAAAATAGTTATAAGAAACATATCACTCTTGCAATTAAAGACTTAATAGGATTACTTGTTCCAACACTTAAACTGATAAAACACTCTCACAATAAAAAATATAGCATAGAAAGTTAACTTTCTACAACAAAAACTCTTCAAAACAAGCATGAGTTTAAAAACTCGTAAAATAGAGTATCACAAAATTATACAACAGAACCTTTGTTTTTCTATTGAGATCAACATCTTGAATAACTTCAAATGAAAGGTTACATATATATATCTACATATTTTTAAGATTGTCTCATTAATTATTTTCACCCTTCAATGGTTCAAAATAAAATTAGTTCTTCATGTCATATATAGTATGTTTCATTCATTTTTTCTAAATTGACAACATCATAATTGTATTAACACTTTAAAAAACCAGAAAATAAATGTGATTATCGGCAATGATTCTTCAAAATCCAAGAAGAAAAAACTCATATTGTAATGTCCTTTAAAATATCAATGAGAACTTTCGCCCCTTTCATTAACTCAATAGTTGACAAACAACGAGGTGGTGTTCTCTTCAAAAACCAAATGGATAAGGAGTTGTGTCGATGGATATTTTTAAGAAATATTGGTGGCCAACAAATCAAGTCATGGAATGACTAATTCCATTATTATCCCCCTTAATTATTACACCCAAAAAACTTATTGTTATTTAAAAAAATTTTGTTACTATTGTAACAAGTAATATTGTTTAGAACAGAGATGTTACTTCTTATGTTCTCCCTATAAAATTCAACAAACTTAAAAAAAAACTTGTTTCACATTCCTCATTGAGACACATTGGTGTAACTTGTATTTAGATATTGTGTGATAATTTTGATCTACAACAAGATGTAGGAGTCTTATAGAAACTCACAAATTGAATTCCATGCGAAATCAACAAAAAACCATGAAAGGAGAGAAATTTTACATAACCAATGCGAAATGAAACTAAATATTATTAGACTGTCTCACATGTGAATATGTTAGTAATAGTTTTATATTACATATGAAGTGGTTCGTGTGTTTTAGGAAGCCAAAAATGATGTACATGTGAAATTGGCCAAATTGGTGTAAATCCCCCCTAAGTGGTCCAAACTCACTCCAAATCAGCCCAAATTGTGAGGAATGGATGTGTGGACATGGGTGAGGTGTGATGGAGCAATCATGACTCCTTGGAATTCCTGTGTGTGCAAAATAAGGTGAGTGAGAGGCTCTAGGTGGCATTAAGTGCTCCAAAACAATCCAAACTTGGGAGAAATCCACCCCTAGCTGTCTTAGTCAACCACATTGACCACATTAGATGAATGGGAGAGCACTAAAAATGATGAGAGAACACATTTTGAGGTTTTAATTAGATGGAGCGCTCATGTAGGTGTGAAGGCCCATGTTTAACTGTTTTTTATTCCCAATTACGCTACCTAAGTCCAAACCGTAGTATATTAATGCACAAGTGCAATAAAAATACTAGTGACGTGTTGGGTAGAATATGCACTATCAAATAAAAACATTTAAGTGTCAACCTGGGAAGGGATCTTGTGAGATGAAAGCACTCTATGTGCTGGATTGAAGGCTTGAACTAACCTAAGCTAACTAAAGATGCAAATGCGGTAACAAGAAACTATATGATTTTAATCTACATGCATGAATTTGATAATTCAAATGCAAGAATTTAATCTATCTATGAAAAGAGGAAATTAACTAAGAACTTGGAAAGTAACTATAATCAAATCTAAAACTAAGTACAAAACAATAACTGGAAATATATTCAATCTGTAAGGAAACCTACAATAGAAAAACAAAATGCTTCTACTCAACCTCTTTAGTAAACTATACCATAAACTAAAGAATCTTAACCAACAATAAAATGATCATGCAACTAATTTACAGTTTCAAAAGTAAACTTACAGTAAACTAGGTTATGTGAACGTTTATCATCAAACTTTAAAATACTGAAAACTATTTCATCTAATACGAAGGAAAAAATGGAAGCAATCTAAACCAGAGATATAATTAGAAAACATTACAATGATATTTGAACAAAGAAATGAGAAACCACAACAAACCAAAACACAACACATAGGGTGAAAGGAGAAAAATAGGAATAAAACTTTAATAAATGATTTAAACAATTTAACCTATGATCCTAAAGACAAACATAACCATTACTTAACTACAAGAATTAAAGCATAATTAGAAAACTAAAGAAATAGGCTTAAAACAGATTGACAATGCTAAAGGATGAATGAAAGGTTGCATAACAGACTAGAGCACAGGTCTAGATGATAGGCCGAATAGGTTGTCTGAAATACAAGATTGAATGACAGTCTAAGTAGATGGTATGAATGATAGCCTGGCTGACAGAAAATGATATAAACTAAGAAAACGAATAGATTAAATGATATTAACGCCAGTTGGTTTATGCATATTAACCTATGGTGCAAGCAAAGTAGTGAATAAGTTGCTTAAATTTGAAATAAAAAAATAACTAAACTTATTCATATCTAAGGAAAGAAACTATTTTTAGTGCATAATAAAATAGAGATGAAAAGTAAATGAAACTAGTATCTAGCTATGGTAACATTATAAGAACTAAATCTGATTATAAACTAATCTTGAAACACCGAAATAATTAAATTCTATCTAATTGCAATGGGAAAAGATAAAAGGAAAACTAACAAAAACTAAGTATGACCGGTCGTTCTAAATTCTAAAAATGTAGACTGTATTAACAACAAGAAATATATTACAGGAAACAATCACCATCTACAGGAAAACTAAGTTAAATACTAAAAGTGAAAGCTACTTATTTGCAGAAAAGAAATAGTAAAATATATACAATGAAAAAGACATCTAGTTGTTGAGGGGCCCTTCTTAGCAATCAATGGTTTTGTCTAACTCAGATCAGTCAACAATAGAGCATGAAATTACTCATCAACAACTCAAACATATACTTTTTATTAAACTTGAAGAAAAGTTTTACAAAGACTTTTTCTCCTCCTCTCTTCAAAACCAAAGAGGTATTTACAAGATTATTACAATGGAGATCAGGTCAACCACCTATTGTTAGTTTTTAATAATTGAAGGTAGCGTTATGTTAGGATATTTAACTGAGAGAACAAAAAGTACATCAATCAAACACAAGAGACAATGAACACAGTGTTTTTCGTTGGGGAAACCATAAAAGGAGAAAACCCCACAACTTCCTCAGAGATAGAATCAGCGCCAAATGTAAAACCCCCAAAACAGTAAGATGATCTCCCGACAGTAGTAACCTCTTTCTTCTTTTCACCAGTGTCTTTCTCTTCCTCAACTATGCACTACAACTGAGTGTTGATGACTTTGTGATAAATAGAGAGTTCACCTCTCTATTTATACTAATTCCCAACATGACTAAAACCTTACTAGGTTCGACCTCTCTAGGAGAGTATAATAACCCTAGTGCCCCAGAGCTACATGGAATTTAACCCTTAGATAATAGGAGGATTACCCACAATGACTTGACATGAGTTGTTTACATTATAGATCCTCCCGATCGGAACATTGGGGCATGACATGAAACAAGTACATCCCAAAATAAACATTGGGTTACAATAGATAATAAATACAAGTGAATACATTCTGAAGTTACAATTACATCAACACTCCCTCTTAACAAGAATGGTATTCTCTCGACAAAAAATTCATCACTGGTCTTCTTCTCTAGATCTTCTCATCATCTGCATATTCAAGTCATCTTTGTCTTCAAGTCATCTTTATCTTCATTTCATCTTCATTTTTGGATCTAGATCAGGATCATCACTCAATCTCGACCATCATCACTAGATCTAGATCATCACTAGATCTGGATCATCACTGGATATCATCACTAGATCTGGATCATCACTGGACATCATCACTTGATGAAGATCATCACTACTGGATATGGATCATCACTCGATCTGGATGATCTTGGAGACATCATAAATGGATATGAATCAAAGCACAATCTAGATCATCTCGGGTCATCATCAAATGTTCTATATCATGATTCTTCTCGTCACATGAAGTTCTATAGAACCATCCCTTTTTCATGCTAGTTCTAAGCATAGCCACCATGTAGGCCTTATTCGGCACTTATATCTAACCTACTCATCAAAACGGCCCGCCCAACACTTACATCTGACCTACTCATCAGAAAGGAATGCCCGACACTCACATCTGCTCATGTAGGAGCCTACAATCACGTCAGAAAGGCCCAGCACTCACATTCAATAGCATGATAGGACACAACTACTATCATTTGTGAAAAGGCTCAGCACTTACATCTGACCTACTTGTCAGAAAGGCATGCACTCACATCTGATCTTGTAGGAACCAATCCTACAATCATATTAGAATGGCCCCTAGTCCTAGACTAAGCTACTTAATAACTGACTAGGTGCCTCCATTCTCCTAGATAATGGTAGTTACCCTTACATCTGACCTACTCGTTAAAATGGCCTAGAACTTACATCTGACATGCTCATCAGAAGGGCATGTAGTCACATTTGATCTTGTAGGAACCAATCGTATAGTCTCATTAGAATGGCCCCCAATCCCGAACTGAGCTATCTTGTAACTGACCAGGTGCCTCCATTCTTCCAAAGAATGGAAATTGCCCTTACATCTGAACTACTTTCCATAATGGCCAGCATTCAAATCTGACATGGGAGAAACCTAATCCTTTAACCACGACAGAATGGCTCAGCCCTTATATCTGACCTGCTCATTAAAATGGCTCTCTCAGTCGCATACTGAGTGTTTCTTGTAACTAACCAGGTACCTCCATTCCAAGAATGGCATTCAACACTCATCTCTAACATGGAACTAAATCCTCTCTCCATGACAGAATGGCTCAGCCCTTATATCTAACCTGCTCATCAGAATGGATTTTGGACTCGTCACTTCCCCTTGGAAGGGACCTCGATTTGGAGAGACCAAGATTCTCCCTAAAGTAATAAAACTTCACTTTGGCCAATGGATTCGTCAACACATTAGTTATCTGATTGTCCATCGCAACATATTGGAGCTTCAGTACTCCCCCTTGCACCATATCCTTAATGTAGTGATACTTGATCTCGATATTCTTTGACTTGTCATGGAACACTAGATTCGCTGACAACTTCACACAATTATGGTTGTCACAATGTGTACAAGTAGCATCCAACTGGAGATCAAATAAATCAGACAGTAGCTTCCTCAGTCATACTGCCTCACAACTAGTTGAACAAGCTGTGACATACTCTGCTTCAGCTGTACTCAGTGCCACACAGGATTGCTTCCTGCTAAACCAAGAGATGACACATGATCCCATACTAAAGCAACACCTTGAAGTGCTCTTCCTATCAATGGAACGGACTGCCCAATCTGAATCAACATAACCCTCCAGTTTAATCTTCTAATTCGCATCATACTTGAGACCATAATCAATTGTACCCCTTAGGTACCTCAGAATATGCTTTGCGGCAATCAAGTGAACATGTCTCGGATCTGTCAAAAACTGGCTCAAGGTGTTCACAGCAAAGCAAATATCTGGTCTCGTGTTCCTCAGGTACATCAAGGATCCAATCATCCGACGATACATCTGGCATCAACTAACTCTGATGAAGCATCATTCAATAGTTTCAGGTTCGATCCCATTGGTGTGGCCATGGATTTGCAGTCCATCATCCCAAACCTCTTTAGGATCTCGACTGCATACTTCCCTTGTCCAAGGGTAATTCCATCTGCACTCTCCCACACCTCCATACCTAAAAAATAATGCATCATACCCAAGTCCTTCATTTTGAACTCAGCTGCAAGCTTTCTCTTCGTATTAGTAATCAACCCATCAATGCCTGTCAAAAAATTATCATCTACATACAATAGACATACAGTAGAAGCATCATTGAGTTTCCATGTTCAACCTTGTAGTAAAGGTTGGAATTTGCTTTATTCTTGGTAAATCCCAAACTAGATAGAAAGCTGTCAATTCTGTTGTACCATGCCCTATGTGCTTGTTTCAAACTGTACAGGGATTTCTTCAATCTGCACACATGAGACTCCTTGTCATGTGTCTCAAAACCGAGTGGTTGTTCTACATATACTTCCTCTTCCACTAAACCATTCAAGAAAGTATTCTTGACATCCATTTGGTGTATCTTCCATTAAATTACTACAGCCATAGCAAGTACTGATCTGATGGAAGTGTATCTGGCTATAGGTGAAAAGGTTTCTTCATAATCTATTCCTTCTTTTTAAGAGAAACCTCGAGCGACAAATCTTGCCTTATATTTTTCAATGCTACTAACTGTAGCATTCTTGATATTTTAGATCCATTTGGAAGTTACAACTGACTTCCCTTCTAGTCTTGGGACAACATCCCAAACATCATTCTTCATGATCAATTGGTACTCTTCAATCATAGAATCCTTCCATTCTTTCTATTCTGCCACTTATTCATAATTGGAAGGTTCTTTATCAATAAAATCACATAGCAATGCTACATACCTGGAGTAGGATCTAGTCCTTTTTCTTTCTCTGTGATTCTCTTATGGAGCTCCATATCTTTCTACACCTTGGATAACTTCTCGTACCCAAGTACGTTTCCTCTTATGAGGATTCTTCTCTGGGGGTGGATCTAGAAGTCTTTGTGGTTCTTCAAATTATCGATATTTTTCTTAAGCTTCTTCATTCATGGTTGTATCATGAATTCTGGGTGCTTCTACTTCTTCAGATTCTTCAATAGGTTTCTTTCTAGATTTGTTGTAAGATGTGTCTTCATCAAATTTCACATCCCTACTGATGTCAATATTCTTGAATCATGGGAATTATATTCTGTAAGCCTTTGAGCTTTCAAAGTATCCCACAAATATAGCCTTCTTTCCTTTAGTCCTCTTCTCTTTTGAAATGTGTATGTACACTGGACAACCGAATATTCTGAGATCGCTGACTTCTAGTTTCTCGATGGAGAAGACTTCTTCAGGAGTCTTGTTCTCAAGTACTCTGTGTGGATTATGGTTCTGTACATACACTGCTATTTTGGCAGCTTCTGCCCAAATATGCATTGGAATATCTTGATCATGAAGCATTGCTCTTGTAGCTTTCATGATAGTTCTATTCTTCCTTTCTGCAATCCCATTCTATTGTGTATTATAAGGAGTGGACAAATCCCTCTTAATCCCTGAGTCTTTGCATATCTCTTTGAATTCATTCGAAGTGAATTCTCCACCATTATCTGATCAAAAGGTCTTGATCTTCTTTTCAGTGTGATTCTCGATCAAGGCTTTGAATTCCTTGAACTTGCTGAATACTTCATCTTTGTTCTTCATGAAGTAAATACATGTCAACCTAGAAAAGTCATCAATAAGAGAAACATAATATAAATACCCGCTTAGTGACCTTGATGACATAGGACCGCATACATCCAAGTGGACGATTTCCAAGATTCCTTTTGCTTTTCTTTCACTACTTGGAAATGTCTTCTTTGTATTCTTTCCTTTTGCACATCCTTTGTCGACCCCATCATGTTTTGCTTGTATTTCTAGAAGACCTTCAACAGCTTTGCTTGTAAGAGGTAGTGCTCTGTAATGCACATCTGCAAGCCTTCTATGCCAAAGTTCATTTGGCTCTACTATTTCATGGACCAAGGCTTGTTCTAGATGGACCTTCAATTTGAACAATCCTCCTTCTTGTTCTGCAATCCCCACTGCATCATCGATAGTCTTTCATTTTGGCCACACAATGACTTGACCATCTATAAATGCAACCTTCATTCCTTTTGCATCTAATGCAGATATGGGGAGGAGGTTCTTCTTGAGTTCTTGTACAAACAATACTTCCTTCATTGTCATAGACTTTGTAGATTCTAGCTTGTAGGAGGATTCCCCACTACCTTTTATTGGATATTGATAGTCATCTCCTAGCTTCACCTTGTGAGGTGATTCATGTTCTGATAGTCTCACAAAGGATTCCTTGAATCCTGTCATATGTTTGGAAGCTCCACTATCTATGAGCCAATCATTGCTTGCATGAGTGATGTTTCATTTGAGAGCGGAAATCAACACATATTCTTCCTCGCTTGAAGAATCTTCACTTTCATATCTAGTTCTTTTCTTCAATGGTTCATCATCCTCTATAGCATGAGCATGATGTCTTCTTTTTTTGCTCTTTTTCTTATCCTGTCTTATAGGACAATTTCTTGCAAAGTGTCCTACTTCATCACCTGTATAACATTTGATTTTAGACACATCTTTTCTAATGTTATCTCTGTGAGAGTTCTTATCTCTAGGGTGATGAGATATTCTTTTATTTTTCTTGGAGTGTACCGTGAGATCTTGATCTTTACTTCCCATCTTCTCTTCTCAAGCTGCTATACGAGCTTCTTCTAGAGAGAAATATTCCCATAGTCTACTGAACTTGACTAACTTATTTCTAGCACAGATCCCTTAAATAAAGGAGTCTCATGATATAGGGAGACCATTCAACATAGTCATCACAATCTCTGCATTTTCCACTTCTTCGTCTACTGCTTCGAGTTGTTTGTTGATAAGAGAAAATCTTGTGAAGTAAGAATGGATTTTTTCTACATTTTGAATCGTCACATTCTTCAAATGGTTTCTTAGAGTCATCTTCCGGTTTATGATCTTCCTTGAAACTATTTGATTAGGGAATCGAACATAGATTTAGGTGTCTTTAGGGAGGACACATATGGTGTGAGGTGATCCTTGATAGAATCAGCAATGATCCTCTTTACCATAACCAACTTATTCTTATGTAAGACCTTTACCTCATCTCCCTCTGGAATTGGAACCTCGTCATTGATATAGGAGTCCAACTCATTTTCTTCTATGACTAGGGAGATCCTATACTTCCAAGCTCAGAAGTTATTAGCTCCCTCAAGATTTTTGTCAAGCTTGGTATGATGAGACATCTTAACTAAGAACCTCAAATGAAAATACAAAAGATTTAGATCTTACCAGTTCAAGATGTCAGATCTAGATTTGGAGCTGAAATCCTACAGAGCTGGCTCAGGAGGGTTTTTGTTTTCCAAAGTTTTGTCCAACCAATTGCTTTTAATTTGATCCCTAAATTTGATTTTAGGGAGGAGATCAATCCAGTCCTGGGCTCACTAAAAAATTCCTCTTCTATGAAAATCCCTAATTTCCAGCAGCAGTGTCGGGTCCAAAACTGAAAAACCTCAGAATTGGGTTCTGCTTCGACAGAAAGATGTGCCCTAGGGAGGAGAGTTATTCCAACCTTATTTTGCTGAAAATCTATGGAAAGAGGTCCATATAGTAGGAATCCCTAGTTCCTGTAGCTGCATAGTGTCTTCTTCTCAGGTTAGCTCTGATTCCATGTTAGTTTTTAATCATTAAAGCTATCATTATGTTAGGATCATTAACTAAGAGAACAACAAGTACAACAATAAAAAACAAGAGACAACGAACATAATGTTTGTCCTTGGGGAATCCATAAATGGAGAAAACCCCGCAACTTTCTCAGAGATAGAATCAACACCAAAAGTAAAACCCCCAAAATAGTAAGATGATCTCCCAATAGCAGTAACCTCTTTCTTCTTTTCCCCAGTGTTTTTCTCTTCCTCATATATGCACTATAACTCAATGTGGATGAGTGTGTGTTAAATAGAGAGGTCGCCTCTCTATTTATACTAATCCCTAACATGACTAAAACCCTACTAGGGCCGACCTCTCTAGGAGAGTCTAATAACCCTAGCGCCTCGGAACTGTGGGGAATTTAACCCTTAGACAATAGGAGGGTTACCCATAATGACTTGACATGAATTGTTTACATTATAGATCCTCCCGATCGAAACATCAAGGCATGACATGACACAAGTACATCCTGAAATAAACATCGGGTTGCAATAGATAAGAAATACAAGTGAATACATTCCGAAGTTACAATTACATCAACACCTATTTCTAAAAATAGAGTTTCTTTACTGTTGTATCAACTATCCATGAATTTATAAAAAAACCAAGCACAATTTCTGGAAAAGTTGGTTTCATAGAACCATCATTTTCTCCCAAATGGCTATGAATTTTGTGAAAATTTCTCACGGTGATTGAAATGGGCCTATTTTGCACAAAACTCATGTTCTAGAATTTTCAATTTTGCTTATGTTTGCCCGGAAATAAACTATCTGTTAAAAACACGTTGTCTTCATGGGCTTCTGGATGAACGTATGGATGACCTGTAACTAAGATTTGTTAATAAAATCTGGATTCTGAGCAGATTTTCTGCTGGTTTGTTGGCCACATTGAATGCTGAGTGTTGGTTTGTTGAGCTGAAGGTTGGATTCCTATAGCTAGCCTCCCTCATGTGAATGGTTTCACTGAATATATTTCATGTCTATTAAATGATGCATATAAGTTGATCCATGATGTGCATATCCGTGAACCTGGATACACAAAGCATGAGTATTGTTAATTTAAAACATTGTTACAAACATACTAAAGCGTGGTTTGTTTTATGGTTTTTAATAAGCTTTAAAATATGTTTTAAATTTATTTGTTTTATGTTATGACTATTTATTTGTTTTATGTTATGTTTTTATTAAAATTATTAGTATATATTTAAATAATAATAATAACCGTTTTAATCATTTATTTGTTTAAATTTGAAAATATGTTAAAGAAATATTATTAACTCATATTTTTAATTTGTAGATGCAAATATCATGCAACCAACAAGAATTAGAGAACAAAGTTAAACCCAGGAAGTAAACCAATAAGAAACATGTTATTAAACTTAGTACAAAACTTAGGACTAGAAGAAGGGGCTCAATGGAGTACAGGACATCTATTATTTGCAAAATACTACATTTAAAACATAAAATTAACATATTTGTCTTATTCTACATTTACGATATATTAATTAATAAAATAGAGTAAAAGACACCATTATTGAACATAGATGTATGGAATTATTGTAAATAGGTCGGAAATTAACGTAAATAAAACCATTCTAAAAGACAATTTCGAGGTCCAACAAGACTTAGAATAAGGTGCTAAGGGATTGGATTATTGTTCTAACAACCCCACCACCACCCCCCCACCT
>LPNX010421896.1:580086-762602 GCA_001517045.1 Pseudotsuga menziesii
ATAAATTTGTTTGTCCATATGAAGTGGGGAAAAGAAGGAAAATGTCATGGGACAAAACCTTCCCTCAAGAATGCACATGGGGCTGAAACTTGGAAAAATATAAGTAATCACAATCCATCACTCAGTCCAAGGAAAAATATCAAGTGACTGAAGGTCTTCTTAGTGAAACTCTTGGTGAATATATCAGCAGTTTGCTCAGTGGATGGGAAATATTGCAAGGAAATCACTTTGTTCTGCACTAAGCCCTGGATGTAGTGCATATGGATCTAAATATGCTTTGTTATCTGCCTCTAAACTGGATAAGTACATATCCTGGTGGAATTTTGATTGTCCACCCAAATGTTAGTAGGAGAATCAATTGTGACACCAAATTCTCAAAGAATTCCCTGTAACCAAGCAGACTATGTGGAGGCATTCACTATTGCCCTGTAATCGACCTCTACTGAAGAAAAAGATATGGTATTTTGTTTCTTACTATAAAGCAAAATAGCTCCTTTAGTAACCATTAAAATAAAACCTAATGTTGTTTTTCTTTCAGTGGGATTTCTAGCCCAATCGAGTCAGAAAATCCATCTAGTTGTAGTGAAGAACTAGTTGCATAGTACACCCCCAAATTCTTTCTTCCTTGGAAATATTGGAGGATTATTTTGGATTCCTTCCAATGTATCTCATGTGGATGGTACATATACCTTGCTAAAACTATCACAACATAATAAAAATACATTCTTGTATGTGTCAGGTACAACAAACTAACAAGTAGTTGCGTATACAATGTACAATCTACCAAAGGAGAATTGACAAATTCATCTAGTTTAATGCTAGAAAGGATAGGGAACTTCGTTTCCTTATAATCAGCCATTTTAAACTTATTTAGAAGTTCTGAAGAATACTTTGTTTGACTCAGCATGATTCCTCTTTCAGTTTTCTCAATTTCCAAACCCAAAATCTATCTTAGCAATTCTAGATCTGTCAGAGAAAATTCATTGTGTAAGGATGCCTTGATTGATCCAATTTGAGTGTTGCACCTCCTTGTAATGAATATATCATCTACATAAAGTACATAACCAAAAATACAATACCAATCTTCTACAAATATATATTTCGATGATATTTTCATTGAATAAACCCAATTGAGAGTAAGAAAGCATCCATTTTTGCATACCAATCCCTAGGGGCTTGCTTGTGTCCATATAGTGATTTATTCAAACTAAAAACAAGTGAAGGATCCTATTGGAAACATTTAAGTTGTTTAATTTATATATCCTCTCGTATATCACCATGCAATAATGTACTCTTGACATCCATATAGTGCACTTGCTAACCCTTAGTATTTGTAATGGCTAGAACTAGTCTTATGGAATCCATCTTTGCAACTAGTGAAAAGGTCTCGGTGTAGTCGATGCCATTGAATTGAGAGCATGAATTAGAAACTAATATTGAATTTAAATTCACATCTGAACCCTCACCATCAGTTTTGGTTCAAAATATCTATTTGGATTGAAAAAGCCTCCTCTTGGGAGGAAGGCGAACCAATTCCCATGTTTCATTCTCTTGGAGAGAATGGAATTATTATTACATTGATGATTTCCATATTGGTTCATTAAAATATTGTTGATATGAATGTGTATCATATCCAATAATCATATAATAGTACTCATAAAGAGAAATTTCACTTGCAAAGGAAGCATTGTTAGATTTAGATCTAGTCTTCCTAGACTCCTGGGGATTGTCTGGCAATTCCCCTGTAGCTTGTATGATTTTTTAATCCCACTTGGGCCTTGATAGTGAGTCATATGTGAAAATTTAATATAAATAAATATCATTATCAAAATTATCAGAAAATACAGAGCATGAATCATCACTTACTTCAACAAGGTATTGGTAAGAAGAGCGTTCCCCTTGTGCAAGCTCAAAATATGGTATTGGTTCCTCTTCAAATTACACAATCCTATAAATGAAATTATTGAGTATGTAAGTGTCAAATAGTTTGTAAAATTTTGTATACTAACCATATCAAACCATGATTCATTCCTTTCTCTGTTGCTGCAAGGCCTTCCTCTCTTCTGAAGGAATTCTAGCCCATGCTCTTGATCCAAAAATCCTAGAATTTGAGACATTTGGTTTATGGCCAAAACATTCCTCATAGGGATTTATTCTTTGAATTTTTTGTGGAATGATACATTATTTATATGTGCAGGACAATCAATAGCCTCATCCCATATCTTGGTACTTATATCCCTTTCCTCAATCATGCATGTGGCCATCTCCTTGAGAGATCTATTTATCCTGTCTGCCACACCATTTTGCGATGGTGTGTAGGGAGTTGAATGTTGCATTTGAATGCCACATTCCTCACAAATTTGTTGCATATTTTTTCTGACATACTCCTTCACATTATCAGTCCTAATTAGCTTTATCCTATCCCCGCTTTGATTCTCTACTAAGGATTTCCAAATCTTCAATTCTTCAAAGACTTTTGATTTCAATTTCAAGAAGTAAACCCAGTAGAATATAGACCATTCATAAATGAATGTGAGTACATACCATGATCAGGTATGAATGTAATAATACAAGAGGTTGTGAGGCTCTCCTTTCCTTCATCATAGTTGCGGTATAGATGCTTCCCAACCACACAGCCAATACAAGCTCCATTTGATGATTTGACTGAAGGGAGTCCTTCCACCATATAATCCTTATGCATAGCATAGAGATACTTGTAGTTCATGTGTCCAAACCTTTAATTCCGTATTTTGGAAATACCATTGGCATGAGAGAGGAGCGCTTGGTCATTGGAACTAGGGAGGAAATTCAAAAACTTGTACATCCTCTCTTGGTGGTATGCATACCCAATTGCCACAACTTGGTTGGATGTGATTTATGCAATCTATACCAAGTTAGGAGTGAATGGAACTCTCTTGGATTCTCTTGTATGATTAATTCGATAGACTGACAAAAAATTTGTAGCCAATTCTAGTACATAGAGCACATCGTTGAAGTAACCATGCTCCAAATCAATCCTACCAATTACCTAGGTCTATATTTTAGAGTCATCTCCCATTCGAACTATTGGGCTAGCATTCGAATGCATGGAGGGTAGGAGCACTTTCATGGAAATAATGTGTCTATATGCCCATGAATTAATGATGAAGGATGAGGAATTAGGAGTACCTTCTACAAAGGAATGACATTTATCCTTGTTTTATGAAATGGAGGTGCCATCTTTCTTTCTTACGCCATCTGGGACAGAGATGTTGTTTTTCTCCAGTAGCTAAGCCATCCGATCAATGGTTTTCTTCATGCAAAATATTTCTAGATTCCATCCCTTGTGGAAATACATGCATTTGGTTTTCTCTTTTCCTTTCGTGTCCTTCTCCTTGGTAGGATTCAAACCCCCATCACTGGATTTTGTTTTTTCTAATTTCCTCTTCTCTGGATGCTTTGAATTATTTGTGTTATGCTTTATGTTGGAGGAATTATAAACAACCATGTCCAAAGCTTGATCCTTGGATTTGATGGTAACCATTTGGACTACCTTTTCTTTCTCCTAGGTGACAAACTCCATGAAGCTAGCTAGTGTTGGCATCTTCTAGTTATGAAGTGTCAACTTGAACAAATGAAAGGTGATTACAAACATTGAAAATTCAAGGGTTGGCTTCAATAGAATAGACAATATTAATTGATAGAATTTATTCTCAATACCACATTTCTTCAACTGAAGCACTCGATACTTGAAATTCATAAAGAAATCGTGGATAGTTTCAAAATGCATTGGGCTTATGCTTATAAGCTCATTCTCAAGCTCATGTCCTCTCAGTTCATCAATTTTCCTAAAGAGTGATTATAGCTTAACCTAGAACTCATTTAGGGTTTTCAAATTGTCTATATGAAGCAATATCTCTCTTGATATACTTAGGCATATAAATTCATAGGCTTCACCAAGTCTATTGAAGTACTTGGCTTTCTCTACAATAGATTTTGGCTCCACCTCTATGCCAATGGTAACTCTGTAGAGACCCTTGGATCTAAATTGAATAACCATTTCTCCATTCCAATCAAATAAATGCAATGGGTTAAGCAAGTTGTGGGTTTCTTTCATTTCTTCCTATGCAAATGGTGAGACAATTGCTGAAAGTCCATAAAAAACACTCATTTTTATCTGGAAATTCTCTAAAAAATGCAACTCAAACACTCAAGATTGATCTGCAACTCACTAAAATCCACTCAGCTCTGATACCATGTGATAATGTTGATCTGCAGAAATACCTAGGAGCCTTACAAAACCTCACAAATAAATTTTCATGCAAAATCAACAAAAAGCCATGGAAGGAAAACAATTGAACTGAAACTAGATATCATTTGAATTTATAACATGTGAATATGTTAGTAACATGTTTATATCACATCTGAAGTGGTATATGAGGCTTAGAAGCCCAAAATGATTGTACATGTGAAATTGGCCAAATTGGCCTCAATCGCTCCAACTCATCCCAAATGGTCAATATTGGTGGTGCAGACATGACTAACATGTTATAGAGAAATAAGGACTACTTGGCATGTGTGGGTGTGTCAAATGAGGTGAGTGAGAGGCTCTAGGTGGCATTAAATGCTCCAAAAGTGGGCTAAATCCATTGCTAGCTCAACTGGTCAACCACAATTAGCACATTCAATGAATGGGAGCACACCATAAATGATGAGGTCGCATATGTGTAGGTTTGACTAAGATGGAGCACTCATGTAGGTGTGAAATCCCCAATTTAAGTAGGTTTTATGCCCAATTAAGCTACCTAAGTCCATACCATAGTATATTATTGCACAAATGCAATAAAATTGGCTAGGTGCTTACAATAATGTACTAAGGGATTGTATTACACTTATAACATCTTGCATAAGCCTTTGTTTTTCTTTTGACTCCAAACTTTAAAACTTTAAAACTTTGTCATCTACTTTATCTTCGTCTTTACCTTGATCTTCTTCAAATTTTGATTCATTCATGGCTTCATCCATATATTCATATTGTATTTATATTATGATAATATGGACTCCATTTTCTTAGTAGATTCATAGATATTCTCACCAACACATTTCTTGTTCTCCTCAACTTCAGTTAATTGCTCACAATTATCATAATTGGCATACTAGAAAACATTCATGAGATAATTAAAAATATCATATTCTTTTTGTTCTTTTCATTTTTCTATAACTTGTGATCATCATCATCAATACATAAAACATTATAATTTTCCTCCTTTTCTTCAGCATCAAATCCATTGTATTCAACCTTATTGGTCTTTATATTCTAGTTCTCATCCATAGTTTTAGCTACATTAATCTCAATCTTAGCATTAGCTTCATGGTTTAGAATGCCAAGCAATACTTCTCTTCCATTAAACAATTCTTCATTTTACTAATCTTCATCAAACAAACTTTTACTATCATATATTTCCTGAACTTCTGTATCTAGGCCTTCATCTACAATAACTTCATTTATGTCTTGTAATGCATCAGTTCCTACTTTTTCAATGTTATTCTGTAAACATATTAAATTCTAATGATGCATGATTTCTTCAGAACTCAATGACATGAAAGTGTTTACAATTGATTCTTCAATCGGTTAATCTTCAATTAATTTTTCTCCATTTAATGGAAACTCATCATTTACAGTAGCGTCCTCAATATTTAGCTTCTTCTTTATTTTCATCTAACTGCTTACCTGAACTCTTACAAGATTTGTCAAAATTACATAAAATATCATTATAAGTATTATTTAGATACTTTTTACTTTGGTATTGTCTTAGGCTTGTCTTTAAATATGTTTTTTCTTCTACAACATACCAATCAATGTTTCATCGGATCTTGGATTTTCAATGTACATTCTTCCAATAATTTCAACTCTTCATTAACAACATCAGGTGCTTCTTCAACTACTGTATTTGTAGAAAAACATACACCATATTAAGTGTTGTTAGCATGCAACCCATTTTCTATCCCTACTTTAATATTCCCAACTTCTATGTATTCAACAAAATTTTTATCAAATATTCAACAAAATTAAAATCATGAATAATTTTAAAAAACTCACAAAATCATGTCTGATACAAAGATCCAAGTACTTTTTGTAATGCTCTTTATCTTTCTCAATTTCTCATCATTGCTACTACTTTGGCAATTTCCACTCCATCATCATTATCATGATAATAGCAATTTCCAGTCCATCATCATTATCATGATAATGTACATATTTTATTTTATTGCCAAAATATACACAACGTTTACCATCTTAAGATTTAATTTCTTTATCAAGGTATGTCTCGCCATATTAATTTTTTGTTAATCTTTATTAGTACATTTGGTACAACAACCTCGTCAATTTCAAATTCAACTTTTTTCTTACAAGACAAGACATCAAAAAGTTCATCTAGAGAATATTCCATATTTTATTTTAATGCATATTTGCCATCAAATTTAGTTGTTAATACTTCTGAATAATCTTCTCATAGATATATCATGAGTTGCTACTCATTTGTAACATCAAAGACATTATCATTACTAACTCATGTATCAATGCAGTGGAATTCATCAATAATTTTACTATCTTCTTCTACTTTAATAGGTTGTGACTAAACCATATATCTCCTCCATACATCAGACACTCTATTCAAACTTTCTCATTCATAGGTATAACTCCCGATTCATATTATTCCCTTGCTAATGCATATATTTATACAATTCATATGACAGTTGTGTTTCATATTCCGCCCATCCTTTTCAGCTTCCTACATAACTATTCAGTTTTCTTTATTTATTTACAAAATATAATCCCGATGGATTATATTCCAACAATCCCCCCCTTAATCCGAAGGGGTCTTAGTAAGTCCGAGCATGTTTCTGAATCTTTCAAACTTTTCTCGTCCAAGCGCTTTGGTGAAGATGTCTGGAATTTTATCATTTGTGGAACAATGTCGAAGATGGACTGTCTTGGCCTCTACATGATGTCAAATGAAATGATACTTTGTGTTGATTTGTTAGGTTCGATCATGGAATCTAGGATTCTTAGATAGCTTGATTGCAGAAGTATTGTCGATCAATAATGGAGTGGAGTTCTCTTGTTTTTCTTGCAAATCCTCAAGTATCTTCCTGAGCCATACTATTTCTTTCATTGCTTCAGCTGCGGCCACATATTCTACTTCTGTTGTTGAATCTGTTGGAACTGACTGTTTGCGTGATCTCCATGAGACAGCTGCTGATCCAATACTCATAGTGTATCCAGAAGTTGATAATCCTGTCTCCTTATCGCCATCAAAATCTGAGTCTGAGTACCTAATAAGTTTGAAGTCATCCACTTTAGAGTACTTGAGTCCAACGTCTTGAGTCCCCTTCAAGTATCTTAGAACTCTTTTTGCAGCTAACCAGTGTCCTTCACAAGGTTTATGCATGAACCTTGAAAGTATACCAACAACATAAGAAATATCTGGTCTAGTTGTTGTAAGGTAGATAAGGATTCCTACAAGTTATAGATACTTGGTTGCATCCTCAAATTCTTTTCCTTCGCTTGATGTGAGCTTCATTTTCTATTCTCTTGGAGTAGAGATAGGGTTGCATTCTGTCATGCAAAATTTGTTTAGTAGTTCTCCAACATATTTTTTCTAAGATAGAAATATGTACTTAGGATGTTGAGTGACTTCAATTCGTAAGTAATAGTGGAGATGTCCCATATATGTCATTTCAAAGATCTTTTTCAAATCTTTCTTTATGGATGCTATATAGCTCTCATTGTTCCTTGTCATCAAAAGATCATCTACGTACACCACAATATACACAACAAATCTTCCAACTTTATTTATAAACAGTGTTGCATCATCAAGATCAAAATGTTCAAAATTTAACTTCAAAAGATGCTCAGTTAACTTTTCATACAATGCACAAGGCACTTGTTTTAGGCCATACAAGGATTTGACAAGCTTGCATACCTTTTGTTCTTTTCCTTTCACAACAAAGCCTTCTGGTTGAGACATGAAGACATTCTCTTTCAAGTCTACATTCAAGAAAGCAGTCTTCACATCCATCTGATGAACTTTCCACCCTTTCTGAGCAGCTAAAGAGAGTAAGGTACGGATGGTAGCTTATTTTGCTGTAGGAGAAAAATTTCTTCATAGTCAATTCCTTCTTTCTGTGCATAACCTTTTGCTACAAGCCTCGCTTTGTGCTTGTCAAGTGATCCATCTGATCTGTATTTGTTCTTGTACACCCACTTGCAGCCAATTGGTTTGGTTCCAACTACAGGGTCAACCAGCTTCCAAGTTCCATTACTCATGAGTGCATCATACTCATTCTGCATAGCTTCTTTCCACTCAACTCAAGTAGAAGCTTCTTCAAAGGAAGTTGGTTCAAAGTTAGCAGATAAGTTAAATTCACAATCAAATGATACATGCATGTCATCACCTGAATTATCTGCTTCTCCTCCATCTTCATGTCTTTTTGAACTTCTTGTTCCCGTCTTTCCAAATTCATCCGGATGTACACTTTCAAGTGTATTTGTGGCCCATTTAGGAATCTTCTGTGATGGTCCTAGTTGATCAACTGGTGGTGCTTCATCATTGATTGAGAGTCTTCCAATTCTCTTCTCTCAATTACATCATCCAATTGAACCTCTTGATCAGGTGAAGTAGGAGGAACTTCTTCATGTGGGGGAGTTGGTGCTTCATATGGAAATTCCAAAGGTTGATCCAGAATAGGAATCCCCCCTTCAAGGTTTGGAATTTCATATTCATTTTCAGAATATTTCTTTGGATGAGGATATTTTTCCAAATGATCAAGCTGTCTCTCAATGGAATGGTCATTTTTATTAGTTTCAAGAAAAATGACATCTCTGGAAATAACAAACTTCTTTTTTACCTCATCATGCAGAAGGTATGCCTTGGAGTATTCTTCGTACCCTAGGAAAATGCATTTTCTGCTTCGAGCACCAAGCTTGTTTCTTTGCTCCTTTGGAATCAAGGCATAACAGGTGGAACCAAAAACTCTGAGATGCCTGACTGAAGGGAGATGGCCAAACCACATTTCATGTGGAGTCTTGTTATCAAGAGCATTTGAGGGACTTCTGTTTCTCAAGGAGGCTGCACATTTCACTGCATCACCCCAAAACATTAGTTTCACATTCTTGAAAAACATCATTGAGTGAACCATATTCATTATGGTTCTATTCATTCTTTCTGCTACACCATTTTGTTGAGGATTGTAGGGAACTGTAGTCTGATGTCCAATTCCATGTTGGCGAAGATAATCTTCAAAAGCATTTGAAGTGTATTCTTTCCCATTATCAGTACGAAGTGTACCGATTTTTTATTGTGCTTGTTTTTGTATCAATGCATGGAAGTATTTGAATGTTTGAAATGCTTCTGATTTTGTCTTTAAACAATAAATCCAGCACATTCTTGAGTAGTCATCAACAAATGTCATAAAATACTTATTCCCATTTGCAGAAGGAGTTGGCATTGGGCCACATAAATAAGAATGCACTAATTCTAATTTCCTACTTTCTATGAAATTAGATTCATGGAATGGTAGCTTACTATGTTTCCCTAATATACATGCATCACATTTGTTCTTCTCTTTGGGAATGGTGGGAAAACCAAATACACCATTCTTTCTCAACAAATGAAGACTGTTATAATTTAGATGACCCAATCTTGGATGCCACAATGAACTAGATGACAAATTACCTTCTCCATGCTGATAGAGGTAGGCATAGTTTTGAACTCTTGCATATGAACCCTTTAGCTTCAGCAGCTTCCCATCTTCATATCTAGTCATGATGACTTGGTTGTCAGAGGACTTTCCTATTTCTATGATTCCATCAAACATGTGGATGGAATGGCCTCACTGTCGAATCTCCACCAAGGACATCATGCTTCTCTGCAACTCTGGAAGATAAAGAACATTCTTCAATAAGAAATCAGGGAATCCAGGCATCTTTAGTCGAATGGTGCCCATTCCCTTTGGTTTAAGACTTGACTTATCTGCAAAGTACACTATGCCATTTATTGTTTCATTAAGTTCTTAAAAATAGTATTTTCTAAAAGTCATGTGTGATGTTGCACCAGTTTCAAGTAGCCAACAATATTTTTAAGATGAAAGTAAAGTCATTTCATTAATTCCAAGATTACAATGTGCAAAAATACAATGAGCAGAATCAGAAGATTTACTAGCATCTTGGTTTTTATTGTCATCTTTCTTCTGGTTATGTTTGTCTTTGATGGAGTCCCACGAAGCCCAACACTGATCTAATGTGTGTCTAGTCTTTCCACAATGCTTGCACTGCAAATATGATCTTTTGCTGGAGTTGTTTCTGCCCCCTCTGCCTCTCTCTTTTCCAGAGAGAGTGCCCCCAGCTACAGATGCCAAAGAGTGCATCTTCACTATGGAATCCACAACTTACAAAATACTTGGAAAAATATATGGGATGTAGGTTTAGATTCCTGCTCCTTTACAAATTACAATATGATTCTGCAACCTATACAAATAATTTTGCAGGTTAAAAATAATTCAATAGCTCTATATCATTGATGATCTACCTCAACTGCTCTATATCATTTTTCCTAGAGTGTTATTATATAAATATTACATTTAAAATATTCACAATAATACAACAACAAAGTCTCTTGTAATAGACTTGTAGTATCACTCACACAAATGAGTTCTCAACACTTTTAGATCAACACAGTCGCAACAATGGTCTGGAGCTCTTGAGATCGTAGCAGTAAGACCTCAACAATGACAAAGCATGAACTCATACAAGATGCATATACCTCCACGCTCTTGAATGGAGTCTTCCAAGTCACAGCAGTGAGATGAGAGGTCGCAGCTCCAACAGTATTCCAATGAGATTTACTGACAAGCTTAACCAACTAGCTTCAACACAAAGCATTTGGATTATTCAACTATAGTCATCAATGATAGCATGATAGCACATCATTGGGATAGTTCCAACACTAGTCGCAGAGTTGTAGCAGCACCCAAGATGAAATGATGGGACAAGGTAGCTTGCAGCAATGGTGCTTCTACACAGACAACACCAACAATGGAATAATCTTCACATGAAACTCACAGCTCATACAACACAGTTGCACTATTCATAACAATCTTCACAGTCTCAATCTTCAAAATAATCTTCACATGTAGTGGTCACAACTTCATGCTCAAAGCACAGCTCCACGCAAATGTATGAGAGCACAGCTCCATGCACAACATTCACGGGCCTCCACGTAGTTGATAGGCCATAAATTAGGTTAAGAATTGTTGTAGACGTTTCCAGAAAGACTCCACGTAGCAGTGCGTTCACGCAGCAGTTCAACGCAGTCTTCAAAAGAGTTCCTTCATGTGACTGAGCAAAGGTGCGAGTCTTCACGCAGTCTTCATGCAATCAGTATATCAGTCTTCAATGCACCCAACATATCAGTCACAACGCAATATATGTATGATATATCAATCACACTATATCAATCACACTATACCATTAGTCTTCAACGCAATATATATGTATGATATATCAGTCTTCAACGCAATATATATGTATGATATATCAACCACACTATATTTTGCAGTTAACAAAAAACGTTTTACCTCCGTTCATAAATCACTTTCAATATTATTCACACGTTCCAACAAGAATATTAGTGATGAGGGAGAGCATCGATTCTCCTTCACACAAATGAAAAGGAAGGAGCCTTCAAACTTCATCAAATTCTGAATGCAGAGATCGGTCTTCACGCAAGCAGCTGTCTCCAATACGTACCACACCAACACTTCTGGCAGTGCGATTATCGTTTGTCTCTGGCATCGGGATAACACCGGAATTTAGGCTTACGAGATCGTATCTCAACAGGACCTCACAATTGTATCTATCCCGTGGATATATTCTTGCTATTTCAGCCTGAAACTCACTTCAGCAGTCTTCTCAGTTGTGAACAGAAAATAGGAGAGAACGCCCACAATGCAAGTCGTAGCTTTCAGAAATTTAGGGTTTCCACAGACTTTCAACACTGTCTCCTCTTCAGTACGCGGCATACAATCACAGCTCACAACACTCCTCGGTTCTCACCACATAACAAGCAGCACACACAATAGAATGATTAATGGAACGATAAGAAGAGAGAGCGTGGTTACATATTAGGTTTAGGTATAATATCGTTCTGTACTTCAATGCATACAATGCATGCGACTAGCAGACTGACGGAGCAGGCATCCTGAAATGAATTTGGCAAAACGAAGGTCTGGCAGGAAGAATGGCAGGCATGCAGGCAGGAGTTATGGCAACCTGGGCTCTGATACCACTGATAGGTATAACTCTCGATTCATATTATTCCCTTGCTAATGCATATATTTATACAATTCATATGACGGTTGTGTTTCATCTTCCGCCCAGCCTTTTCAGCTTCCTACATAACTATTTAGTTTTCTTTATTTATTTACAAAATATAATCCCGACGGATTATTTTCCAACACTCGTGATTTTTTAGTTGTATTTGCTTCAATAATTACATGAAAAATATCATCATCTAGAGCTTGTTGGATGAAACAAAGTGTTGTTGCATCATTTTCAACATTATGTTCCTCATCATTTCTATTTGCTATCCAATTTTTAAAACCACTATGACAAGGAAACAACTTAATTTTAGTAGACCATAATTTGTAATCATTACCAACAAAATGAGGTGGAAATTCCAAAATATTAGTACATAAATCATTTTTTATTTGTTGTATATTGTCTTGTCGATTTACAAGTTCATTAGATTCTATTGAAACCTTGCAATAAATTTCCACAAAATACTTTGCATCTTCCTTTCTATTGATTCTTTTAATATTCTTCAATATTCTCCGATAACTCATAATTCTTTTTCACAAATGATCACTTATTAAATTGGGTACTTCTGGTTTAAATCTTCAAAACAGAAATTTAGGATAACACCAAACTCATGATCATACAAAAATAACCGTATTCCATTTACAAATATATCGCTTCAAAATACTAGACTCGATCCTTTTTTTCAAAGATACAGACTTAAGAATTAAAATACATCCTTTTAAATTATTAGATTGAACTTTACCTGTAATTGAGAGAGTATTAGCACATAAATGATTCCATGATCTATCACTATTAAATTCACTGTAATTCAAAACACATCTATATAGAGTCAATAATTAATATATATCACTGCCCTCAATAAGACACACAACCATCCCCGCAGGGGTGTAAACTGACTGGAAAGTGTCATGTAAATGAAGGAATGTTGCAAATAGGTCTCAAGTTCAAATATCACCCTGACTTATCCGTGCCCCATGCTTGCGGGTTTTTTGGACGTAACTAGAGTTATAGTGGCATCCAATGGGAATGGAACCTGTGTCACACGAGTACCAGAACCGCCTAGTTACCAATTCCCTTAGTAAAAAGAAAAAGACACACAACATTCGATCAATCCTAAAAAAGTGTGGAGAAGCATCCAAGTTCTCAACATGCGCTCAATCATCTTAGAAACATACCCTTAACTTTTTATCAATGTGTCTTTTTAAATTAAAGACAACAACATGATACTTAAACAAAACCTTGAAATAATTCCTATCATAAATATTGTATAAAATACACATGAGAATTTCCAGAAATGTATCCATCACGTCCATAAAAAAATACTTGAGGAATATCAAACAACGAGCATCCTCAAACAAGTAGCTTCAACAATGCCATAAATTAAGTGACATAAGAAAACAACATTAAGGAAAGTATATTTCGTTTCTCACAAAGATACAACTTGTATTATGTTATCATGAAAAATTCACACACCTATGACTATTTCACGATTCACACGGTATAACATGATCAACCTATAACATACATAGAGGAAAAGACACCTTCACAAGGTATAAAGAGAAGAACAAGACAGACTGTCAAAAACCTAAAACAATGTTGGTTAAAATATGGTTACTAGCGCTCCAGCGCAAGCTCCCAGAAAAACACTCACACTAG
Source organism: Pseudotsuga menziesii (assembly GCA_001517045.1). NCBI lineage: Eukaryota > Viridiplantae > Streptophyta > Pinopsida > Pinales > Pinaceae > Pseudotsuga > Pseudotsuga menziesii. The sequence continues at coordinate 594,104 of LPNX010421896.1, forward strand.
AGCACAAAATATCCTTTTATCATTGTTCTACTTACATAAATGGTGGGATCTAACCCACCTATGATGCATTGATATCTAATGAAAGCTCCACTTGCTCATTTGAATTATAATTTGGTCTCCCACACAGTTGGCTTCATCAAATGGCCTCTTTGTTTACTTGGTTTCTCAAACCATGAATCAATGGGTTGACATTGTGCTCTTGGGATTTCTTGGCCTCTTCTTCACCTATAAAAGAAGCCCACGAGCATGCTCTGTGTAAGAATATTTGGAATAAAAGTTATGGCACAATAATTGTGTGTGAACTCTCATTTGACTCACCCTCTTCCATTTTCCAAGCATCTCTAAGTTCCATTGCCTCTTTCCCTCAAGGATAATTTTTTATTTGCATTTCTTATTGGTTCATTAGCCACACTCCAAGTCATTCTTAGAGAAGGAGAAACTCCCTTAGCATGATTATTTTACACCATTTAGAGCTCACCTAAAAACGGTGTTTGTATTAGCTTGATCATTGGGGAATACAAGTGATTTGGGTCGTTGTGATTGTTGAAGTTTGCATGCTTTCACCCCTTTCTTTGTTATTGGATTGTTGTTTTTTTTTTTTTTTTGTAGTTNTCCTCACCATTCCACCCCAAAAAAGGGGCTTGATATCATTTCCTCACTACAACCAGCAAGGCCTAGCCCCATCCCAGACTAGCAATCACTCTTGTGCATTATTTTCCACAACAGTATTAATAGTGACTCCACTCTTTCCTTGTTCATTTTTATTTTCTTAGGTTACTTATTGAAGTGTAATTATTTTTTGGTAAATTTTGTCTTGTAGGTGAAGAGGAACATATTAGAATTAACACAAGTGATATAGGTTTACATATCAATATTTCACTAAGAGTATTATACTACTATAGAAAGGTAGAAGGATTGTGAAGAAAATATTAAGTAGAAAAAAGAGAAAATATGCTCAAGTGGATAAAAATCCAATGCATTAGTGAATATTCATTCAAGTACAATATTGATAATATCTCAAGAGAGAAAATGGAATCCTAAAGAGGGAATTCAAATAAAGCATAAATGAGGCTTACTAAAAGGTGAAAAAAACTCAAAGCTGACAAAAACACTTTCCAATCCTATGAAATAGGTCATGAAATATCTAAATCAAGTAGGTTATATAATGAGTGATGGAAAAGATTTATAATCATGGAAGCTAGAGAGAAAATCATGGAGGATTGGTTGGCCACAAAATATGTTAGTTTCCATATGACTAGCTTTATCTTAATGCAGTGAAGAGATGAAAGAAAAGGACAAAAGTAGTCTAAACTAGGAATGCACCCTTGCTATTCTAGACAGTTAATAAAGAATAAGAATATCATATAAATCTTATCTAAGTGTGTTGCATAGGATAAATATGGAACCTGTGGTCATGATATGGCAAAAAATGGCCAACTACAGATTGTAATACCTATTAAATCAATAAAGATGATTAATAATTATATCCTAAGTCTATTGGTGGGTTTACAAATATTCCAACACCACGCCTCCGTTAAGATTGAATTTATGTGGGTAAAAATATTTAGGTCCAAGCAACAAAGTCTTATTGTAACACCATTATTATTGTGTTCATGTAAAATGAGGACACATGGAAAACATCATGGAAACAAAACCCTCCCTCAAAAATGGGCATGTGCACACCAAAACTTTAATATTGCTAAAATCAAATAGGTGTGAGCTTGATCAAATGTATGGAGGAATCCTCTTGTTTGGAAGAAGGTGAATCTTCACAACCAGATTAGTAACATAAACAACTACATGATGGATACTCATACCATGTAAAACAATTGAGATCCGGTGACAGTAGAGTGAATGGAGTTTCTCTTAAGACTTGAACTTTGAAGCAACGAGAATGACAGGTCCAAAAGAGACTCAATCAGGTTTTAGATCCATGAAATTTGAACCAAATGAGGTAAGACAGGTCCAAAACTAAGAAGGAACAAGAGTGAACAAGAGTCCCAATTTTCCTGAACAAATGACAATGTGTTCTCCATATCAAAGAATATGTAAGGAAAGGGATCAACCATCATAGAGGAATAGGGGTATGTGGCCAAGGAGAGTGAGTGGACCACTTTCAATATCTAATATATCCTCCAAACATTTAGGAGTTCAATAAGTTGTGCACTTTAATCATGCAAAGGAGGTCAAGCAATCAGTATCAGAACATACATAAATTTCAAATCCTAAGACTATGAGAATATTGAATGAATGGAAATATCTTCACTAGGAAGTATAACTTGAATGTATTCTTCATGTAGAACTATTTCATGAGAAATAATAGATGAATAAATAGGTTGGTTAAGTTGAACTGGATCAAGATTTTAAAATTATGCATCTTCTGCTTCTTCACCTTGAACAACTTCATCATGAGAGGTGAATAAGTATTTTACATCAGGGGGACATAAATAAATGATGTGTTGGGTTCAATCCAGTCTTCATCATATTCTCTCTAAACACCAAAGGATCTTTTCAAATTTATGCAAATATCAAATGGATACTATGCAGAATTAATGAGATAATGCATATTAGGAGACATTGAAAGACACATAATTCCATATGATATATCACAAAAATTTAGCCAATCACTCTTCTCTTCATAATATTATTCACCATCTCTAATAGATGTCTCATAGAGACAATGTCTATTCACATATGCAATCGGATTCAATTTCCACTATGGATAACTTGTGAATCAAGTAATAAGAGGATCTTCTTTTGAACCCATGTAGAAGTTGTAAATACATGTAACATAGAAAAACACAAAAAATGGAAATATGATTAGAATCACAATGAGATTCTTTTCTCAACAATCGTGCAATCAGATAATATATTAGAGGGTTCATAGCCTCATAATATTAGATCTATGATATCCTATGATATGATAATGTATTATAATTTACACAGGTGATCTAGTTTCCATATGAAGATTTCACTAAGAGAATTCTACTACTATAGAGAGATAGAAGAATTGTGTAGAAAATATTAAGCAGAGACAAGAGAAAACATGCTCAAGTGGATAAATCTCCATTGCGTTAATCACTATTGATATAATTTCAATATTAATATACTCTCAAGAGATAAAATCAAATCCAAAAGAGGGTCTTCAAATAGAGCATAAAGCATGTTTACTAGAATACAAAGAACACCCAAAGGTGAAAAAAATAGTTTCCAAACCTATCAAAGTGGTCACGAATTAGATAAAGTAAGTGGGTTAGATAATGAGTGATGTAAATTATTTCTAACCATGGAAATCGGAGAGAAAATCATGGAGGGGTTGGAAACAAAAGAGGAAAGTTTCCATATGACATGTTTTATCCTAATCCAGTGAAAAGCTAAAAACACAAGACAAAAGAAGTCTAAAGAGGGAACCCACCCTCTCCATTTTGGATAGTCAATAAATAAGCATAATATTATCCAGAATAATTTCCAAGTGTGATCGATAGGTTAAATATGGAAAGTATGGTCAAATATTAAAAACCATGGTCAACTACCTAGTCTAGTACCTAGGAAATTAATCAAAATGATTAATAATTACATCCTAATTCTATTGGGGGTTTTTAAATATTCCAACTAATCATACCCTCAATTGTATAAATTATTTCTCCTTTTTTTCATGCTAATTAATTTACATCGTACCATAGATTCGTCAATTATGTGTCATTACAATGCGATTGTCGAAGAATAATATGCGTTGATCAACACAATTTAACAACATCCCTCCTACATGGGTTATATTTTAGGAATTTGTGTCGCATCCGCTCATTATTCCATGATATAGTGCTGCAGTGATTCTTTCTACCACATTGTAGAGCAACAATAAATTTTATTTCGACGTTGTAGTTTATTTATTTACTTTTTATCAGTCTGTTAAACAATCTAAAACCCACTAGTTGCTCACTAATTAACTAAATATTAAATAAATAACAATGGTTACTTTTTCTAACAATAATCACCCCACCTAGTATACAATTAGGGTGTAGAGGGGTCATTTCCCCTATAACTAAACTTAGATAACAAACTTAGGGGATCCCTAAGGGGCACCTTTTTGTCACTAGTATTAAATATCATACAATATTATTGTTTTTACATTGAACATAATTAGTTTAAAGTAGTGGAGAATCCACTATATGCACACAAGAAAGGACCTAAATCCCCTTTCCTTCCCAGGTACGATGTTCACGATATTTGTGAATCAGAAAAGGGACTAAAGGGTGAATTACCTCCTATGCACACATATAATCTGACCTTTGCAAGCACTGTTAGTTTGTTTAGAGCTCAACTTATAATCATTTTACTCTCGTTACTTCACTTAATTGCAACAACATTTTTTTCTTTCATCACATGTGTATTCCAACTATCACACACTTAGGGACCTAAAGCCTTTGTCTATACAAGTATGATCCTTATGATTTATGTGAATTAGAAAGGTAAGAATGAGTGAAATACCTCCCTTGTACTCATTTAATTCAGAATAAAATACTTAAAACAAAGCACTGTAACATTATAACCAACTAAAATCCTCCATAAGATGTCACAAAACAATATTTTAGCTTGGTAGGATTATTTGGTTAGGAATCCAAATAATACATAATGGGCTCATCTCATTAGGCATATTTTTGAAACATAGCATTGTTGTCTTCTAGGGTATTTGATTAATAATATTAGAAAGTGTTAGATTCCCATATCAGATATGTGTACTGAGACCTAGGAGGTAAAATATGAGGTATATCTTACATGTGTTCCCCTATACGGCACTCACCTTATAGATCATGATATAGAAGTATACTTCCTAGGCCTTGCTACTGATCCAAACTTGACACAAGGTAACCACATAGGTCAAAACTTAGAATAAATCCAAGGAACACTTGGGACTTCAAGTGATCCATGAAGTCATCTATTACTGTTTGGGGGTGTTTTAAAGTCTTCTTGATTGGAACATTGGACCCATCACTGATAGAGATCGTTCTTTGTTAAATCCACTAGTTAATTGGTGTGTGGATTCCAATATCACTATCGAATGTGATTTTGGGAGGAAAAAATATAATTGAGAGGAAACACATTATGTATTTTTAGGGAATTTAAACTTATTGTTCTTTTCTAAATATAAGCTCATGAAAATCGTAATTGAAAAACAACCAACATGTTGACTCCATCACACTTGCACAGATAACTCACATATTGCACCATATTGCATATGTTGTGGTTAGTAATTATTTTCATTTGTCTACATTATGTTTATTTAATCACCCATCACTTCTTCTTGACAACTAGACTTCCACCATTGAGGAAGAAACCACCCTCCCTAAGGTAGTCTTACAAGGGTGATACCACACCTAGGTCTCGTTGATTAGGACTTATTGATGATTATATACCTTATTTTATTTACTCTCTCTACTTAAAGATAGTGTTAACCCATTAAGTACTCCCCCATTCAGGAATACTCAAACTTCACCTCCACCATCAGGAGGAAATCCCACTACATCTTCATATTCCCCTAGAAGACAAAGATGACTGACACATATTCCAAGGTATCCTCCTAAAGAAAAAAACATCAGTAATAATCATGTAATAATAGGGCATCCCCAACTATTAATCCAACTTTTTCATTCATGGAAATTTCGAACCTCCTTGAGCTAGCTAAACTAGTTAATGATCTCATTTCTCATGATGTTAATTAGTCAGACATGCCAGAAAATATACATTTAGATATCCCTAATTTTGATGGAAAGCAGGGAGATGATCCAACAAACCAAGTTATTTATGTCCATCTATGGTGTTCATCTAACAACATAGTGGAATATTTGGTTTGCATCCACCTCTTCCAAATAACCCTAACTAAAGCAGCTACAAATTCATATGGAATCTTAACAATTGCTTCTCATGCCAAATTTGAGAGCAATGACACATCCTTTCTATCCTTTTTTAGGTTTCCCATAACACATGATCCTGGCCTCTAAATTATCATGGAGTTTCAACAAAATATATAGACATATATAGCTGAGCACATCCACAAATGGCATCGTTATCATGGATTATTAAAAATCAACTTCAATCTCCCTTCCTATTGGGTTGCTTCCTCAAATCAGTCCAACATCTATGCCAAATGATGCAGATACCTACATTCTAGAAAACTAAGAAAGAAGTTATCCTCAAATACCAACAAATTGACCTTATTTATGGCCAATCAAGGTATTTGTACACCATACTACCAGATTCATGTCTACATTAATGCTTCGATCCTCCCATTGTAGGGATGTCACGTTTTATGGATGGGTTTATTGTGTTTATTTCTTCAGAAAGTAAAGTGCCCCCACAAACACATATTGCACCACCATCATTGGTGATGAATTATCGACTTGTCCCTACTATGTTGTGTCCCACTCCTACTACACCAAATCCATCATCTGGTTAATCTCAGTATGGAATGTACAACCCATTTTATCTAAGTACACTCCAAGTAAAATTTGTCCCTAAAAAAAAATGGCAACACCTGACCCCACATCCACATCATACGTGGCACAACCTACATATATGTCAACCACAAGGTATAGTCCATAGTTTTCATTTCCATGTCCTACCGATACGACACTCATGTCTCATATGGGAGTCTACTTTTTCAGGCTTCCCTAAAAAAACAAGCTCAACCATTCAAGAAACTAAACATTTCCATCCCCCCAAATCCATAGAATTAGGGAAATAAGAAAGGGAATAACAAGCACCCTGTTGTAGAGGAAAGTTTCCTATGGATACGGTTTAAGAGGCCATCAATGTATTGGGGTTGAAAGGTGGATGAAAATGGTTCTACAAGCAAATATAAACAATATTCATAGATTAAAATGGTTCAAAATTTGCAACACAAGGAGAAATCTTCTAAGGAAAAGATGTGGGCAAAGAGAGTCCCAATTCATGCAGCATAACAATGAAAATATTCAATTCTCCTCTCATGGACATCCCTACCTCTATTTATATTATTGTAAAGACATAGGGTCGAAGACAAAGTAGTTACAACTAAGGGAGTCAGTTGCATAACCACCCAAACTACCCAAACTTTGAGAAACTTCTTATTTTGACATCTACAGGATGAAAACATGGGTTAGAGAAACAACAGTTGACAGTGCAGGAGGTACACACGGGTTGCAATGTAAATAGTCACGTATTTATGGTACTCGTGAGTATTATAAAGACAAGTCACGTGCAACATGCGGGTTTCCTTGAGCCAACTCGCGTGTGCATCAAAATACTCACTTTTAAGGTACGTTTGGGCATTTTCAGACTTTGGTGTCTTCTAGAAAGTTTTATCTAATTGAACTACCTTTCCAATGGTAGATAAAAGAGATCAAACAAATTTATAGATATATGGATATGCGTTGTCAAAGTTAGGTGTTTTTTGAGTAACTTTCATGAAGTGTCGTCATGCGGTGAAATCATGGGAAAGTGGTCGCATGAAGATATGTGTCATTTTTCGCTATAATAGATTCCCCCTAATGTGTGAGGTTAGAGGGGAAGACGATAGCCAAAATAAATTATAAAGTAAAATGTTGATTATGGAGATAGTAGATCATACAAGATGGAAAGGCTCGAACAAAGGTACCTAAAAGAGAGATAAACGTCAGACAAAACTTATCACTGGGACATGCAAGTCCGTATACAAATCATCACCATAAATATACAAGAGGATCCAACATATGTATAACTGATGAGACTATCATGGTCTCTCAATATACAAAAATGAACCATATCAAATCTAAAGGAAACACGACCACAAGTGAACAAAAAGGATCCATGCTCAACAATCGATCATAGCCACAAAAATACATGGTGGATCTATGTCTCAGTAAAATGTCATATAAAGTGTGACAAGGTCTTTTGCAACTCAGACAATAAGAAAAAACATGATGATGCTACAGTTAGCCCAAGGTCTTCAATCCAAAATTCCCAAAAAGGTACAAACAATAACCATGCGAATCAAGGAGCTGAAGCTGAACATGGAGGAAATCATTTAATTACCAATTAATGATGAGAACTATTAACAAACACGAGGGAAACCACCGTTAACGAAAATGGTCCCCAAGGTGACTACTAAATTCTAAAAAGTGTGAATACAAGGACTTGAAGTCGAACACTTGAAGAATCCATCAAGTAGGATATATTAAGGTATTCCCACTACCCAATAGCGAGGGAAATAGCCACTAATGACTACAATCCCCAAGGTACTGTCATAAAACTTTAAATCTTATTCTCAAAACAAGAGGTGTTGTAGTAGATAGGAAGAGATATGTTGGAAGGAATGCATTAAGGCATCCTTCATCATCCAACACGAGGTAAGTCAAAGAATAATTAGATATGTAATTGGTATAGAATTTCATGACCAGGACCGCCGAATGCATGATGTAATGAACTGATACCAAGGAATGACCGACACAAAAGGTCAAGGCAACTGCAAAATGGCCGAAAAAGGTTTAATCCTTAGATAGTGAGTATGACACAAAAGTCACTTAGGAGACATTGACATATTCCCCATATAATTGGAAAAGAGACCAACTAGAAGAGTAAAAAACTATGAATCAGGATAAGTTCAAAAAATAAGACCCAACTGTTGATAGACTCAAAACTAGTGCTTTGTTCAAGGAGACAATACTTGCTTCCATGATGTAGAATACATGTGAATGAACTTCTATTCCCCTCTTTCTTATAAAGGTTTAACGAGTCCAAGAAATCAATCTCGGGACCTTCTTCATTTCTGGAAAACTTGAAGAAGCCTGACAAAAGAATGCTTGATAAAGCACTAATTCATTGATTTTATGAGCCTGAATCAGTGAATTCTCGATGATGTTTCCATAGTTTAGAGAGTCTGAAAACTCCAAAGAAGACTCAAGGGGGGAAATTTTTCATCCAATTTAGTCTCGTGAGTCCAAACAAGTATAAAACAAACCACATAAGAACTCTCTTAGCTTCCAAAAAAGTAAGGCACAGCTTTTTCGTATTTAGTCGAGGAGGTCCAAAAAAGGTTAAATTAGCACCTACCTAATGCTCCTTCAAAAGAAGAACATAGCCTAAGTTTTATGAGTGTGAAGGAAGGAAATATCACTCAAAAAGATCCATTTGATTATGACAAATGGGGATTACAATGTTAAACTCGACGCTTTGTTCTCTAGGGTTTAACGAGCATGAAAAAGACATAAAGTATGATCAGACTATTTTTCATGTTTAGGTCCCGAGCACGAAAAAGAGAAAAATAAGCTCATACCGGTGGTTCATTTTCCATAAGTTTAGTCCCTTGGGTATGGAAAATCTATAAATGTATGCTTGAGAATACGCTTCTTAATTCCAAAGAAAAGAGAGTGTTCCTTTTTTGTATTATTCCATAGGGTCTGAAAAAGCGATAACCTACCACCGATGTGGATTCCCATTCACATATTCATAACAATCCTGAATGGACAAGTTTACTCGATAGTCAAGTCTATTTTGAGGAGTTAGACCTGGGCCTAAAGAAACTCCATATATTTTCCATGAAGTTGTAACAAGTCCATAAAATTCATCTCATGACCTCATTATTTTTAATGAGCTCGAAGGAGTGTAGAAAGAATGCTCTAAATGCAAGGAGATGAGTGTCATAGGTAGGAAAAACTAGTTTCAAGCGCAAGGAACAAACCTTTGCATAATGAAAGTAACATGAGCAGGATAAAGACACTCAGGTAACATCTCCTCAAGGTAGAGGGTGTCAAGTTGCAAAGTAAAAATGATACAAGGCTTAGCGACGATGAGAACTAAGATGAAGGCTTATACAATGAGCTAAAAGCATGGAAGCTGGCATCAAGACCATAAGCACGAGCAGGGCACATGAAAATGCAGTTACAACTTGAACAGCAAGACAAGGCCAATAAATAGTTGTGAATCCCACTAAGAATCATGTCTCCAATAAATAACAATGTCAGGATCATATTCAGAAGAAAACTTCTAAAGTAGGTTACTTTGGTAGAAACACATGCGACTTTGCTATCTTCTACCAAAGGAAATGTCAAGGAAGAATTGATTGAAGAAGATCCTATAGGGCCAAGTATCGATGGTTTATGATCAACAAGATCAACCTCATAATAAAATAAAATATCAACAACTAAGATAGATTCTATAGGAACAAACTCAGTATGATAGGATTTGAAAAAATCATAAGAAAAATCAAACTCATCAGGATCACTAACTTGCTATTCGAACTTAGAGTCAAAAGATTCAACAAGACCAACATAAGAAGAAAGGTTAGGCCTACTAAGAAAATTAGGGTTATAATTAGCCACAACTCAACTGAAATCCATAAGAAGGTCATATTGTATCAAAGACTGTAGGAAGAATTTATCTGAAGGAAGGAGATCATCCGAGATAGAACACATGTCTAAACTTTCAAATGGATCGACATAGTGGAGAGAAGGCTCCATAGTCTATATAGGATAACTCACATGTTCAATTGTTGGGAAAAATTCCCAAGAAGGTAGGCATGAAAATAAAGGCCACTTCTCAGTATCAATTGAACACAAAGGACACGAGGCCACATAGCGTACCTGTGGAGGGGTATTGTATACAGAAACACTAGGAATAGAAAAGGAATAGACTTCATGTCTAGTTGCGTTAGGAGAGGGATCAAGAAAATATAACTGATCAATATTGATAATTTTTTTCCATTATTAAAATACATCACACGAAATAATGTTGACAACACATCTTGCATGGCATAGACATAATCACGTTCAAGTTGCATATCGAAGTCCAAGGGGTCTTCTATCACCTTGAAGTCAATTGAGAAATTCTTCCCACCCAAAGTAATAGGAGTTTGAGAAATAATTCCAAAGGATATAATAGTTCTTTTATCAAATGCAGTAACGGAGTAGTAGTCAACACAAGGCTCGGAAATCCCATGCCTCGCCAAGCACAAGAAGAGAAGATACTAACTGAGGCTTCTTCATCAACAATATAAAAAGGAATCATGTATTGTTCCACTTTGACCTTTATCTAGAAAGGTGCATCAGAAGGAAGGCACAACTGAACTAGGCTACCCCAATCAAAGGAAGCAATCTGAGAGCTTGGTGGGGGTTCATCTGAAGCAAGTTCAATGCCCCCTTCTTCAGTAAGTTATGAACTGAAAATGAAGAAAATGTGACTAGCAGATGCCTTAAATCTCCAAAAGAAGAGTGGGATTGATTACAATGGAATGTATTCAACCTGTTTATGAAAGGCACTCTCTTAAGGGAGAGTGGAATTTACCAAAAGTGACATTGGTTCAATCACATTGGGATCACTCTCTGAAAGAAGAGTGGGATCGACTAAATATAATATTGGTTTGACCATTTGATCAACCAAAGGTTGAGTAGATGGTTGAGAAACTATAGGTTGTTCTGGAGAAGGAAATCCTTGAGCCTCGAACCACACCCTTCCTACCTCTGTGATAGCAGGGCACTGATGAGCAAGATGATATCCCTAGAATAGATTACAAGGGAACTTAAGTTTTCACATCAAACGACCAATTTTATCAATGGTGTCAACATGACTAGCAGTGGTTGACTGTTTTCTCTCAGCATGACTTACAAAGGTTGATATTTTTCCCTAGCATGACCACCAAAGGTTGGGTGATTGGTTCCAACCTGAGTAAGAGAGGTTGGCTGCTGAACAAATTCAGGATGTTAAAAAATGGGATGACCTTGGAACCAAAACTGGGAATAATTTTAAGGAACCATACTTATTTAAAAGTATATAAATGTTGGCGAATCTTACAAATTTTTCAAAAAATATTTTAATTTCCAAGTATTTTATATCATTTGTATAATAATTTGGCCATTTTTTAGGGTGAAAAAAGTTTACCCCATTAAAATTGGGTGAAACAGAGCTTCAAAAAATTAAAATGGAGAATCTTTTTTTGGAGAAAAACCCCTAAAAATATCCCATGGGCTCAATTTCACCCCTAAAATTATCCCTGAACCAAACTCTTTGTACCTTCATAATGGAAGGGAATTTATAAGTAAGGTGGTTTCCCTCACAAATCTTACAAGGAAACTTGGGCTTGTGTTTTGAACGGGTAGTCTTTTCAACATACTCAACATGACTTATAGTGGCTAACTATTTGTCTTCAGCATGAATCATAGAGGCTGAGACATTTCCCCCAACATGGCCTGCAGAGGCTGAGAGAATGGGTCCAACATTAGCTGGAGAGGTTGGATGGGTACCACCAACATGAACAACAGAGGTTGAATGTTTAGGATCAACATGCTTTGCAGCAATTGAGTGTGTTCCCCCAGAATGAACTTCATAGGCTAAGTGGATGGATCCAACATGACTTGTAGAGGTTGGGTGGGAAGGTTCAACTTGAACATCAAAGGTTGAATGGGTGCACTTGGCATGAACTCCAGAGGTTAACTCGACCTAAAAAGTTTGGCAAGATCCCACCGGCATGATCAACAAAGGGTCAATGGTGAAGATCAACATGACTTGCATAGGTATAGGGCTTAGATACAACATGACTTTCATAGGTTGGATAGGTTCCCCCGGCATGAAATGCAGAGGCTGGGTGGTGAGATTCAACCTGACTTGTAGAGGTTGAATGGATTCCCCCTTTCTTATGTGCGTATTCTCACCTTACACACACCTGGGTCATGTGGCAGAAATATCCAAGCCACTTGGTGTGTCCTTGGGGCCAAGTCTTGAGTCAAGGATGTCACCTTGTTCTTGACTCCTCCATTTAGGTTCAACTCCTAACGAAGCCAAGGGGGGTAGACCTTATTAAGTTATTAAGGATAAATTATTTAGTAAGGTTATGTTGAACTGAATGAGTTACTTAGGAGTTTGGAATTTAACCATAAACAACCATAGATGACAAGATACAAAAATGAGCGCACGAAAGCATAATGTTGAGACAAAATATAAATATATAGCAAGAAAATAACCAGTGCCTCAAAAATGGAGTCAAAATAAATCAATATACTTGCATGTGCTTCGAGTGAATGTTTTTCAATTGCCTCTTGGTATGTTTTAAGTTAATGTGAAAATATGAGTTGATTAAAATTAGGCGAAGGGGTGAACTCTAGATATACCCGAGAGTACTTGGAGTATGTCCAAAACTAAACCTTCAAGGTTACCTGCAAGGAATATGTGGGTTGAATGGAGTCTCTACGGCTATTGTTCATAACGCACCCATTAGGGTGTGATAGAGATCGGTGCCCCGAGGTCACTTTTCAGAAGTTCCCACTTCCTTTGGGTATTTTTCCACCGTAATGGTTTGATTTAGGTGTTGGATTTTCACCTGATGGTTTGTCAATTTGGGAAAGTCATTCCTAATTATACTAGTCACCCAAATGCTTTTGATACATATTGACTGATCGGACGAACCACAGCCAAGTGCAGAGCATACACACCGCAGTCTTGTCAATTTTAGTAAATTTTGAGATGGATGTTCTTGTTAAAAAGAAAACCCTCCAGGAACCTCTTTCGATCCAGGTGGACCTAAATTGGGGAATGAAGGAGGGGTTTATTTTATTATGGTTACTGAATAAAATGATGGTAGCAAATGAAACATAGAAAGATAAGCAAACCACAATTTTCTAGTTAGACTACCGCGAACCTTTCTTCACCTTTCGGCTCAAAAGAAGGCTCGTGGGGTAAGTATTAAAGTTACTTTGAAACCAATAGAAATAGAATATGGAATTGATTTTATATCAAAGTATACTATCCTGTTGATTAATACTACGCTAGATTGAAAAAGGATGAATGAAATGGAAAAAATGACATGGACGCAAATCCCCCCACGGGGGATGGGGAATGGGCTCGAAAGAGCCTATTAAAAAATTATTTTTATTACCATCAGTTATGATATCAGAAAATGGATATTATGCCTCTTTATTCTTATATAGAATGAAAACAAGAGCTTACAAAGAATGAAAATTAAAGATTTCAGTCACAAAGGGAGACCCCTAAGGGGATCCAGAGGCCCAAAAGTCACTTTCGAGCAGCAGCCCCTACTTTTTTTGGTTATTCATACTAAAAACCAGCAAGATTATTAGACTGAAAGATGCCCAAAAGCACTCTGAAAGTACCTTTGGGTGAGCTTACTTTTAACCAAAAAATGGTAAGTAAAAACTAGTTAAAAAAGGTAAAAAATGAACCAAGGAAAGTTCCTTAGGATCTTCGCTTGCCTTTTATGCAGCCAATATGATGTTCAGTGATTGATAGATTTATAGTTTATAACAGAAAATAGAAATCTAATGCATGCAAGCTACAAATTTTCTTTAAAATTCTATGCAAAAGGGACGATTTCCCTAAAGCTAGATGTAGAATGCTTTTGAAACCTTTTAAGAGCAAGATCTAGAATATGGGATTTGAGAAGATAGATCTATGTTAAATTTAATTTTAGGATGATAGATCTAAACAATATCAAAGCTATGAACAAAGTAACTAGGTAAAAGAGTTGATTTTAAGGGAGGAAGAGGAGGAGAGAAATGCTGGTAGCCTTGAAGATCCACAGTCGAGCTTTCAGGTGGAATGTCGAGGGACTATGCCTTTGGAAGGTTTTAGAGAGAATGAAGAAGCAAACTAGATTAGCATCCTCTCCAATGTAGGAACCTGCAGCTCAGCTGAAATAAAAAAAAAAAAAGTTGTCAAAAAACTTGTGAGATCCAATTAGTACATACACAAAGATTCAGAATAACATGCATATAACTTATAGAACAAGATTCAGAATAACATGCATATAACTTATAGAACATGCTGAATATAGATATTTAAAAATGCATCAAAGGAAAGAGATGGCCAATAAACGTATTGAAAAGCACCTTTCCTATTAATATTATAATAAGATTATTATCAATCTTAGCAACGAATCCACAAGCAATTAGCAAATTATTAACACAGATAGAGGCTACCTCAATAAAAAACATGGCAATGATCATCCACACATACAATGGCACAACACCGTCTTGCCTCCAAAGCTTCTCTTTATTTCAAATGAACAATAACAACAGTACAATAGAAACAACACCTTAATCCCAGTTCGAACTAGCTTGGAAGAGGCTGTTGTTCTTGGATATATACAAAAACTAGAAGATCAAGCCCAGGGGGGGCACAAATCCCAAGGAGACAGATCAAATCAGCTGATGGAGAGTCAATCAATGCATATCTAAAGCTGAACTGAGCCTACTTGTCAACCGAGGGCCTGATTGAGCTGAGATGTCAACCCACAAACCGACACATCAGTCCACAGAGCATCCAGGAGAGTCCACACGTGTGGAGGAGAGAGAGAGAGTGCAATTCCCTATAAAGACTGCTGAAGATCAACTCTGGATCTTATTTGATCACCTCCTTTAGTCAAGGATTTGTCAGATCCAGTCAATCTTCTTCAGATCTGACTGATTTCAATCAAATCGACTAAGAATCCACTAATCTATGATTTTGGATTTGCTCCATTACTCATCAATTTATTAATTAAAATAATCAATAATTGATTTTTGGGGCTTTTTGACTTGAGTGATGGAAAATCACTCAAAACTAGGAAATAGTGGGTCCATGGGTTTACATGGTGCTCTTAGCTTGAAAATGAGCACCTACATGATTGAAACTGATTATTTGGCCCACTTTTATTACAAAATCAAATTTTCCAATTAAACTATTAAAAAATAGCCTAAGTTTTGGAAAAATTAAATTTTTAATAAAAAATACTGAAAAAACCTCTGGGGACTTAGGCATGTTCATATGACTTGACCATGATGTCTAGCATGCTTATACATTAACACATAGACTCTAATAACCTTAATAGGCCTAAATGCCAAGCCGACCACCCCAACTTTTGAGGTATGGAGTGAAAAACTCAGAAATTATCAGTCGTTTATTCAACAACCAATAATAAACAAGGGAAAAAACACCCTGGGCTGGTCAGATTGACAAATAAAGTATAAGAGACTGAGTCTTTTATAGAAACTATCATGATAGAACATTTATTACAATTCCCCCATGGGGTATGAACATGTTATATAGTACAACAAGCACTTCTCAGAAGTACTTCCAAAGGTCTTTTGAAGTCCGAACAAGTTATCTTGTTCGGTTCACCAGGCTCACTTGATAAAAAACCACTAAGTACAACTTAGGTGGTAACATTTTGGCTCCATCTAGAGACACATTCTCTGACTGATCTTCTATTCAAAGGATAGGATGTGAGAACTCTGGAATCTATGGGTCCTGCATAGCAATTAGAGTTTGTCAGTAACATGTATACATAAGAAAAACTTAAATATAAAAGCAAACTAATGTACATAATTAGTCTATGATGTGCAAAAAGGAATATTTTACAAAACTAATATAGAAAGAAAAATTTTCAAACATGGTACAAAATAACTATAATACAACAATATCTATGATACAACAATATGATATATAAAATTTAGAAATACATGCAGGGCAAGGTTTAGAAATTGGCCCTGAAACCATTGATGCCAATAAAGGCATCAAACTGTCTCAGCAAAAAACAAGTTGAGGAGGAAACCATTCACTAGCAAGCTCAACCTTTCTCCTTCTAGGTCATTTAGATAGAAGGATTTTGCTCCTTCTATTTCATCGATGATGTACGGTCCCAACCATAAGTTTTCTAGCTTTCCATGTTTCCGAGGTTTCTCCCGTTGTTTGTCCCAACGTAAAACTATGTCACCTACATGGAAGGATCCTGGATGGGTAGAATTTCAATGTTCTCTTGACCTTGTCTGAATTTTTGATACTCTGGTCAAGATAATTTCTTCTACAGTCATCTAGCTCAAGCAACTGGTTTATTCTGGTATGAATGGCCTCTTGATCTGAGCTGAAGGTCTGGAGAAAATGATAAACTAGAAGATTTAGATGGATTGGTAAGGTGACATCAAGGCCATAGAGTAGTTCGAAAGGGATCCTCCCAGTTGAACTTTTCTTGGTGATTCTGTCGACCCGTAATGCTAATTTGATCTTGCTATCCCAATCCTTCTTATTGTCACCCACAATTTTTTTTATTATGGTCATTAAGTTCTTGTTACTTGATTCTGCTAGACCATTTCCTTGGGGATAGTAATTGGATGAGTGGGATAGGACAATGCCGCACTTGAAATAGAAAGACGATATCTTGAAGGAAACAAAGCACGGGCCATTATTCGTGATGATTCTAGCTAGCACACCAAATCTTGTGATAATCTTATCTTCTAAGAAATCCATGACTATAGCATCAGTTGTTTTCTTGGTGCGTATCAACTCTGCCCACTTGGTAAAATAATCAGTGGTTGTAAGAATCCAAGAATAACCATTGATCGAGTTATCTTTGAACTTATCGATGAAATCAAGCCCCCACTGCTGGAAAGGGGCTTGGACTACTATTGGATTTAAAGTAAAGGCTTTCATTTGTTTCTTTTTGGTGAATAACTGGCACTAGGGAAAACTATGACATCCTTGTGCACATCTAAAAAAAGGTTCGACCAATAGTATCCTGCTCTAAGGATTTTGTCGGCGGTTGTTTTTGCTGCAAAAATGTCCACCACAAAATCCTAAATGGAACTCAACCATGAGTTTCTTGGACTCAGGTTCATCAACACATCTAAGTATTAAACCATCACGGTTTCTCCAACCCAAACCATCCTTTTTCAAACAATACATAGTTGCTTTTAGCCTTAATTCTCTTTTTTTTATGGCCAAGTAAGTTATTGGGGCATGTAAGGTTGCGGAGGAAAAATGTGATATCGATGTACCAAGGGTGCTGGTCTAATCTATGAAGCTTATCTAATACACTTTGTTCTAAATCACTGTTGTGGCAGATTATTCCTCAGGCCTTTTCATTTCCTTGTCCCTTAATTAACTTAGTAGGTTTTATCTCCAAATCATATTCTTGAATCTTTGAAACCCACTTACCCCTGATTTCTAGACAATCTTGTTGAGACATGATATCCTTAACAGCTGCATGGGGTACCTATCCAATGATTTTTGAGTAACCTATATAAGTTCTGAAATGTTTAAGGGACTTGACAAGAGTGTATGCCTGCTTCTCCATCGTGATAT
Organism: Pseudotsuga menziesii; assembly: GCA_001517045.1. Taxonomy (NCBI): domain Eukaryota; kingdom Viridiplantae; phylum Streptophyta; class Pinopsida; order Pinales; family Pinaceae; genus Pseudotsuga; species Pseudotsuga menziesii. Next base: position 612,182 of record LPNX010421896.1, read on the forward strand.
ACTTCAACAATGAATTTTGCAAGGCTCTACTCATAAAGGCTGTAGGTTTCTCTTGTCCCTCCTTATTCTTTTGAAGCAAAACACCGGCAATGGTGTCTTTTGAGGGAAAGGAAAAAATATGGAATTCTTTGGAATAATCTGGACTAATCAACACCGGGGACATGGATATCGTATCTTTGATAGACTTGAATGCAAATTTTCCTTCATCCGTCCACTCAAAGTTAGCGTCTTTCTCTAATAACTTTTGCAGAGGTTTCATTAATTCTCCTAAATTTGGGATGAATATTATTATGAAATTGATCTTACCATTAAAAGACTAGAGAGCTTTTAGATTCTGGGGCAAGGGGACTTTCTTAATGGCTTCAACTCTCTCAGGATCAACCAGGAAACCATCCTTAGAAATGATGTGCCCCAACAACTTGCCTTCATCAACTCCAAATATTGACGTAGCGGGGTTCAAGGAAATACCATATTTTCATCTTATAAAAACCTTCCTATGATGACTTATGTGGTTAGATATTTCCCTTGAAAAAATAGTTAAGTCATCTTGATATATTTCGATTATTTTGCCTATAATTTCTTTGAAGGAAAAATCCATGGCTCTTTGGAAGGTGGCACCAGCATTCAACAAGCCAAAAGGCATTCTTATAAATTTATAGGTACCCTAAGGTGTGGTGAATGTAGTCTTATGTTGATCCTCCTTATTTACCAACACCTGGTTATAACTAGAAAATCCATCCAACATGGACTCATTCCTAATCATGTTACTCTTTGAATAAATGTTTCCATGTGAGGTAATGGGTAATTATCTTTGAGGCATGATGTATTTCGATTTCTAAAATCTATACATATTCTAATTGACCCATTCTTCTTTCTAACCACAACTAAGTTGGAGCACCAAGATGAATGTCTTGTAGGTGCTATGATCCCTGCTGCTAACATCTTTTGAAGTTCCTTCTATACAATGGGGGCCAACTTAGGATTTATTCGCCTAATATTTTTTCGGAAAGGTTTGACCTCCTTAGCTTCTTCTGTGAGGGTAATAGTCTGTTGAAACACATCCTCCTGATAGGCTTTAAGCTCATCATAACTAAAGGACAACACATCTCTATACTCTTTGATTAAGTTGATCAAATTGTTCCTTTCCTTTTCCGATTTTTGTTAACTTGGGGTCTTTGTCAATTCCTATGTTTATTTCCATATAATTACAAATTTTTATTTCTTTTTTTTTTATGATGATCCTGTTGATCGAAAATATTCTCGAAAGCTATAAGGCTACTCAGGATGTGATTCCTTTCATTATCCTCGCACTACTGATACTCTTTACCCTCTTGTTGATAACTGATCTTGCAACCTTCAAACTCTTGTAGATTGTGAATGAATCTCAAGAGTTTCTCATCATTTTTGAACACCTACTAGTGGTCTATATTATATATAATTGAAGGTCTAAAATTAATTTCCATCTTTCCATTCCCATTAATCATTTCATCTGATGGTTGGAGGATGGATGCTGCTACTGCCAATTTATCTGCTAACCCATTCATTTCCCTATGGACATTTTGAATGTTAATTGCATCGAACCATTCCATAGTGTCCCATGTGGCATTTCTATACTTTCTTAGTCTGTCATTTTTTCATTGATACTGATTCTTAATCTAGTGGAAAACTAGATCCGAATCACCCTTCATGTTAAACATCTTTATCCCCATATCTTTAGCGATTTCCAACCCTAGGAGCAATGCCTCGCACTCGGTTGCATTGTTTGTTGCTTTAAACTCTGACCTGAACACAAAGTTGTAGATTTTATCTCAAGGAGAGATGATCATGATGCCCACACCTTTTTCGGTTTTGGAATAAGCCCCGTCAAAGTACATTTTCCAAACTTCATCAATCTTTTCATTTTTAATGTTTTCCTTAATAGGGGCCATGAAATTTTAGAAAATAACATAGTTTCCAAAGTTATCAGTGAAATGAACAAATTCATTTCTAGGATTCTTAGGGTTTTCTACAAGTTGTTTCCTCATCTTTTCTCTGTGGAGAATCACCCTAGTGTTCTCTAATGCAGGTATAGTAGGATATGTCCAATCCATTTGAATGTGCACACACAGAGTTGTAGCCCATTTTCTGGATAGCAACATACCCCAATTCTCTGGAACATCTATCACCACCACATCCATTGACATGTCGATATCAAGATACTTGGCCAGCTTAACCTGTAAATTTAAGATTATCCCTACCACTTCAACTTATTTTGCATCCATGGCACAAACATTGTGGTAGGGTTGGGTGACCCTTAGATTTAGCTATTCCATTACTTTTCTTGTCATGACATTTGATGAACCACCTGAATCTAACATGCAATTATGAAGGAGAAGGTTATCAACTAAGAGGGAGACATAAAAAGGTGGGTGGCATTCTCTTCTTGGATCAACACTGTTGAGGACTATAGGCATATCTATAGGTTCAATATGTTCAGCTTCAAATATAGCATTGTTATTAGGAAGAGGATCCTCTTTTAGAATATTATGAGCTTTACTTTGACTATCCTCTAAGGATTTCAACAACTTTTCTTTTTGACTAGGAATTTTAAGGACATCAGTTGCATAAACATGAATCTTAGCACTACTTATCCATTCTACCATATCAATATTTGATTCAGGGACAATAGGAGGATCCGGGAGGGGAGGAGCGGTTACCTTTGGCTTGTATTGTTTAGGCGGTGATGGCTTCTCTCTTCTTTGATATACTGCTCCCTTGAATCTAGCCTCCTTCATTTCCTTAATTGCTTATGGAGAAGGCATTACACCATAAAAGTTGGAAAGGAGATCCTTCTCGTAACCATAATCTGTGGCCTACTGCCAATGCGGGTTTGATAAAGGATAGGTTCGAACTACCATGTACACATGATCAGACTTACCTGATGTTGTTTCTTGATTACTAACCTCAGCCATTCCATGTTCTATAACTTGGTTTACTATATAGAAAGTGCTTTCCTGGTGGAATTGATCAGAAGGTCTACACCATGGAATGACTTCTTTTACTAGGTTAGTTGAGTCTAACTGGTTTGGAATCCTAGATTCTTGTTGAGGAGCTTTCTTTTGATACACTTGATTTTGTTTAGGCTGAAAGTTCCTAGGTCCATTATTTCTTTCCATTGTGATTATTCTATTCTGAATATTATTCAATTGTACAGATTCATTTGCCATGATTTGGTTCTGACTAGTAACCAATTTTTCTATCATGTTAGTTACCTTTTCCATGGGGTCTTTAGAGGTTGCCTTTTCCTCTAATTCAATGGATTTTCCCTTCTCTTTGTTGTATGAAGTGTTTCCCATAGTGTAACCTGGAATGTTGGATTTTCCTAAAGACTGCATATTCTTTTCTATTTTCTTGGCCAATTCCTGAGCAGTTTTTAGATCGGCCGGCTCTTTGTCCCTTAACTAGTACATCAAATCACTAGTCAAAGCTTCGATGTAAGATATGAGGATGGAGGCATCCCTTGGCTTGATTTCTCTATGGAGGTCTGCAACCACACGCTTGAACTTAGTATTAAATTCATCAATGGTTTCATTCTCTATCTTCTTTATGTTATGAAGGGTAGCAAGCAGATGTCTTGGCTCCTTCTTTCCCCCCCATTTCTTCTTAAAACCCTATAGAAATTCATTAAGATTTTTATATGAATCATCACCAAGGTCGGCGTACCATTCCACAACATCATCCTCTAAAGATAAATCAAAGAGCTTCATTTTGACATCTTCATGGTTAGAGGCGACATTATTGCAGTAACTGACCAGGTGCTTATCAAACTTTCGGATGTGAGACTTGGAAGCGATGGAATTATTTCCCTTGAATATGGGGAGCTTCTTGATAGAATCATTCGGAATGTCATGAGGACTACCTGCTATCTAATAAAATTCAAGGGGTTTGTAAAATTCTGTCATTTCTTGATATTGGAAGGTATGACTCTCTACAAATATGTGATGGATATTTGAGAGGGATTCATCTCCTAAAATTTCAAAGTTTCTATGAGAAGTCTGCCTATTCAATTTTTCTCTAATAAACCTTTCAGGATCTGGGAGAGGATTGAATAATTGTCGGCGGTTTCTTCAGGTATAAATTATTGAAGGGATGTTAGATAGTGGAGTCGCCAGATGGATCGAGTTTTAATTTTTATGTTTTTTAAAGACTAGATCAATCAAAAGTTTTTATCTTTTTAGTTGTTTAGAAAAAAGTTAAGCTAAGTCATACTTAGGAATAAAAATACTTATCCTAGGCAACGACGCCAAAAAATGTCTCCACCTTACACACACCTGGGTCATGTGGCAGAAATATTCAAGCCACTCGGTGTGTCCTTGGGGGCAAGTCTTGAGTTAAGGCTGTCACCTTGTTCTTGACTCCTTCGTTAAGTCTCAAATCCTAACGAAGCGAAGGGGGGTAGACCCTATTAAGTAACTAAGGCTAAATTACTCAGTAAGGTGATGTTGAACTGAATGAGTTACTTAGGAGTTTGGAATTTAACCATAAAAAACCATAGATGAAAAGATACAAAAATGAGCGCATGAAAGCACAATGCTTAGACACAACATAAATATGTAGAAAGAAAATAACCAGTGCCTTAAAAATGAAGTCAAAAGAAATCAATATACTTGCATGTGCTTGGAGTGAATGTTTTGCAATTTCCTCTTGGTACATTTAATTTAATGTGAAAATATGAGTTGATTAAAATTAGGCAAAGGGGTGGACTCCAGATATACCCAAGCGTACTTGGAGTATGTCCAAAACTAAACCTTCAAGGATACCCGCAAGGAATATGTGGGATGAATGGAGTCCCTAGGGATATTGTTCATAACGCACCAGTTAGGGTGTGACAGAGATCGGTGCCTCAAGGTCACTTTTCAAAAAAATTCGCTTCCTTTGGGTATTTTGCCACCGTAAACGTTTGATTTAGGTGTTGGATTTTCACCTGATGGTTTGTCAATTTGGGAAAGTGAATCCTAATTATACTAGTCATTCAAATTCTTTTCATACATCTTGAATGATCAAACGAACCACAACCAAGTGCAGAGCATACACATCGGGGTCTTATCAATTTTAGTAAATTTTGAGATGGATGTTCTTGATAAAAAGAAAACCCTCCAGGAACCTCTTTCGGTCCAGGTGGACCTCAATTAGGGAATCAAAGAGGGGTTGATTTTATTATGGTTACTGAAACAAATTATGATATAAAATGAAACATAAAAACATAAGCAAACCATAATTTTTTAATTAGACTACCACAAACCTTTCTTCACCTTTCGGCTCAAAAGGAGGCTCGTGGGGTAAGTATTAAAGTTACTTTGAAACCAATAGAAATGGAATATGGAATTGATTTTATATCAAATTATACTACCCTATAGATTAATACTATGCTATATTGAGAAAAGACGAATGAAAATCAAAAAATTACATGGATGCAAATTCCCCCAGGGGGGATGGGGAATGGGCTTGAAAGAGCCTATTCAAAAATTATTTTTATTACCAGTGGTTATGCTATCAGAAAACTGATATGAATCCTCTTTATTCTTATATAGAATGAAATCAAGAGCTTACAAAGTACAAAAATTAAAGATTTCAGTCACAAAGGCAGACCCCTGGGGGGATTCAGAGGCCCAAAACTCACTTTCGAGCAGAAGATCCTCCTTTTTCCTGTTATGCCTACTAAAAATCAGCAATATTATTAGACTAAAATATGCCCAAAAGCACTCTGAAATCACCTTTGGGTTAGCTTATTTTTAACCAAAAAACGGTAAGTAAAAACTAGTTAAAAAAGGTAAAAAAGGAACCAAAAAAAGCAAGATTTCCTTGGGATATTGGCTTGCCTTTTAGGAATCCAATATGATGTTCACTAAGTTATAGATTTATCTTTTATAACAGAAAATGGAAATATAATGCATGCAAGCTACAAATTTTCTTTAAAATTCCATGTAAAAGGGACGATTTCCCTAAAGCTAGATCTAGAATGCTTTTCAAACCTTTTAAGAGCAAGATCTAGACTATGGGATTTGAGAATATAGATATATGTTAAATTTACTTTGAAGATGATAGATCTAAACAATATCAAAGCTATGAACAAATTAACTAGGTAAAAGAGTTGATTTTAAGGGAGGAAGAGGAGGAGAGAAATGCTGGTAGCCTTGAAGATCCACAGTGGACCTTTCAGGTGGAATTTTGAGGGACTATTCCTTTGGAAGGTTTTGGAGAGAGTGAAGAAGCAAACTAGATCAGCATGCTCTCCAATCTAGGAACCTGTAGCTCAGCTGAAATAATAATAAAAAAACTTGCCGAAAAACTTGTGATATCTTATCAGTACATACATAGAGATTCATAATAACATGCATATAAGCTTATAGAACATGTTGAATCTATATCTCTAAACATGCATCAAAGGAAAGAGATGGCCAATAAACTTACTGAAAATCACCTTTCCTATCAAGATTATAATAAGCTTATTATCAATCTTAGCAACGAATCCATAAGCAATTAGCAAATTATGAACACAGATACAAGTTACCTCAGTAAAAGAAATGGCAATGTTCATCCACACATAAATAGGCACAACACCGTCTTGCCTCCAAAGCTTCTCTTTATTTCAAATGAATAATAACAATAGTACAATAGCAGCAGGACCTCAATCCCAGTTCTAACTAGCCTGGAAGACGTTGTTGTTCCTGGATATATACAAAAACTAGGAGATCTCACCTAGGTGGGGAACAAATCCCAAGGAGACAAATCAAATCAGCTGATGGAGAGTCAATCAATGCAGATCTGAAGCTGAACTGAGCCTACTTGTCAACCGGGGGCTTGATTGAGCTAACACATCAACCCATAAACCGACACATCATTCCACAGAGCATCTAGGAGAGTCCACACGTGTGGAGGAGAGAGAGAGGGTGGAATTCCCCATAAAGACTATTGAAGATAAACTCTGGATCTGATTTGATCACCTCGTTCAGTCAAGGATTTGTCAGATCTAGTCAATCTGCTTCAGATCTAATTGATGAGTCAATCAAATCGGCTTAGAATCCACTGATCTATGATTTTGGATTTGCTCCATTATTCATCAATTTATTATTTAAAATAATCAATAATTGATTTTTGGGGATTTCTGACCTGAGTGATGGAAAATCACTCAAAACTAGGAAATAGTGGGTCCATGGGTTTACATGGTGCTCTTAGCTTGGAAATGAGCACCTACATGATTGAAACTGATTATTTGGCCCACTTTTATTACAAAATCATTTTTTCCAATTAAACTATTAAAAAATAGCCTAAGTTTTCGAAAAAATAAATTTTTAATAAAAAACACTCAAAAAACTAAAAAATTGAAAAATTGAAAAAACCTAGGGGGACTTAGACATGTTCCTAAGACTCGACCATGATGTCTAGCATGCTTATACATTGACACATAGACTCTAATAACCTCAATAGGCCTATATGCCAAGCCAACCACCCCAACATTGGAGGTATGGAATGAAAAACTCAGAAATTATCAGTCGTTTATTCAACAACCAATAATAACCAAGGGAAAAAACACCCTGGGCTAATCACATTGACAAATAAATTCTAAGAGACTGAGTCTTTTACAGACACCGCCGTGCTAGAACATTTATTACAATTCCCACATGGGGTATGAACATGTGATATAGTACAACAAGCACTTCCCAGAAGTACTTCCAAAGGCCTTCTGAAGTCCGAACAAGTTATCCTTCTTTGATTCACCAGGATCACTTGATTAAAAAACAACTAATTACAACTTAGGTGGTGACAGTGCCTTCTTCCTATTCTTCCTTCTTTTAGTCCCTTTAGAATGTCAGTTACTAGTATCAGTACTTTCACCGCATGAGGTAGAAGGAGGAGGAGAATTAACTATAGCTGAAGGGGAAGCAGTGTTTTGATGCCCTTGAAATAAGGATCTTAATTGAGAAGCCTCACAATAATTCAGGACAATTTGAGAGGAAACCAACCACACTGGTAGCCCTAGGGTGATTCCAGGTAGATTCAGGGTGGCTATTAAAGGAACACCAACATTCCCTGTGAGAGGAATAGTATAGTGAGTTACCAGTAAGGGGTTGTCTTGGATGCTATTCAAAAGGGTGTTACAGATAGTTTGAAACAATAAGACAAAGTATGAGGTTGACATAAAACCAAAAGTAAAAAGCACGCACCTGAAGGAAAACTAAGTATAGACTAACCACACAACGCTCACTAAAAAATTCCTAAAGCCAAATAGACAAACATGATTAAGATATGCTTTCCAGAAGAAAGATGATAGACAGTTACTTGGCGTACCTATATATGTTCTTAGAAACAAGAGGAGGAATCACCCAACTGCCCTCCCACACCTTCTAATGGGGTTACCTTCCAATCCCCTCCAAGGTAGACAAGAAATAGCCTTCCCGTATACCTGTGTATGAACCCTATATGTCAAAGAGACTACAGGCGAACACAACTATACTAACATTCTAGGAAGATAGTCACAATCTTGATTCATATGCATGTGAAGGGTAGCAAATCCCGATACCCTGTCAACACTGGAATCACACAGGGCCTAAAGGGTGGTATTGATAGAAGTTTCCAGATGCACAAAAATATTGGTCTACACTTTGACAAGGAATCAGAGGGCTATCTGCTCAGTCAAAGTCTCTTCTCGGCCTCGTGCTTAACTCCTGTTTGAGAGGAGCTTCCCAGATACAATCAACATAGAAGAGGATTTACCTAGTGATTGGCTCATTACATATGAAATCAAATACTTGTGGAGAATTGAAACTCCGTAATCTACAAGTCTACCCTAAGCTAGTTGGTGTAGGAGCCTAAAAAATAATATTCGCTAATAATTTTTAATTACATCATTTATTTTAAAAGGATTTTTTTGGTCAAAATATAAATAGCATGAAATGTATGTGGTGTTTTGACTCAAAGTTGAAACAAAATGAATAAGCAAACAGAAATGAAATGTAAAAAAGTAAAAACTATCTCTTTCTTTTTCAAATAGATACTTGAATTCCAGAAAAGAACATTTTTTTTTTAATTTTTTCAAAAATAATGATATGCAGTGCATTAAAGACAAAACCCTAATCTACATGCATAATAAACAACTTTATGTTCTTTTTCTTTTTTCTTTTATAAATGCAAAAGAACAACTACCTACAAACAAAAGTATGTATATGGGAAGAACAAAGCAAAAGGAACTCTGCTATACAACCACTAAACAAACTCTAGAATTCCCTAAAGTTAGTACAAACCCTACTTGTAAGGAAGGCTTGCATAAAAGACATGTAAACTACTTAGGCATGGTTAATTTAACCAACAAAAGAAGAAGGAAACAAACACCAACAAGATTCTAAACGCAGACAAAGATCACTAACATAGGCTGACCAGAAACATAAGCCAAAAGACAAGCCAAGCAAAGGGAATGGGGGGATGAACAAAGGACAAAGAGACTTACCACATATATAAGGAACAACTAAAAGGGATGACACTAACTCCCTGGATTGATGCTCCTATAGAGGACCCCAAAATACCTACCAGCAACCCTCAAACAATAGAAAAAACCACAAAATGAAAAAAAAAAACATTGTTTTAGGGGCACACACAAGTTGTACTACCGACAGGTTGCATGTCACATGCGGGTTGAGATTATAGAAGGTCACGTGTACAGGACCAGACACGTGGCTATGTAGTCTGTAACTCGCGTGTGGGTGGAAAAAATCCCAAGAAAGGTCAAAACCCAACTTAGGAAGGTATGGGAAGTGTACTATCAGACTTAGAAGGTGTTCCTAAGTGGTAAGAAGGACCTAAAACTTTACAAAAGGCTGAAATAAATATAGAGAAACACTAAATAGACATGGCTCTCCCCAGCGAAATCGCTAGTTCTATTGTAGAGGAAAGTTTCATATGGCTAAGGTTTAAGAGGCCATCAACATACTGGAGTTGAAAGGTGGAAGCAAATGGTTCTGCAAGCAAATATAAAGAAGATTGAGATATTAGAATGGTTCATACCTTTGCCAAATAAAGTTTTATCCAAGAATCCCTTCAATCCTCTTCTTTCTCCAAGAGACTTGCAAAATGAATTATACCATTCCTCAAACCATTATGACCACACATAAATCAATGGTAATCAAATAAACATGAAATAATGATTTGACTGACATCATCATATGATCATAAATAGATATTCAATCACACACTGAACAATTATTTGGGAAGAAGAAGGACATCACATCTTTATTAATCGTAAAAACAAGTACAAATATCTTCAACTTGGGCACATCACGAAACCTTCATCTGGTTCTGTTGCTTCTCTTGTCCAAGGAACTCATCCTCCAATCTATGCAACACACAAAGAAAGATTCTAGGGAAAAAGTGTGGGAAAAGAGAGTCACAATTCCTCTAGCATAACAATGAAAAGATTCAAGTCTCCTCTCATGGACCTCCCTACCTCTATTTATATGCCTGTGAAGATATAGGGTCGAAGACAAAGTAGTTGCAACTAAAGGAGTCAATTGCATAACCACCGAACCTACCCAAACTTCAAGAAACATTTTTTTTATATCTACAGGATGAACACACGGATTGCAAAAACAACAGTCTCTTATGTAAGAGGTACACATGGGTTGCAATGTAAATAGTCATGTATTTAGGGTAGATGCAAGTCTTATAAAGACAGGTCACGTGCAACACACGGGTTTCCTTAAGGAAACTCAAGTGTGCATCAAAAATATCAAGTCTAGGGTACTTCTAGGAATTTTCATACTTTGGTGTCTTCTAGAAATTTTAATCTAACTAAAATATCTTTTCAATAGTGTGAGGAAGAGCTCAAATGGAGTTACAAAACTTCAAATATGGGTCCTCCAAGTTAGGTGTTTTTCAGGGACTTTCATGAAGTTTCATCATGGAAGTGTCAACATTTAAAAAAATCATGGGAATGTGGTCACAGGAAGAGATGTGTCATTTTGTGCTATAACAAACCCCCAAAAACAAGGAGAAGGGGGAAACAAAGCTCCCCAACATAACTAGAACACGGGTAACCAAACCCCCAAGTGGAAATACCCTCGAGGAAGGAAATATCTCTAACGTGAGCACAAGATATTCCTTATGAAATTTGTGGTGAGTGTGGTCATTACACCCACTACTATATGCATATCCCAACCTACCAAAATTTGTTGAGATCACAACAAGAGACACCCACAAAGCTTCCTTAAGTTCCTCCTGCTCAACATCCAAAACAAACTATTTTGCAACAACCCTTTCTCTACAAAGGGGTTGTTACCCAACAACCTGATCCTTGTTACCCAACAACCTGATCCAATTGTCAGTTACAATAAAAAATATAATTATCCATCTATGTATCATCGACGAAGGCACATCCACATGCTTAATGTATTCCAATGTTCGGAAGAAATTGGGATCCCCCAAGTTAGCACCATCATCTATCGCTCTTCATTCATATGACGATAAACCACCAAAACCAGCAGTATTGTACAAAAATGTCTCTATTGAGATCGAGAAAAAATGGTAATGATTGATGTTGAACTCATTGATGCCCACTTGGACTACAACAACCTCTTGGTTTGTAGCTACATGTATGTCATGAAGGAAGTTGCATCAATTGTGTTGCGTAGAAATATGTTTCCATTGAATGGGAAAGTGGTCACCCTTGATAAAATTAGCTACTACAACCCACATACATCAACCAATCCTGAAAATGTTTCACCCACCGTAAGAATTACAACCAAAATCCCATATGTAGATATCAGCCTAGGAGTCTAAAAATAATATAACTTGCTAGGAGCATATTTAGGACCTCCACTTGTCATAACCCCTCCAACTGAAGGTATCATGTGTGACCCTTTCTACCATGGAGAAATGGTCATCCACACCTAGAGAATCATCATCAACAAACCCATCAAGCCAAGGAGTCGATAAAGTCTTGAACCCATTAGTACCACCTATGTTCTTGATACCATTTATGCACCCCTTGCAAAATTACGTGAAACACCCATTATGTCTCAGCTGACACTCCAAGGACATATGCTTGCTCTTTCTGTGTGGTACCTTACACCACCATTTCAAAATATCGATTCGCCACTTGTCTCCCATTATGAGCTGGTCCTAGTACAACAAGTTACAGCTCCAACTTTGTCCACTAAGGCCAATACCTATGTGACTCAACCACCCTCGAAAATCACCAAATAACAAAATCATATGGCATTATCCAACCAAAGCCTAGTACCCATGTGAATGGGGGCACTACTTAGACCAAGTTGAAATCCTCCATCATACAAAATCAAACTCCTATATCATCATCGGGAACAACGAAAACAAACATGAATGGTTCTACCCAACAAATTACTAAAACACCCATCATGCATGATACTCAGAACATGTAGGCCACACCCCCATGCGCTCTTTATGAACAAAAAGGTCATAAAAAAAGTCTCTTCCGTGCCTTACCTGAGATCAAAATTTTGTTAACACGCTTGTTAGTGCCACAATTTACCCCCAATCTAAAACTGCGAGGACAAGAAACTCATCCCCTAAGACCTAATTGTTACAGACCAACAAAGCATGCTTGTTTTCTTTCCAATATGTGAATTACACACAATATTTCCTCGATTTCCCTTGATTTAAAAACACATTGGAAACCATTCGTCTTACTCAACCATTGGAGGAGCAACCAACCCTCGTGCACATGACTACTACCCTTAACAATAGTAGAAGGAATTCTTGACCACCCATAAGAATCCCTCCTCACATGTTGAACCTAGTACACACTACTCATCCATGTTGAGAGTGTAAGTTAATGTCTCACCATACGTTGCAATGTCCCATGATAAATACCTATCGTAGACTCAAAGATGAAAAATGTCGACTTGTGGACAATCTCATCCCCACATGAATAGTCGTCCCAATTGTAGTAGTAGAAGAAGAGGCCTCAACTGAGAGTATCAATGACGAACATCTTCCTGTTGTTTTCCTTTCATAAGGAGCAAACACCCGAACATGCCACCATTGATACAGTTAGAACAGATTTCCCCCTCCCACTCCACATGGAGAAATATTTTTCTTGGTCACAATTACCCTAGAACAAGTTATGGGTTCAGGTTCACTAGTATCTACTCTATCACAAGGTTATGCTACCATGAGTTGAGCAAACCTCTAAAGACTCTTTTTCTTCTCATGAGGACATGCTTGAATAATTTATCTTCCCCACTAACGAGGCTATCATGGAGGTCATCAATATTAACACAGCCCCTGGCGTAGTCTTTATCATCACTCATCATTTACCTCTAGAGAGATAACAGTACACGACACTATTGAATTAAAATATTTCTTACCACCAAAGCATGTCAATTGGTTCAAAAATCATATTTCGACTCTTAATGCTTTTGAAGAAGGAAACTTGTCTAACAACTCACCCACCATTCAAATCAATATATATATTACCCTGGGCATAGTCAAGAACATTTCCTTTGGTGCATCATGCCCCTCGCTAGAGATGAGTGACTTTGCCACCCTCTTCAAAGATTATTGAGATGTCTTTGCAGGTCACTATGCTTAAATGTTTAACCTGATCTAAAAATTGTTTAACACCATATTAACACACGGTTCGATGTCGTCTTAGTTCGACAAAATAAAACACAAGTGCACCCTTCAAAGACCACTTCCATTAAGGATAAAATCAACAAAGTTATGGATGTTAGATTCATTTATCCTATTGTCTACACCTCATGGGTGTCCAACCCAATACGCGTGAACACGAAACAATGTACTATTTGGGTTTGCACATATTTTCACGAACTCAATCTTGTGTGTCCTAAACACAATTTGTCGACCCCTTTCACCGACCAAATTATTAATTCTTGCGCTAGTAGAAAAATGCTATCATTTATGGACAGTTTTTCTTGATACAACCAAAAACAGATTCATCTCTAGGATCAGTTTAAAACCGTGTTCGCCGCCCCATGGGGAACCTTTTCCTACAAATTATGCAAGCAATGGCTTATGTCTTCTAACAATCTCACTGAAATCATTCTATCCTCTTTAGAGGACCTCACGACTAAGTCTAAAAAGTGGAAGGACCACCACCAAGACCTACATACCATATTTACAAGTTGTCACAAGTACAACATCCGCTTAAACCCGCTCAAAATGTGTCTTCTACGTCACCGCAGGATTCCTTTTGGGATTCATCGTCTCAAATGCAAGCACCATCGTGGATCCCTCCAAAGTAAAAGCCATCATGGATTTACAAACTCTACGCACACGATGTCAATTGCAATTACAAAGAATCAAAGGAAAAGCCAACATCCTTCGACACTTTGTTCGTGATTATGCTACCAAGACGCATGGATTCCTTTGGCTACTTCGCAAAGACATCCTTTTTCAATGGGATGATCATGTCTTAAACTCTTTTAAAAACTCAAACAAGAATTAGCATCCAAACGAAAACAAATTTCAACAAAGACTTCATCCTTTACGTCTCTGCATCAGATTCAGATTTTGCAGCTTCTAGTGTGCTCGTCCAACATTTCAATGCCGATAGTGAACATGTAATCTATTACATGCGGAAGACTCTCTCTGGTCCCACTCTTAAGTATTTCCACGATGACCGACTTGAACCCCATGCAATACATACTAAGCGCCCGACTCATCGACTCATCAACAGTAAATTGGCATTGTGGATTGTAACAATTGAGGAGTTTGGGATTGAGTTTTTCACTCCTAAAAGCAACAAATATTTATCCTTTAGTGAGCTCATCGATCCTCCTCACAAAGAACCCGGAGAACCGATGATTGACGACTTACCAGATGATCATATCTTTAACATCGCCATCGATGAACCGTGGTATGGTGATATACTACCATACCTTGAAACTCAGAAGTTTTCCACCCATCTTTCTCGTGATGATAAAAGTTGCATTCGCCATAAGCTTCGTGATACCTCCTCTTAGTAGATGTTCTTTATCGATGGGGTGTTGGCACTATTTTACGACGTTGTTTATCCCATAGTGAGGCTTAATACGTTCTCAATAATTGCCACCACAGTGTAACTTATGGTGGCCACCTCTGGAGCTTAGCCACTGCCCAGAAAATTCTCCGAGCTAGTTACGTCTGGGCATTCGTCTTCAACAATTATGTCTATGCAGTCAAAATATGTGCTAATTGCCAAGTATTTACTTACAAAAAGGATACGAAACCACTACTATTAGAAAAGTACCATCAATTGAACAAGAGGTCCCAGTACTATAATAATCTTTTAGCAGCTTGAGGAAAAGGGCCAGACACAGAATGCAGACGACTATTGATCTTAATTTAGATAAATTCCATGCAAAATCCCCGACTCTATATTACGAAAAAAAAATAATTGATTGAGAAAGGAAATTCAGAAGTTGAGGATGAATATTAGGGCTTTTAAAAGAAAAATGAAAAGTATTCCTACATTCATAGAAATAAGCCTCGCTAATGATACTATCGATCACCTTGAGTTGCTTCACATGATGATGATGACTGACATGAGCAAGAAATTAACATAGATCCTCAAGTGAAATTTATGTATGACATGAGCAAGAAATTAACATAGATCCTCAAGAGGAGGAACCGTATGACTGGCATAGATAATGGGGATGGAAGGGTGCCATTTGAATGAAGTATAACTTTAAAACTGTAATCAACCTCTACTTAAGCATGACTTTCGAGAATCTCTAAACCTAGAATTGGGATCAAGTCCCATGGACACATATACATGTGAACCTTTTCATCGTAAAAAAAATTCCCCTACTGAAAAATTGCCTATGCATGTCTCTATAGGAAATCAAACACTATATCCTGAAAAAGTTTACATTGGAAATATACCTAATGTGAATTTTCCTAAATAAGTCTTTGTAGGGACTAAATTGCACATATTGAGAAAGTTTCCATAGAGGACCCCTCAACCCTGGATTAAGGAGATCAAAGGGATGAGGTGACTATACAAATCATTGAGTTCCAAAATATTTTTGTAGAACTTCAGTCCCAACTCAATATGTCATTTAAGATTGCTAAATTGGAGAATGTTATGGTGGTGCATGAACTGGGGATAATTCCTCTAGAGGAATACCTGGAGACCATTAGTAGCCTTAGTGAATGATTAGTCAACTAAAAATATGTTATCTATAGGATGAAATCGGAGTAATGGAGTGAGGATAGGAAACCAATTAAAGAGCTTACAACGTAGGTAAAAAACCCAAAGGAAGAAAAAAAAATGGTGTATGACCTAGTCTAATATGTTTTATTTGGGAGGACTTCATAATTCGTATATGAAGTTTTTCTTTAGAAAATCTATTTTCTTTTCTACCTTAGTTCAATAGCCGAAGGTTAGAAATATGTTGTTGATAATGTGAAATGATTTATAGATACATTTTTTAGTAGGAATTGTTACCAAGTAGGTTGCACTCAATTGGAATTTCAGGAGAGTCACCAAAGATGAACAAGTGCATCTTCATATTTTGAGTTCATAAGTCCATTCAAGCCACCAAGGCCTGTTTTTCACTATTTTTAGCACATCTTGATATCCTGCGGGGAGATTATAAAAAAATTACTATCATGGGTTTTTTTGAAAAGGACTTGGATCCCTAGGACTTAAACATCAATCTGGGTATTCCAAGGTATTTTTTACTTGTTAATTATATGTTGTTGAATAAACGACTAATAATTTTCGAGTTTTTCACTTGATCCTCCAAAGATGGAATGGTCATCTTGGTGGTTAGTCCTTAGAAGGATATGTCAATATATATGAATATTATAAACATTAATATTGAGTCATATGGACGTTTAGTTTTGAGAAGAATAATATTTCCCATAAACTTAGGCTATTTTTATAGCTTAAATAATAAAAAACTATTTCTAATAAAAGCATGTTTAGGATTACAAATTTTTCATGGGGATGTTTTCTTTTGAACTTAGAGAACCCCCTTTACCATTGAACCCACTTTTCCTATGTTTTGAGTGATTAAATTATCACTTACAACATTTTTTCTTAATAAAGGCAACAAAATGTTACAAAATTAATAAAAATTACACAAAATCATGTGGGGACGTGTCAAACATGTTTGGAAATTAAACTAAGGTGGCTATCATGTCTCTTATGAGGGACGACTTAGACTAGAGACAATGGTGGCTTAATTAGAATTTTTTTTGAAAGGGGGTGACTTTGCCTCATATGAGAAATGGTCCCACCATATCATAAGTCGCACAGGTTATGCGGAAGTGGAATCATAACATGTTGGAAGTTGTAACCAAATTTAACCATTGAAAACTCCTCCTACATGGAGGGAAAGCTCATTGTGATCCAAAATGACTTGATTGGAATTTATTTGTAGAGGTGGGGACTTGACCTACCTCAAGGATGTACGCCCTCTCTTTATGTTGATTCCTTGGTGCATGTGGCTCCCATTCATGTGGTTTGTTGGAAGGTTGGTAGAAGGAGAATCTCTCTTGAAGAGATGGTGCCTTCTTCATGAGAGCTAATCCAATCTAATCCCTCAATCAACTCATGATAATCGACTTACAATGTCAGTGGTGGAGGAACCCCCTAGGCCATTCAAACTATAAATAACTAACTCCCTCCTCATTCAAACTAGTTCATTTTTTTTAGAAGAGCTTGCCAATAGTAATATTAGAATATTATTGTGAAATAAAGAGACTTTTGAGGTCATTATTGCATGCTTCCTTTGATAAGTGGATGTACTATCCTGATTATTCAATGCAGGTAATTTGTATTTGATTTCTTTTGTTTACCATTTGCATCCTTTCTAGCTTGTTAGAACAATTGGTAGCAATTTATAAGAAAGGATTATCTAATTGGTTTATTGTCTTCATCTTTTATGTATTGTATGCTAGAGATCTTATCTAAATGCTTCATTGGTTTATGTACATATTTATTGATTTCTAACTATTGTGCTTCTAGATTTGATCCCTATTTTGGTAAGTGCTGCTTCTTCTTGGATCCTTTTGTTGGATGATTTGAACATCTAGCCTTACTTCTTCATTTTTCTATCCTTTTTTTGCAGATATAATCCCTCAGAAGCACACAAACAAAGCTTCAAAAAAATTTCATCTCTTCAATCGTTCTCTTTCCTCCCTCTCCTCTAAATCACTTTTTGTGTACCAATTACTTTGATAAGCAGCAAGATATCTATAAATAGTTTCCATTTTTCATAAATAAATCAATAGTTTCTTCCTTTTTAATATCCACATAAAAAGTTTAAAGTTCCATCATTCATAGCCTATATCTAACTCTTCTTGGCACTTTTCAAGTTATTTGCATTTGCATATCTTAAGACTTGTTTTGCCTCATTTAGAATTTAATCTCATTTGATATTCAATGCTCTAGTGCTTAGTGATTTGTTTTATTTCCTTAAGAAGAAAATAAATACCATGGTAATGTAGCTTTCTAGCTCATTTTTTGAGTTACTTTTACATAGTTTTCCTTCATTTTTACTTATAAATTTTTTCGGTAAGTTTTGTAGAATTTCCCAAAGCACTCTTCAAGTGTTTTGAGACATCTTTTGCTAAATTTTTCTTTATGTTTTTTCAGGTTTAACCAAAAAATAGGAGAAAGCTATGGTGAAATTTGAAAAAATCGAACCATAAGAATTTTTACGAAGCTCCCCTTTGCATAAAAAAATCAAATTGTCATGAACTTGTAAGATTTTGAATCTGACCCATAAGGACAAAAGGTCACTTAACTAAGATTGTAATAAACATTAATAGAGTTTTGATTATGATCCTAAGAGCCCACTTCCCATCGCCCTGGGGGATTCATGTTGGTGTGATTTTTCATGGTTTGTTGCTTTCTTTAGCATAGATTTATTTTTGTATTTAGTTGTTTATTTAATAATTGGCACTTTCATTTTTATTTACTTTTTAAAGTAAAATAAATACTAACCTCGTGCATTCCGGCGTTACCGAAAAGATGAAAGAGAATCATGGTAGAACTAATTAAAAAAAAGTTTATTTCACTCTTTCCTTCTTGTCATTTCATTTCAACATTTAAAATTAACCTAGTGGTGAATTCCAGAGTAACCAAAAAGGAAGAAAGAGATTCTCAACCATGAGTGGCTTGTTAATAAACTTCAAATCAACTTTTAATAAAATAAACCAATGCTCTATCCATGCATGCTCTACACCGTTGTAGCTTATCTGATCATATTATCGTTGTATAAGAAACATATTCAAGTGACTAGATTAATAGTGCAATCCACATTAGTCACTTTTTATATAATTATTAGGATATATAGAAACTTAGGAGTAACTTAAATCCAAGTTGTTATAGCATATCTCTTTCGAAAAGTGTTTCTTTTGTATGCATTAGTATGCACTTGTAACTATCTAATCTGATGGAAATGATATGTTCTAGAAATAGAGTTATCCGATGGTTTGTCTTATCTTAGATCATAAATACCTTTTATCCATGGCTTAACACTCAATTGGCACATTTTATAGAAATAATCCTTCCTTAGTACCATAGTTTAGACCTTATACTATTTCATTTGCTTTTATGCATTGATATCTATGGTTTATACTTAAGGAAAGTGGTCTAGCAAGTTAATTGGTTATTTTCGACCATTCACACACACATTAGTTCCCTATCTTGGTAAACCTAGAAAATGTACACCCTCATTAATGAACCTTGGTCTCTTGGATCCCTTCCCTTCCTCTTCTTGGAGAATTTGGTTTGACTAGGGGCACTATCAATGTTTTCAGACCATTTTGGACCTTCTTGTGCATTTATTGTTCACATTGAGCCACTCCCATGCCTCTGTTCGCTCACCCATGGTTTTTATAGACCGATTTATGCACCAGAATGCATCACCAACATTGACACCAGGTTTTGTGACCATTTCGGGTGATTTGAGAGATAATTGGTCGAACTAGAGGGGGTGGAGGTCAAATATAGAGATGACACATGTACACTCCCAAATGGATTACTAACCCTAATGATTTTACTAAATCTAATATATATCTGTTCTGAACATATTAACATGTTAGACAGTTTTAATCATATCCACTATTGACTTCATGTGTGAATGCAATTTAAGACTTTTCGGCTAATTTATGCTTGTTTTGAAAACTAGAGCAAATTGTGAGAGTTTCTTTGGATTCTAGATCCATTTGTGAATCAATTATCATATGGTATAACTTATTGAACTTGCAAATTCAATTCAGAGTGTTTGATTAGCTATTAGAGGGATTATCTAGATAGACTCGTGAGTTTTCATTACATGTACATTCAACAATTTTCACCACTACTGCAAG
The DNA here is from genome assembly GCA_001517045.1 of Pseudotsuga menziesii. Lineage (NCBI taxonomy): Eukaryota > Viridiplantae > Streptophyta > Pinopsida > Pinales > Pinaceae > Pseudotsuga > Pseudotsuga menziesii. Next base: position 632,519 of record LPNX010421896.1, read on the forward strand.
CAGAGATACAACAAAATCATGTCTTGCTAATACTATTCAACTACTTCGAATGGAAGGTTGAGATGGTTATCCAGCTGAGGTCCAAGGGTCTCGACAAGGTCACGATGGGGACATAGGTCAAACCAAATTCAGTAGTAGAGAAATTGAAGTTTTTCAATAAACTTGATGAAGCATTTGGAATGATTTTTCTTAGAATTTCGATAGAAAAGCTATTTCATGTTGATAGTATAGCTACCCCAAATAAATTTTGGCTCAGTCTTGAAGATATCATTGGGAAGAGTGATGAGATGAGGGGTCACCACTTCAAAAATGAGCTCATATCCTTGAGCCCAATACATTATGATACCATCGAGTATTTCTTCACCAAATTCAAGCGATTGGTGCTTCAGCGTAAACAATGTGGTATAGAGAAGAAATATGATCAACTCATACTATCTATTCTTTCGAATCTAGGGCGTAAGTATTCTTTGGTTTTTAGCACATTTCACTCAAGCAAGCTCATAGCTCGAAATTGGAAAATGCCACCACTGAAAAGATTCATGGAGTCTTTGACCAAAGAGAAAGATAAGCTAGTGCAGATGAGTACCATCAAGTTCAGAAAATACCATGCTCTTGATACACGGGTTTCTAATCCATCCAAAAAAAAGAAGAAAGCTAAGGATTCAAAGAATCCAAATAAGAAACTAGACAGACCCAAATGTTCATATGGCGATCCAAATCCTTTCAAGGACAAGAAGGGAAAGGAGAAGATCAAATGAACCTACTGCTAGAAAGGGTGGTATCTAGAGATTGCATGTATGAAAAAGACCATCTATATGATGGAACAAATATTGGAGACAAACAACATACCAGTCTCAGAGGGTGCAAGGAAGAAGGATGGAGGTTCACGATCAAACAACAAAGAGAGGTTTCATGCTTTCATTGCTATTTCTTCAGACTCTTATACCTTAATCATTGATTTGGGAGCATTAAGGAACATGGCCTCTATCAAATATTTCTTCACATCCATGTATTCAGATAGTGGCCCAACTATTCAAAGTGGTGATTATTTAGAGATCGAGGCCAAGGGGAATGGAACGATCGATCTTGAAGATGAATATTTCAACAATGTCCTATTTGTACCATACTTGGCAGAGAACCTACCATTAGTGTACCAAATGAAACACACTGAAGAATCCAAGAGAGTTAAATTTACTCTAGATGTGGTTAAAATAGCTAAAATATCCTCGGAGAAAGTGGTGGAATCAGGGTATGCTGATCATCAATCTAGGATGCACAAAGTGGTGGAATCGGGGTATGCTGATCATCAATCTAGGATGCACAAATTCTCCCATTTTCTTCCCAAATCCAGATGGAAAGTGCTCCTATCTCATTCCAATGAAACAATAAATATGTGGATGATATATTTGTCCATATGAACAACAAACACCTCTAGGCAATGAACAAGGATGCATGGTGGAAGGGATTCCTCTTATCAAGATGTGCAATGGTGCATGCATTGGTTCTGTGGTGGGAAAACATATAGAGAGAAGCTATGAGAAAGGGAAAGAAAGGAGAGATACATAAGTTCTTGGGTTGGTGCATTCATATCTCATTGGTCCTCTTGCCACACCCTCCTATGCAGGATCAAGGCATGTTATCACTTTCATAGATGATTTCTCAAGGTTCTACTAGGTCTATTTCCTCAAGCTAAAATGTGAAGTCTTAGAGACTCTAAAGGTCTGGAAGGCCCTAGTTGAGAACCAATGTGGGAACATGATCAAAATCCTTAGTAACGATAATGGTAAAGAGTATGCAAATAATAATTTGCAGCACCTGTGTGAGTAATATTGCATCCAAATGCAGCATTCGGTCCCCTACACACCACAACAAAATGGTGTGGAAGGGAGGAAGAATAGGGCACTCAAGGAGATGGCTACCTGTATGATTGAAGCTAAGGATTTGAGTCCTAATCTATGTGATGAAGCCATTTCATGTGATAAATACACTCAAAACAAGGCCCTTCAAAAATCAGTGAGTGGAAAAGCACGATATGATGCTTGGTTTGGTCACAAGCCACATATTTCACATTTCAAGAATTTTGGCTCAAGGGCTTTAGTTAGGTTTCCTTCTGAAAAGAGAAAGGACTTATAGCCACAAATAAAGGAGTGCATCATGGTTGGATATGGTTAATATACAAAGGAATACAATATCTTTTATTCTTCAACAAAAAATACTTTCATAGAAATAAGTGAGTAATTCGAAGAAGAAATTATTCAATATTTTCAACTAGCACCCAGGAAATGCTTTTCCTTTCAACACCAAGATGATGTAAGTGATGATTCCCTTTATGATATTTTTTATATTTATAATTATGAGATGGTTGAAGATTATTTTTCTTAACATGACTCCCCCTCAAGGCCCAAATGGGAATAGAAAATTATAGAAGCAGTTGGGGATTTAGCGTAAAATCCTTCAGATCTTAGGAAGACTAGATCACAATTTCAAAGTATTGACTTTGTAAATGAATTGAGTCTTCATAAGCATTGTTATGTGAGGCTTGGATGTGATCGAAAATTATATCAGGAAGAATATTATCACCCAATATCAAAAACATCCATGCAAGAAGAGTTCAACTTTCTAGAGGAAACTCAGACTTGGGAATTGTTACTTTGCCTCCCAAGAGGAAGATAGTGCAATCCAAGTGGGTCTATATGACCAAATTTTATGCTAATGGGTATGATATAAAATTTAAGTCCAAATTAGTTTCCAAATTCTTCTCTAAATTCAAAGGAGTGGACTATAGAGAGACATTGCGCCGATTGCAAAGATGGACTCTATTAAGCTAGTTTTAGCCATTGCTGCAAACAAGCACTAGGAGGTTCACCACATGCATGTAAAAAGTGAATTTATTCGTAGAGATATAGGAAGAGATATATATTTAGAAACCTGAAGGTTTTCAAAATGATCCTTCCCTTGTATGCAGGTTAAATAATTCACTCTATGGCTTCAACCAATCCCCAAGGGCTTGGTATGCCAAGATGGACAAATTTCTTCTTTCACATGGCTTTGTTAGATGCAAGTCCAATCCTAATTTTTATTTGCAGAATATTGGTGATTTATTGAAGGGAATTGTAATGTATTTTCATGACCTTTTTATTACAGGGATATGCACCAAATAAATTGGCTCAATTAAAGCATCTTTGCACAATGAATTTTCAATGACCAATGTAGGATTGTTGAAACAATATCCTAGTTTGGAAATTGTTCAATATGAAGCAAGGATCAAGGTGAGATACAAATTTATGCTGCAGAAATGTTAATGAAGTTTAAAATCAATGAATGTAAGGAATCCAAGTGCCCATTCCATTCTGATATCAAACTAGGTGAAGTTGGTGATTCTCCATTGGGGGATTTCTCATTGTATAGGAAACTAGTGGGGATTTTGTTGTATCTTACTCATTCTAGACCTGATTTTGCATATGTTGAAGCTGTTGTAGCTAGATATATGAAAAAACCTCATAAGATTGTTTGGAAGGAAGACAGAACAATCCTTTAGTATGTACAAGGCACTAGGAACTTTGAGGGAACACTATGATGCTAGTTCTCCACTAGAACTAGTTCAATTTTATGATTTTAATTGGGTTGGTAATCCTAATGACAGGAAATCCACTTCAGGTTATGTCCTCATGATTTCCAATAGTCCCATATGCTGGCCAAGCAAAAAACAATACACTATTTCCCTTTATTCAGCTGAGGCCGAGTACATAGGAGCAGTGAATGTAGCTACACAATGTGTGTGGTTCCAAGGCATTCTTAGGGAACTTGGTGTTGCACTTGATTCACCCACTTTAATTTGGTGTGAAAATCAAAATGCAATCAATATTTCCATGGATCCAGTAAAGAGACATAGGAAAAAACACATATAGATACACAAACACTTGATTTGGGGCTTGGTGCATGATTGAGTGATAGCCTTGCAGTATTTCCCTTATGTTGAGCAAACTGCTAATATTTTCATAGATAATCCCTTTAGTTACTTGAGATCACTGCTTGGAGTGAGTGATACATGGTGATGGTTTCCATTCACGTTCATATATTTTCCTCTGTGTCTATTTTTTAGGAGAGGTTTTGTTCCCATGTGGTTTTCCTCTTTTCCTTGCTATCATGGACAAATACAATTTTCTATTGTATTGACTTGAGCTCTTGTTGCCAAGGCCTCCATGATGTTTTTGGATAAGATGTAATTATTCAGACTTAAGTGGGGGTGTTAGATCAGTAATCCTTCCTTATTACCATATTTTATACCTTATACTATTTCATTTTCTTTTATGTATTGATATCTATGGTCTAGACTTAGGAAAAGTGGTCTAGCAAGTTAACTGGTTATTTTGGCCCATTCACACACACACACACTACATCCCTATCTTTGTAAACCTAGAACATGTTCACCCTCATTAATGAAACTTGGTCTCTTGGAGTGCTTCCATTCCTCTTTTTGGGTAAGTTGGTTTGACTCGGGGTGCTAGTGATGTTTTTAGACCATTTTTGGACCTTATTGTGCATTTATTGTTCACCTTGAGCCACTCCAACATTTCTGTTTTCTCACCCAATCCTATCATAGACCAATTTATGCTCCATAATTCCTCACCAATGTTCACACCAGGTTTCATGACTGTTTGGGGTGATTCGAGAGCTAATTGGTCCACCTAGGGGGGATGGAGGTCAAATGTAGAGATGACACATGTACACTCCTAAATGGATTCCTAATCCAGACAATTTATCCCAAATGTAATATATATATTTCCTAAACATATTTACATGTCAGGAAATGTTAATAATATCAACAATTGACTTCATGTGTGAATGCAATTCCTATCTTTTCAGCAAATTTGTGCTTGTTTTGCAAACTAGAGTGAATTGTGAGAGTTTCTTTGGATTCTAGATCATGATGTGAATCAACTATCATAGTACATGATTTATTTTAATGATCATGGAGGGTCATAGTCTAGTTTATCGATTATGAGAAGCTCATTTGTAAATTTTTTTCTTTTGCATAATAAGCTACCTCAAGTAGCTATTTGGATAGGACGTAGAGTGTTTCCCTTTTGAGGATTTAAACCACGTGAAATTTTTTTTTGTTGATTTGTGACCTTCTTATGTGAGTTTCTTCTCTATCTATTTGGTATTTTAGAAGTATCGTGTGTACTCGAACATTGTATTAGTAGAAGTAGAATACCGAGCACAGTTAATGCTAGTTATGAAACATTAAGGATTTGATAGATCCTTTCATAGTTTGGATTTGAGCAGAAAAAACCTACTCCACTTTGGTGTGACAATCAAAGTTCCGTCAATCTCAAAAAGTATCCAGTTCAACATTAGCGCAACAAACACATTGAGCTAGATATGCACTTCATCAAAAATGTTGTTGATGATCACATTCTTGAAGTGCTCTTCGACCCTATAGATGATCAAGTTGCAGGCATATTCACAATGTCTTTTACATAATCAAAGCTTTATAAACTTTTATCTATGTTAGAATTTCGAGAACTTGTCATTGAGCGGGGATAGGATCCAATTCCTCCTTCCTTCTCCTAATAGTGTCACTTTTGTAAATCTTTCAATCCTATCCCAAGTTGTTCTTAAGGGGCGATGTTAGGATATTTAGACACTTAGTATTTAGTTACAATCAACTTCTTCTAAAATATATGTTAGAAAAAGTGTGTTTCCTTAGTATGTGTTAGTATGTTTTTGTACATATCTAATCATACGGTCACGATATGTTCTATATATGGAGTGATCTGATGGTTCATATTCTCTTAGATCATAACTACATTTGATCCATGGCTTACCACTCGATTGGTTCATGTTATCTTTTGAAAGAGCATGGAGGCCATGGACTAGTTGATCAATTATGAGAAGCTCATTCGTAACTTCGTTTCTTTTGGATAATAAAATGCCTTAACTATCTATTTCGATGGGGACGTCGAGTGTTTCCTTTTAGAGGGATTAATCCATGTGGAAACATCGGTGTGTTGATATGTGATATGTTTGTGTGAAGGGTTTCCCTACGTGTTCATTCTTTTGTAACTATCATGTGTAGATGAACAAGAATTCGAGGGATCGCAAAGGGTGACTACCACAGAGTTAGGGGGCTACTCCAGCAAGTTATTTCTTGCCCAGTTGAACACTTGGTAAATATTATTTAGAGCTCAATTCAAAAGAACTTGACTATATGGTCCAAACCCCAATTTACCCACTCCTTAAACAACTCATTAATAATCTTAAAACATACCAATGAGCCACTGCAATACTTTCATTGAAACTATTGTAACACCTCTTATAAAAAATCACTCCATATTCACCGGCATTAGTCATTATTATTTTTATTGCTAAATAAATTATTACAAATATTGTGAATGCTATTTACTTTTCAATGTTGTTGTTATTACAATTTATTTGCAGCAATTTGGTGTTAATACTCTAAATCCTTTCACATTAACTCCTATAGTCTTTTCTTTCATAGAGTATAAAACCTTATAGTTTACTTCTCATATAGACCACTCCCCTTGGATTCGTTAGGAGTTGTCCTAGATGAAGGGGTTGAGTACCACATGATAGCACTTGGCTCTAGCTTACCTCTATGTTCTCATCTAGTGGCTCGGAGATTTCTACCATGTGACCTGAGGAGCGAATTAGGAAAAAATATGAATCATGGATGTAGAGACATTTTGTATGAAGTCCATCAACATAGAATTCCTCTACATTGAGAGTATGTAGTAAATTTTTACCCGTTTATTGGAGATGTTCAAGAAATATCCTTTATCTCTTTTGTGAATAGACATATATAGGAAAAGAATTCCCATATTACCATTCAGGATAATTTTAGGGGCAAATTTTAGCCCAATGGGCTATTTTTCCATGTTTTTCTCCCAAAAAAGATTTGCCATTTTGCATTTTTTGAAGCCTTGCTTCGCCCAATTTTAATGGGGTAAAAAAATTTCACCAAATTATTATATAAACAGTATAAAATCCTTGGAAATTTTTGAAAAATATCGCCAATCATTTTATAGTTGGCATTTTAAGAATTGGTAATATTTGCCAACATTTATACACTTTTAAATAAGTATGGTTCCTTAAANATCACCATTAGCATGAATTATAAAAAGGTGTTTCTTATTTGCGGGAAGAGGGTATCATGATAATTAAGCTATTATTAGGCTCCGAGTCTTCAGGTAATTGCAAAATATTCTCAGGCCTATGTAATCCTTGATAAAAAAGAAAAGAAACACTCCCATTTTCTCTTGAGTTCAGTATAATCTCCACAAAAGATTTTTTTTATATCGAACTATTCTCAAAGTAATACAAAAAAAAAAAAAATTATGCATCAATGGCTATAACTATCCCACTATGGATAATGCCAATAAAAAAAAAATGTATACCATGAAAATATGACCTTGTCTAATTTATTCAAATCTTGGGCCATCTTTATATTAGGTCCAATACCAATGCACATAAGCTCAGATATACTAATGCATATAAAGACCAAAAATAATGTCTGTAAACACACGTATCTTTTTCGGGATCTTACAATTGAATGAGATTGAAAATACGACCATGACTTTCTCTTTCCCAAAATAGATTTCAACAAAGTATATGATAGAATAATGTAGGATTTCATCTTGGACATTTTGATGTGGTAGGGATTTGCTAGGTATCATTAAAAATTTATTTTTCTATTCTACATGTTCAAGCTTTACATTTTTTTAATGAGTGGATACCACCCTCACTCTATTTCACTACATCTTCTCTTCATGCAAAATTTTGCATTACTGTCATTAATCTATGTTATTGTAACAAATCCTCTTGGTTACCTTCTTGAAGTATTGAAAGTTCATCATTTATGAAATTTGGATCCATGGAATTATTCACATATATGATTGTTCTTTCAAATATTTGTAATGTAATATACTAAACTCCACCAATGTTCACCTAACAACCTTTTGTGTTAGTTTTTGGGGATGTGGATAGCTATCATAATTATATGAAATTTGTATTTTTTTTCCCAGTTACCTTCCTACATAGGTTACTCTTATTTAGTTGGATATGCACATTAAGAAGATTGTTCTATATATTGGTATCCCATTTTGGGATAAGATCCTCTACCCTCGTGTAGGTATCGTCGACAAACTATAAACCAAATTTCAATATTAATAATATAAATACCTTCGTATTGCTATAATTTTTGTCATGGTATCAAGAATTTTATAGTCTAGCCATTTATAATATCTTTCTTCTTGGTTTTCTAGCAAATCTCGATTTGAAAAATTAAAGGAATTATTAAGATCCATCTTGTGGATTTGGTACAGTTCCCTATCATGTATGCATGCTTTGTAAACCTTCGGAAGTTTAGCCTCATTAGTATGGTTGAGGAGGTTAATATATTCGCAACCAAGTATATTATTTATTGCATTTAAAACTATATCATTTAAAATATTTGTTTGTATAAATGATTTTTTATATTAAACATTTTAGTAATGTGCATTATCGTTTTTTTATTCACAACATGATTTTAGCATTATTATTTTAAAATCATGTCCTTTTCATATTAAAAAAACTTACAACACACGGAAGCAATTACATAGCTTTTAAAGTGATCCTATTTCGATCATATAGATTCATATTTTCCTTTTACATTTATTGGTGAAATTCCATGTTAAAAATAAAAATAAAAAAAATGAAGAAATATATGACAAGTTAAAAAATTAATGGCTGTATAAAAAGTTTATATATATATAGTGAAGAATGGCTATATAAAATGTTAAAATAACAATAATAATATATTTATAATGAAGTGTTATGTAAAATATAATAATCAAATCATGAGTGAATTAGAAAAATATTGCACATAAGGAGCCCTTGTCAACCTCAAATAGACTAAGGGCTAGAAAGTGGCATAGTCATATAGCCTTAATGCTATAGGGTTTTCATATATGAAAAGTTTAAATATATTACCTTGCTCAACAAGGTTTGATCTTACTCTCTATCATATTACAAAGTCAAAGTTTCCACAATTACTTTATTTTAAGGGTGGTCACAAGGTTTGTTCTACTTCTGATTCTATGTTGGCTAAAAGGGATTCACCAATGATAATTACCCTCTTGTTTCAAATTAGAAACTATTAAACATATATTTGGGGAATGTTGGATTCCTCGTAAATTCATGATTTAAGAATACATCCATGGGATAACATCTAGCTACTTATTCGTTTCACCTATAATGAAGTATGGTTGAGTTTGACTATGCTTTCAATTTTAAAATATCTTTATACTTTTGTCCCTTAAATTATACTTATACATGCTGTTTATTCTACGAAACGATTATATATATATATCGATAGATAAAGATCGTTGGAATATTTACAAGTACTAAGAAATCATTCAAACACTATTGCATCCATGACTTCACAAAACATTCATTGGATAACATCTACCAACTTATTCTCTTGACTTATAACGGATTATGAATGTAATTATGTTTTCAATTTTAAACTTAAGTACAAATTTGAGTTTCAAGAATTTTAACTATCTTTACAAAGGATGTTTTGTGACAATGTATACGCCTAAGTAATTACAAAAGCTTATCATTTAGTTAGATATGCAATAAATTATGTAATCTATATTCCTTAAAAAAACACTATTAACAAATAAAAAAATCTATGATTACACACAAGCACAAAAAATGTTGGAAATATTAATTACTCATAGATTCGTATTTGATCTCAACTGACTTTGTCAGAGTTCATATCATTCAAGATCTTGTTGGTTATTCTGACAAGAGTGGAGACTCCATGATTTGGTAATCTAAACTAGTCAAATTAATCTCTGAAGTGTAGTTTGTAGGTAGATAGTTATTACAGCCATTAATGGCAAGTCTGTAGATTCACATAGAAGCAATTTTCAGGTTTCGTATAAATAGTAGAAGAAGATTGTAAATAAAAAAAGACAACAGAACTCATGACAGAACTCGAGGGTGAGAAAAGAGAGACAAAGTGAAGTTGATGCTCAAGTTTCTGTGTCTGTGATTCTATCAAAGAGTCGAAGCTATGTAAAAGGATCAGTCGATGAGCCAACAAGTTTGGATTGACAAGTTTGTATTACCTTTGTTGATTCCAGACAAGTTATTTATATGAAATAGTTTATGGTTGAATACATGTTTATTTAGCCGCACATTTCCTACGGATTTACTTGTGTAAATGTTGTTTACAATTACGGTTGAGTGAAAGAACAAAAATCCATAAATTTATCACATCGTGAAAGTTCCAGGTTTTACGGCAGAGTGGTCGACTCAAGTCTTCCTAAATATTTGGGTATATGTTTTTATAAGTTCTCTAGAATTGTTGATTGTGTCATTTTTACTTCATCTTACTCACAGGTGAAAAGCATTTGTAATTTCTGAATTGTATTAGACTAAGAAACATACTTTGTAAATTTTGACTCTAACCAAGCTAGCTCAAGTGAGTCCAAGTAAATCAGTTGAGTAAAACCGACATGTTGTCCAGTGAAATCAACAAGTTGTCGAAATGGTCAAGCCGACTAGTGCTCAAAGTGAAGTTACCGACAAGTGGTCAAAGTAAAACCTTTTGGTAGAACCGACAAGTAAGAGCTTGTCGAGGTAAAAGAGTTGGGTCTAAAAGGCAGACCAAAGTGGTATACTTGTCTAGTCGATTTCACTCGAAAAGTAAAAAGGAAAAGAGGTTGATGGTGGGCCTAGGGAAAGCATGGAATAAATAAGTGTAAATGAAGAAACATGCAAGAATAATTTCTCCGAGCAAGTGCAAACGAGGAAAATGAAGCACGTAGAAGGAATAGAGGAAATTTGTGCGGACAAAGGAAACTGCTCAGAAGAGGAAATATGGGCAGAAGAAGGAATATGTGCAAAAGATGTCATCTAAGTGGAAAAGGGAAGCTGAGCAGAAGGAAGATGCCGCAGGGTAAAACAGTAGCACAAGTGAAGAGTAACAGCCAAAAGCGACACGGTGATCATGGGTGCTGAGGTCTGATTAAGTTGACGGATGCCACATAAGTGAACACACGTTGTAAGTAAGGCCGTTAGTGCCTCATGTCAACTAATGATCACCAAAGCTATAGCATTCGTGGCGGTCGATGGTGACAGTTAACAGACTTCCTGTATCCAGCCAATCCTACATGGTCATGTAAAATAGTATAAATGGGAGGGATTCAATAGCTAGAGGGTTGTCTTTTGATGATTGTTGATTTTATGTTGCTTTTAGATTGGTTATTGCTATTAGTTTACTCTTTGGTGGCTGCTAGATAACTGTTAGTTGTTTTTGATGCGTTAATAGAGGGAAGTTGTGATATCTGAGTTGTAGATTAGTTAGGAGTCTATAGGATGTAGTCGGGGGTAGTGCAGTAGACTCAGAAGCTCTACTGGAGAGGTGCATATGCTAGAGGATTTGATTTAGGCCGTGTGCAGATTGATAGATGTTAGCAGGAGTTAGGAGAAATAAGACATAGAGCATGAGAGCAAGAGAGAGTCTGAGTAGAAAGCTAGATCTCAGATAGTCTACAGTCAAATGCAGGATGAAGGCACCATATATTTCTCATGCCAGATGAAGAGCACCTTGTGGTTTTTCCCAAATGGGTTTCCATGTGAACTTTCCTATGTGTGATAATTGGATGTGTATGTTTGTTTCTGTTTCTGTTTCTGTTTATGCTTATGATGCAGGTCCTCTCATGGTTAAATGAATGCAATATTGTCAATAGAAGTCCAAATGCATCAATAGGTTATTATGCGCTGCTTCTTAGCATCAACTTATGTTTACGGTGCAATTTTTGTTGCATGTCTATTATATTGCGCTTGTTTGTTAGCTCATGTTTATATTTTGTTATGTTTAGAGTACTAAGGTTGAATCTTTGTCACGCTATTAGTAGTTAATAAAATATATACGTGGTGTGCGCTAGAGTTCGATGTAAATGGCTCTGTCCTCACGATTTGGTCAATCTCCTTACCTGTGCGCTAAGGGACCATAATCCCTCGACGAATTGCGAAAACATGGTTCTGACAGTTACGCATCAAAGAGATATCTTGGGTGAGATTGCACCTACTTTGTGCACATTATGAATGGGGCTTGCTCTGTTAGGTCGATATCTCAGGTGTTTGTTGGGTTGACGGGATGCGTAGAACCTGGGTCACATGAGTTAGGAATTGTGGCCAACAACTGGTTCCATTGCCGAGACCCTTTTGATCAAAACGAGGGAATTTTTGTTGCACCTGACCAAGAGTGAAGTCAAGGATTAGCTGGAGTCGAAGATGTTGATATTCACGCAGAAGGAATGTGAGGGTTTGTGGCTGAGCCTTGAGAACTAGTTACAACGATATCTATATTCAGATATCCATGAAATTATTTTCACATAATTTCCCATTATATTGCAAGAATTACTATTGGATTTAGCAACCCGACAGACTAACTTCCAAAGAAGCAGATTGGTGGAGTGGATCAACTAGTTAACGCAATAATTAGTGCAAGTAAGTAACCCTATTTCCATAGTTGTTGATTTTTGGATTGATAGCATATTAGAAGGATATGTTACTGAGTTTGCTATTGAAGTGATAACCTTGTATAGTGATGCAGAGAGACATATTTTTCAAGGACCTCAGGGAATGTCCCTTATGTCTATAAACCTACAGATTAAAATGCTCTTTTATGAAAAGGGCATTTTAGAACTCATCGATTGAGTCGTGCAGTCCTTGAAGGGGATATGTTGTGTAAATTTTAGGAGTAATATGGAAGGTAGTAAGAAGAAATGTTCCCAGGAAGCTCAGAAGATGAGTTAGACACTGGATTCTTAAGAAGCAGAAGGAGGTTCCGATCAAGAAAGACGAGGAAGGTAGCAGGAGGTAGGAGGGATTATAGCCTGGCTAGGAAAGGTGAACATGGATGTGAATCACACCTAGACGAAGGGTTCCATGATGAATCAGAAGATTCAGTAGAGACGCCAAGGATAGGATGTGACTATGACATTCCAATAAGATCACATAAAGTGAGACCTAGAAGTTCCTCACCTGAACTGCTTGTGAACACTAGTAGTCCTAGTGTCAGGACTGGTGCGCAAGGAGGCCCATCAGTGACCCCAGTAAATCCAGCAAATCTAGGGAATCTAATGAACAACCCCAACACCACCTTAATGGCGGGGACAGATGTTAGACTACCCACATTCAATGGGAATGGAATAGAGGATCCATAACAAAATTGGTTCCTTTTAAAGAAAATATGGACGGTCCACCTTATTAACAGTGATGACATCCAAAAAGTGAAAATGATTATGACTTTCCGAGGCTATGCGCTGGATTGGTATATGAAGTACTATGTAGTATGATTGGGTAATCCATGGATGACTCTTGAGGCGATTCGATGTGCATGATCTTAGAATTCAGAAAAGATGCAATCTGAGTCCAATGTATAACCGAGATCAAGGATATTAAATAGGCTCCAGTTGAAACAATATGGGACTTTGATCAGCAATTAAGGACGTTGATGGCAAAAGTAAGCTTCCAGATGTCGAACATGCAACATTAAAGAATGGTTTGTTACTATTCTACTGCTACAAATTAGAGGACCACTCATGCAACAAAGGATTGTGATGCAGACAGAGAAACTGGAATTGGCTATGAAGCTAGAGTCTTCACCTATTGGAGATGGCATTGCGTGAGTGATATAGATTCAATCACAACTGGAGAATCTGACAATTCAACTCGAGGACATAAAAAGAGGAAAAGAGGTGCAAGAAGACCTATGGTGTATGTGATGTCAGACCAATGTACATACCAAGGATGACTGTCTGACTTACATTAACTACATCTCGTCTAGTGCACCAAACCCATTGAGTACCCAAGGGCTACCTTGGTACAACATAAGCTAGACCAGGGGACACCGCAATGTAGATTGCAAGTTTCTACATAAGATGGTATGCACCCCAGCTAGTTTGTATTGTAAATTTTCTAGATCTATAGGCCACGATGAAAAATATTGTAGGGCCTACCAAATTCTGAGAGAGGAAATGGTAGATGCATATCTATTGAAGACTGAGGATCAAATAAAGATTGAACAGGAACAAACACAGTTCTAGGCTGTGCCTCAGTTTCAGCCTGTGCAACAGTTTCAAATGGCACCACAGATTCAGAATGCGGCCTCGTATAATTTGTATCAATAGCAGTATCAGCAACCGCAATACCTTTCGTATCCGTCACAACCTCAGTTCAGGGGGGTGGCAATTGCAGGGGCCAAGGAGGAGGAGGATTTGGCTAAAGAAGAGGGTCAGTGTTATGCTACAATTGTGGAGTGTAGGGCCATTTTACTAAAGGCTTCCCTAAACTTGCAAAGACATGCTCATATTACAAATAAGAGAACAATGTCGAGCAATGTCCACAACTTATCGCTAGATGGAAATCCTGGATGGTTGGAGAAACTAACCCAACCCTAAATCCTATGCTGAATACTCTCAACCTGAGTGCCAATGCCAACATATAGATAATATTTGCATAACCATGAGAACCTAGTGTAGCTGTGGTAACAAGAGGAGGTGTTGTAACAGGTGTAGAACAAGCTACGTAGATAGAGCCTATGACACAAGCACAATTGCAGGTACGACCCATCATGCAAAGAAATAACTACTTGATGTTCAAAAGAAGAAGTGCATATTCATGGATGTACGCCCCAAGTTCGTAGGAATGGAGTAGCAATCCACCTCAAGCTAAGTGAAATATATTTTCGAAAGATTCTAGAAGATATTCAAACAATAGACTACAAGCAAGATTAAAGATAAGTTCAGTAGGCTCAAACCATTCTTTTCAAGTTTTTTGGCGCTAATCCAAGACAATGATGCACTTGCAGAGTTGGAAGCGCTTATAGAAACACTTCTAGAGGAAGACTAGCCAACGAAGAAGGTTAACAGTGTCAAGACAAAGTTCAAAATGGGACGCAAACTCAAGATGTCCATGCAAATTGGTGATTATGACATGGACTATATCATCTTGGACCTGGGATCCGATGTTAACATTTGAACATGCCAGACCTAGGAAATAATGGGAAACCCACCCCTAGAATGGTCCCCAATTCAATTAAGGCTTGCTAGTCAGGAAAAGGTCCTGCCCATTGGTAGATTGAGTTAGTTCCAAGTGGATAATGAAGGATTGCAGAATTCGAGGTCATCAATATAGTAGATGATACTAACCCATATCCCACTTTGCTAGGGATTGATTAGGTGATGGGAAATCAAAGCATTCTAAACTTCAAAAGAAAGATCCTATCATTTGAAGATGATGAGATGAGGGTAGTTGTGCCCCTCAATCCACTAGAATAACATATATATGTTGAACCAATGTTCAACGAATGGTAAGGTGGTCACGCTGATAACATCTATAATGTCACTACCCTTAGGGAGGATTACATTAATCGTACTGCTGATTGTAACCTGAGCTGGAGAGGCACGAGTTCATGTACATCAGATTCAGGAGAGGAACTTGAGAACTGGAAAAACTGATTAAATGAAGTATCTACGAGTAGATGAGCCAGGATAACTAAGTCTGTCCGATGAGTGGGAACTCAGTCAAGGCCATTGCCTACATATGAAGGACTTCCTACCTTGGAAATTTTCTTAATTGAGTTTGATGAACTAGTAGCAAAGACGCAGTGACTATCTGCATTGGAATTTGCACTAAAATTTATGCCCACACAATAGTGGGGTATGCACAAAAGAACGATAACTAAATGGACACAATGTAAATGGCTACTGGAAGTAATGTTCAAAGACGAGCTTACAACTATGATGCAAAGGTATACGTGGTTGTGAGACCCTCTTGAAAACTTGGAGCAGTGTTCCGGAGCATTCTCGAACTACCCGCGCCAGGAGTGGGTTCACCACCTCATTCATACTCTCGAAATGGCACCCAAAGGCTAGTACGCATCTATGGAGCTGCACCAAAAAAAAAGAGAATGGGAAAATATTTCAAAGAATTTCACATACACATTCCAGTTCACAGACGAGAAACCAATAGTTGATATTGCACTAAAGAACATTAAGGAGAATATATTCACTAAGATCCCAATGGAGGTTGTGTATTCTCAGCCCTGCACTTGTTCATTCCCACCCATGCTGTGAGATAGTTCAACATTGGATGACATGCTATAACCTCTCCAAAGACCCAAAGGACGATCCAACTAACATCAATATTCTAGAGTCAGAAGGATCGCATGCAGTGGAAGCAAGATGCATTTCTAGTGAGCAGTTCATCAAGCCGCTAAAGATCAAGAATGTTATCATTGGGTTAGAGGACAATCCGAAATTTCCTAAGATTGGAGACTATTGGGACAAAGAGACAGTAGCAAAAATCAATGATCTATTACGTGAATTACAGTACCTATTCCTTACAAACTTGAAGGAAATGAAATGGATAGTAGGAGATTTGGGTGAAATGAAAATTCAGCTTAGATCCGACGCCAGACTGGTAAAACAATGCCCATACAAAATAAATTCACGCTATAAAGAAAAAGTGAAATCAGAACTGAATCACACACTGGAAACAAGAATCATTAAACCTGTTGAAGAGTCCAAGTGGATAAGCCCTATAGTGATTTAAGACAAGAAGGCAGTAGGCAAGGTCAGGATCTATGTCAACCTTAGGAAGCTAAACGATGCCTACTTACATGATCAATTCCCAACACCATATACAAATGAAGTCTTGGAGAGTGTTGGTGGACAAGAAATGTACTCATTCACAGGTTGATTCTCGGGATTTCATCAAGTCAGAATTGCACAAGAGGATTGCCACAAGACAACCTTTGTAATAGAATGGGGATGCTACCAATACACGGTAATGGCTTTTGGCCTTAAAAACGCCCCTTTTATTTTCTATAGAATAGTAGTTTCTGCTTTTAAAGATTTCATTCATAGGTTTCTTGAAGTATATTTTGATGACTGGATGGTTTTTGGTCTGGTGAGAGACCATATTGAGAATTTGCGCATGATGTTGGAAACGTGTCGCCAGTCTCAAATTGCGTTGAATTTGAGAAAATGCATATTTTGCACACCATTTGGTGTACTGCTGGGCCATGCAGTATGCCACGATGGAATCTTGGTCGATCCTGTGAAGGTGGCAATTATTCTAGACCTCCCACCACCCACATCAGTCACGCAACTCAGAGCCACATTGGGACATATTGGATACTATAGAAAATTCATAACAGGATACGTAGAGATAACTACCCCAATGGAGAAGCTACTGAAGAAGGACACCAAATTGGAGTGGAACAAATACTTTCAAGGAAGTTTGGATACGATGAAGCACAAAATGGCCACTGCACAAATATTAATATTCCCATACTGGAAGAAGGTGTTCCATGTAGATGTTGATGCATGATCAATTTTGCTTGGTATATTATTAACCCAACTAGGAGAGGGCACACTTGATCCCAAATATCCTTATCAGCGACCAATGTACACATTTTGTGAATAAAATGATTGTTGAATTGACTGTAGAATTCCAAATCCAGCACAAGAAGATGACACCATACCATCCTCAAAGTAAATGGAACTATTGAGGCCTTCAACAAGATACTAGAAAATGCCTTCAATAAAGTCTGTAATTAGTGCAGCAATGACTGGGACCAGAAAGTCTCAGCAGTATTATGGGCTTACAGAACAACATGCAAATGACTAACTGGATACACTCCTTTCCATTTAGTGTATGGACAAGAAGCATTTGTGCCCATGGAGTACATTGTGTTGAGCCTATGAATTGATGCCCTCATAGAAATGACAGATAGCGATGCCATAGAAGAAAGACTTGCGTAGCTGATTCAAGTGGAGGAAGAA
Source organism: Pseudotsuga menziesii (assembly GCA_001517045.1). Classification (NCBI taxonomy): domain Eukaryota; kingdom Viridiplantae; phylum Streptophyta; class Pinopsida; order Pinales; family Pinaceae; genus Pseudotsuga; species Pseudotsuga menziesii. Next base: position 650,392 of record LPNX010421896.1, read on the forward strand.
CGCTTCATTGCAGGATTCCATCAAAACATGGAAAAACATTGACAGAAAGAATGGCATGACCGCCAAATTCGAGCAAAGAAGTTCAAGGTCGACGAACTTGTTCTGATGTATGACAACAAGTTCTTCAAGCACCCATGCAAGCTCAAAACACACTGGTTAGGCCCATATGTGGCTGCGCACATTATTGAAGTAGGCGCGGTAAAACTACATAAGTTGGATGGAACACCGGTTGTGAGTATGATAAACAAGAGATGATTAAAACGATACTATGATGACTGCGCTGTAGTCCCATAAGGTCGATCCATGCAGCAAAAAAAAAATATCTAAAGGGAGAAAATCAACGAGAGAAGTATCTCTAGCGCAACATGGCACGGAAAAAGGAAGTTGCACTAAAGAATGGTACATTGTAGACCCACCAACAAACTAGCTAAAACACAGTTGGCGGGCAGTGGAAGACAACTAGAATACAAGGACGGACCGTTCAATGCACAAGGATTCAAAAAAATATTTGGTGCTCGCGACAGCTCAGTAGCATTAATTTTGAAAGTCTAAGGAGAATAACGGTGTGCTTTTTTGTCCCATCCACTGTATTAACATTAAATTTCTTGACAAGTAAAAAACTAAACCTAAGCATGTCAGTAAAGGAGATGAAGGATGAGCCTATGTGCTCCATCATATGTCCCATCATTACATCCAATCATTTCCTGGATTCTCGATCACCTATAAATATCAGTCACCTATGTCATAGTAACCTTTACATTTCCTTGCATATAAAAGAAACTAGAGACCCGAGCCAACTGAGTGAACCAGAACCCTCCCTCAGAGCCAAATCCCATGATTGTTGAGCTATCCAATTACACTAAAGACTCCATTGTTTCAACAACCTCACCCTTCCCGATATTAGACGTGCCTTATATCCCTGAACCCAGTTGGTCGACCAAGAAGATGAATAAGATGCAAACTAAACCGAAGGCACTGTAGAGGCCTCCACGTCGGCCATCGGTTTGAGGGCATCAGATGTAGGTACCTACAAATCAGCCACCATGACAACTAACTGAAGCACAATTTTTTGTGTCCATAGCTCTATCAAGTGTAGAGCTCATCGCTTCCTCTGGTCCCCCAACGAAGATACCCAAATCCTGCACAGCCGACCCAGTTGCACCACCACTGGAAATAGAGCTTCCTGATGAGGAAAAGAACTTGTTTCCCCCATATGTGTAACCCAGGGTCCTAGGAACCGCAAGATTTATAGTGGACATGCAAGAACTTATAGAAGAGCCCACCATTCCAGAAGGCATCTCACGATCCCAGGATATAATCAACCCCAAACTTCAGGACTTAAACTTTGAAGACTATGACACCTGGAGGTAAGAGGAGCTAGCAAGAAATCGGTTCTCGATGAACCACCAAATGAGGACATAGTTTCTACAATGGAGTGGGTGCGTGGATTGGAGCAGTCAGGAATATTAAACCTAATCCTTATGCCACATTTTGGCCGCACTACCCCAGTCGGTATGTATGTCAAGAAGGTTCTGGTATGCTTATATGGAGGCTGCCTCTAGATAGATAATCCATATGAAATAATGGTTGAACTCGTATTGGCCATCACGAGTCTCCCATGGCAAAAAGTTGACCTGGCCCCGTACCTGCGCAAGGATGGGGAAAAATTTGACAAGAGAGACATGAAGGGAAAGTACCAAGTGTTTCGCCGTAGAAAGGGATACCTCATTTTCTCTAGCAATGACATTGCTTGCATTATTTATTCAAGGAGAAATACTGAGATAGATCATGCGCAAGCAATATATAATATTCCCTGGGACAGTAGCCCAATATCTTTTCATTAACTTCCACGCGGGGTCTCACAACATCATCTTGTATCCACGTAATGACCCCAAGAAGGAAGCACTCTCGAACTTCTTCTTCTTCAGGGATGTAGATATCGAGAGGGAAATCAAAGACTGGCCTAAAGAAAGGATGGCTAGCTAGTGGAGGTGCCTATAAAGCAGCAAGGGCCATAGGGGGGTCTGTGGGACAACCCACCCCAAGACCACACCAATACCAACACCGAGGAACATCAAGATGATGTCCAAGAAGAAGAAGAAGAGTGAGACCCACCCAACAGTGGTGAAGAATATAGCCCTACTGATGAGGATGAGCATGCCAAAAGAGCTAGCAAGAGAAAGGGAAAAGAGCCCATGGAGCAACATGCAGAAGCTTTGGGAATCTTGCACAGGAAAAACCAGACGGCTAATTGACCCCAAGTCATGAACATAGCAGAAGAGGATCTGACACTTCTTAGAGAGGCAGTCGCAAAAATAACTGAGTCCACATTGGGTGATATCATGCGTAAGAAAATGAATTGGATGACTTCTCTCAATGCGCAAGTTACACGAAAGGAAGAGGCCATCACAGAAGAGCATGACACCGTGCAGGCTGAGACCTACAGTGTAGACCTATCAGACACCTTGGTGACAGGAGTGCTTCTCCCACCCTTGAGAATAAAAATTCTTGCACATGAATTCTCTTCAAATGCAACTGAAACATATACAATTGTGCATAGATTGGACACACTAACTTTGGATTTCTCTAAGCTGACATTGCCGAAAATATATTCCATTCAGCATGCTGCAGCTACAGAGGTGAGAATCTGAGAAAACGTGGTTTCTTCTCAGGCAACCAAGGAAACCAGGAAATCAAAAGCGTGCTAGCAAGTCATCAAGCGCCAATGAGAAGACCTTGAAGCACAAGCACAAAGGCAGGATTCACTAGAAGAAGTGATAAAGGAGGAATTCGCGAAACTTTTAGATGATGAAGAAGAAGGCGAGGCAAAACCTATACACCAACTAAGGCGATTATCCAAGCTGGCCGTAGATCTAAAGAAACAAGTTTAGGACTTAAAGACAAACCAATAGCCAAGCATGCCTCCCAAAGTTGTGCAACAAAGGCAAGAATCGACATATCAAGTTGTGGGCTAAATTAGGGAAGCTGATATGATCTACATAGAGGCGGTGGAAGTGATTTCCACGGTATGGGAGAAACTCATCAAGGATGAGACTGCAGAGCAACTTGCCAAGTAGGTGTGGCAAGAAGACCTACACGTAGTGGCGGTAAAGGCATAAATTAAGAAGCTTCCAATAAGGGAGAAAATCACCAAAGGAACTAAGCTCAAGAAGCTCAAGGATAAGGAAATAACCCTATGTGATCATGAAAACATGCGCAACAAAGAGACGACTAAGAAACAAGCTGAAGCTAAAAGGGTGACAATGCTGATTCAACCTGTCTAACAAAGAATGCACGAGTTCACATAGGCAGTGGCTAATACGTCATTGGAACACCCTAGCTCCTACTGAGTGTAGGAACTAGAGCAGTAGGAAGAAGAATCTTTCTTGGATATAGAAAGGCTTACTCCCATTTTTCCCAATTCCAACATAAGTTTGGAAGAACAAAATAATCTACATCGATAGATGCACCAAAGGATGTGCAAGAGGAGGAAAAAGAAGAAGAAGAGGAAAAGTTTGAGGAAAAGGAATATGAAGAAGAAAATAAATATGAAGAGGGAAAGAAAGATGAAGAGGCCCAACAAGAACAACCTAAAGAAGAGCAGGAGCAAGCAAAAGAAAAACCCATGGAAGTAGACTCTTCAGATGATGCCAGCGAGGAAATTGTATAGCTCAAATTTTGTAATCTAAAAATATAAAAAAAAATTCTAAGTATGGGATGAGCCCATGGTGCAGGAAACCACGCCAAAAAAAAACACACACACAAGTAACAAAATGTGCAATAGAGGAAGTCGGAGAAAAGTGCGCGATTTTTTTTTTCAAAGAAACAGGAACGCATGTCGCACCACCTCTTATGTCCATTGCTTCGTGGCTCGATATGAGCCACATGTGAGTGATGGGGGCCTATTAGGCCTAGGGAAAGCATGCAAGAAATAAGCACAAAGAAGAAATGTGCAACAATTAATGCACCGTGCAATCACAAACAAGGAAAAGGAAGCACGCAGTAGGAATAGAGGAAATCTGCGCGGAAGAGGAAATATGCACAGAAGAAGGAATATGCACAAAAATGTCATCTGCATGGAAAAGGGAAGGTGCATAGAAGGAAGATGCCAGAGGGTAAAATAGTAGCACAAGTGTAGATTAACAACCGAAAGCAAGAGGGTGATCGTGGGTGTTGAATTCAGATTAAGTCGGTAGATGCAACACGAGTGAATGCACACTGTAAGTAAGGTTGTTAGTGCATCATGTCAAGTAATGATCACCACAGTTGTAACCTAGGTGATGGTTGATGGTGATAATTAATGGAACTCCTATATGCACTCGACCCTGCATGGTCATGTAAAATAGTATAAATAGGAGGGATTCAATAGTTAGAGGGTTGGCTTTCAGTGATTGTTTCGTTTATGTTGCTTTTAGGTTGGTTATTGTTGTTATTTTATGCTTTGGTAGCTGTTAGATCACTGTTAGTTGTTTTTGATGGGTTAATAGAGGGAAGTTGTGAGATATGAGTGGTATATTAGTCAGGAGTCTGCAAGATGAAGTGAGGGGTAGTGCAGTAGAGGAGAAGCTCTATTGGAGAGGTGTAGATGCTATAGGAGTCAATCCAGGTCATCTACGGATCAATAGATGGTAGAAAGAGTTAGGATAAATAAGACAGAGAGCATGAGAGCAAGAGAGATTCTGATCAGAAATCTAGATCTTAGACAGTTTGTCGTCAAATGCAGGTTGAAGGCACCATATATTTTGTCATGCCAGATGAAGAGCGCCTTGTGGTTTTTGCCAGATGGGTTTCCACATGAACTTTCCTATGTGTGATGATTGAATGTGTATGGTTGCTTATGTTTTTGTTTATGTTTATGCTTATGATGCAGGACCTCTCATGGTTAAATGAACGGTAGTACTATCAGTAGAATTCCAAATGCACAGAACCTAGGTCATGCGAGTTAGGAATAGTGGCCAATAGTCGACGTAAAAATTTATTTTTAATAACTGAGCGGTAAAATCAAGTTTAGTCATCTTGGTTTTGGCTAGCTGGTACCAGAGCAAGGTTCAGGAAATAAATCTTTTCATAAAATTAGAAAATTTTTTCTAAGGAAAGTTAAAAATTAAAAATGGATTCCACTTTTGGCTCATTGCAAAATCCAATTTTTATAGGAAAGAATTATGAATATTGGTCTCTAACTATGGAAGCTTTGTTCAGAGGACAAGATGTCTAGGAGATAGTCCAACACGGTTATCCAAAACCAGCATATATGAAAATATATAACAATCTCACACAAGTTGAGAAATATGTCTTGAGCAAATAGAGGAAGAAAGATGGAAAAGATCGTTTCTACATACATCAAGCCATGCATGAAAGCATACTCACAAGAGTAGCAGCAGCAATTAACGTTAAGAAAGAATGGGATACATTGGAGACTGCCTATCAAGGCTTGGGAAAGATAAAGACTTCCAAGTTGCAGTTTCTGAGAAGAGATTTTGAATCTCTGTCCATGAAACATTCATAGACTGTATACTTCTTCTACACTAGAGATGATGGTTTGATAAACGAACTAAAATCTCATGAAGAAGACATAGAAGACCAAAGAGTTGTTGAAAACATTCTCAGAAGTATTCCCCCAATATTTGAAAACTTGGTTGTGACCTTCGAAGAACAAACAGACATGTCAATGTTTACTATTGATGAGCTGCAAGCTTCACTCAACAGAACTCAGAAATCATTGGAAGGTGCATTCGCAAATCAGTCATCCATAAGTCGTGGTATAGGCAGGGACAAAAAAAACTCCAGAGGCGGAAGAAGAAGTTATTCTAGAGGAAGATGAGGTAGAAGACATGCAAATGTCGATGGTAGAGAAGAGTATCAGAATCCAAGTCAGCCAAGTGGCGAGAGGTTTGGTAAATAAAAAATTCAATGTTATTATTGTAGGAAATTTGGTCATTATGCATATGAATGTAGGAAGAAACAATATGACCTAGGAAGGAAAATACCAAGTCAGTCAACCAACACCAACACTCCGACAAGTGCAATGTTAATGGCATCGACATCTCCATTTGAATGCAATGTTGTTCAAGAAATTCCACATCACATACAGTACTTAGATTTAGGCTGCAACAATCACATGACTAGTAATTGCAGTTTGTTTTCCTGTCTAGATAATTCAGTTCAAAGTGATGTTACACTTGGAAACAATGTCGAAGTCAATGTTTTGGGAAAAGGTATTGTCAGTATTCTAACCAAACGTGGGGAGAGTAAGTATATCCCTAATGCCTATGATGTGGAAGGTCTAAAACACAATTTGATGAGAATTGGGCAACTGACACAGAAAGGCTACAAAGTCTAAATAGAAGATGATCACTGTGTGATTAAAGCCAAGCATCCAACCGACCAACTGATAGAAAAAGTGCCTGTGACAAGCAATCACTTGTTTCCATTGAGGATAGTTCCTGACATGAAATGGAAGAGAAATGTAGGAGCTGCATTCAAGGAAGAAAGTAAAGAAACAATCAAGTACCTTGACAAGAAAGAATATAGCAGCGCTAATTTGCAAGATGCATTTCAAACAGAAGTTCAGGATGAATCCTGGTTGTGGAATTTCATATTTGGACATATGAATTTTGGTGGGATGAAGCTACTGCACATAGAAGATGGTGAAAGGATTTCCATTAATCGACAAACCAGAGAGGGTTTGTGAAGGATGCACTTTTGGCAAGAAGCATAGAGAGACTCTTCCAGTCAGAAAGTCATATAGAGAATGCACGCCACTTCAAATGTGAACTCTGATATTTGTGGTCCAATGCATACATCATCCATTGGTGGCTACAATTACTTTCTAACTTTTATTGATGACTACTCAAGAAAAACATGGCTATATTTCCTGAAACATAAATCTGTTGCATTTAGTTATTTTCACTAGTTCAAGGAACTCATGGAGAACCAAAGTGGACACTGCATCAAGATCTTAAGGACCAACAGAGGAGGTGAATATGTTTCAAATGAATTTCTAATTTTTTGCAAGACTCATGGAATACAAAATCAATTCATTGCACAGTATACACCTCACCAGAACAGTATTTCCGAACAAAAGAACAGAAGGACCATCAACGCAAGGACCATCAACACAAGCTACACCAACAAGCACACCAAGAGGACAACATACTCCATCAAGCATTTCGTCAAGGTCGACATCAACAGAATCGATGAAGACAAGAAGTATGTGTGAGATATATGAAGTTGGTACACCAAATTCATTCTCTCTCTTTGCATTATTTTTTCCTATATATGATCCACTAGCATTTGAAGAAGTTGTCGAAGAAGAAGTATGGTCACAAGCCATGGATGAAGAAATAGAATGCATTGAGAAAAATCAGACATGGAACTAGTTGATGTACCAAAAGACAAAGATGTAATAAGTGTCAAATGGATTTGCAAGAGTAAGAAAGATGTTGATGGGAGTGTGTAGAAGCACAAAGGAAGAATTGTAGCAAGAGGGCTCACATAGCAACCCGGCATAGACTTCAATGAAACGTTTGCACCTATTGCACACATGGATACAGTCAAAATGGTTTTGGCCATTGCTGCACAAAACAAATGGTCTTTTTATCAAATGGATGTTAAGTCATCATTTTTGAATGGCTATCTAGAAGAGGAAGTACATGTGTAACAACCACAAGGCTATGAAGTTCCAAGTCAAGAGCATAAAGTGTACTGGCTAAAAAAGGCACTCTACGGTTTCAAGCAAGATTCTATAGCTTGGTACTGTCGAATTGATTCCTATCTCACTGAAAATGGATTTCACATGTAAGTGAAAGTGAACCGACCTTGTATAGCAAAGTCAATGAGCAAGGTAAGATGTTAATTTTCTGATTGTATGTAGATTATTTAATATTTATTGGTGACTTTGGCATAGAAGATTTTAAAGCAGTCATGCAAAGTGAATTTGAAATGATTGATCTCGGGCTTATGAAGTTTTTTCCAGGAATTGAATTTCAGCAGTCTGAAAGTGGTATATTTATATCACAGTCTAAATATGCAAGTAAAGTTTTAAAAAGATTTAACATGTCTAACTGCAAGACAACCCCAACACCAGTAATAATAGGTTTAAAATTGAGCAAGGATGTTGAAGGATAAATTGTAGATCCTACGTTGTTCAAAAGGCTTGTTGGAAGCCTTATGTATTTGACAGCGACAAAACCAGATATCATGTATGGAATAAGTATGATCTCAAGGTTCATGGAGTCACCAAAAGACTCACAATGGCAAGCAGGTAAAAGAATTCTGAGGTATGTAAGTGGCACAAAATACCTTGGCATTATGTATTCAACCTTAGAAAATTTTAAACTCACTGGCTACACTGACATTGACAATGGAAGCAACATAGATGACAGGAAGAGCACATCTGGGTACACATTTCATTTTGGTACAGGTCTTGTTTCATGGGCTTCAAAGAAACAACCCATAATAACTCTATCTTCAGCAGAAGCAGGGTATATTGTAGCGACAAGTGCTGCATGTGAAGCTCTTTGGTTGAGGAGAGTGTTAAAAGACTTGTCACAGAACCATGAAGAACCAACAACCATATTCTATGACAACAATTCAGCCATTGCATTATCAAAGAATCATGTGTTCCACAATAGAACCAAGCACATAGACATAAGGTTTCATTTCAAAGAGAGTTGGTGAACAACAAGGAAATTTGTTTGGAATTTTGTTGGTCTAAAGATCAACTTGCAGACATTTTTACAAAACTATTGGCAAAGGAGACATTCAAGTATCTACGTAGTTATCTTGGAATGACGAGTTCTACACAGTGAACTCTGTCATGCACAGAGCAAGTCTAAGCTTTGAAATATTTTGTAATTTTTTTTTTAAATCCTCATCTGCTCATAATTAAGGGGGAATGTTGGAAATATTAATTACTTTCAGATCCATATATGATATCAACAAACTCTTTCAGAGTCAGTATCATTCAATATCTTGTCAGCCAGTCTGAAAAGAGTGAAGACTCCATGATTTAGCAATCTAAACTAGTCGAATTAATTTCTGAAGCTATGTTTGTAGCTATGTTGCACAAGTTTCTGAAATGCAAGTACATTGGGTACATGGACACAAGTATCTGATACGGATAGAAGCTTCACCCAAATTTGCAGGAAACGTAGGGTTGGGAGCGGCAATAATATATATTAATTTTTTAAAATATATTTAAAAAAAATAAACTTAAAAAACATAATTGATTAATTTCATAGCTTAAACTATGTTATCCTCTTAATCCTCGAGTAGTGTAATGAAATTCGTTCTTTTTAAATTTGCTCACTCCTCTAGGTCCACATTATACAAATCTCATTGTACTAGTTTGTAAAGGGAGGTTGCATATATGTGTACTAAGCACCAATAGCTTCATAAATCATAAGATTCAATATTTTTCTAATTCCTTGTTCCAACTCCATCTATATTATTGCTCCTAAGAGTGCTTAGTCTTTGGGTGCCTCCACATTTTTTTTATGGTAACTACTACTTACTTCTAATGTGAATGAACTTGATTGTTTTAAGTTTAACTAACAAACTTTCAAATTTTTTGGTATCTTGAGTTTGATATGGTTTATGATCCTAAATTGCCATATCTAGCTATAATCATTTGAGATATGAATTAAAGTTGTATAGTATCTTAGTATTGTAAAAGATCCATTTGTATGCACTTAAGTACATTTGCAACATATAATTTGAGTATTAATGGATCTAAACATTTAAGAGGTGTGGGCCCTCTTTATTTATATAACCTTGAAAATAAAAAAAATTTACATTATTGGTAGATTCAATTGGAATTTTTATTATTGGTGATTTCTTGACACAATAAGCTTCAATCATTCAATTGATTTTCAACACTTTTCTTATGATTTTGGCCTCCACATGGTTGGGAGCTTCTCGAAGTTCGTTGTTTGTTTCGGAGCTTCTGGAAGCTCCCAAACAGACAGGGAGCTTCTACAAGCTCCCAATAAAAAGGGAACGAAAAAAGCAAGTTCCCAAAAAGCTCCCAAAAAGTTCCCAAATTCCCAAAAAAGCTCCCATAAAAAAGGGGACGTTTCGTACCAGCTCCTAAGCTCCCAGGAGCAGGAAAAGCCGGGTTACCAAAATCGCGGGAGCGGTACCCGTGCAAGTATGGTTTGTAGGTAGATAGTTACTAAAGCCATTAATGGCAAGTCAATGAGATTCATGTAGAAGCAATTTTCATGTTTCCTATAAATAGTAAAACAAGATTCTAAATAAAAAAAGAGCTCCAGGGTGAGAAAAGAGAGAAAGTGAAGTTGAAGCTCAAGCTTTTGTGTGTGTGAAATGCATGGAGAAAGTGAAGTTGAAGCTCACGCTTCTGTGTGTGTGAAATGCATGTTTATTTAGCGGCACGTTTCCTCTAGATTTACTTGTGTAAATGTTGTTTACAATTAGTGTTGAGTGAAAGAACAAGAATCCAAACATTTTTTACCTGGTGGAAATTCTAAGTTTTAAGGCAGAGTGGTCGACTAAAGTCTTCTTAAATAAGAACTTGTCGAGCTAAAAGAGTTGGGTCTAAAAGTCCAACCAAAGTGGTATACTTGTATAGTAGATTTCACAAGTAAAAAGAAAAAAAAGGTCGACGTAAAAATTTATTTTTAATAACTGAGCGGTAAAATAAGTTTAATCAGCTCGGTTTTGGGTAACAAAATAATCAATCTTTACAGCATTCTTATATCCTAGTCACTTTGTAAATGGGTATGATTAAGTACATATTTGCATTTGGTTTATATGTTTAAAGCTTCTTTGTGGTTTAAATATCCTCCATGGACGGGGCTTAGTTGATAGTATTTGATTTCGCTGAATAAATAATATTTCCTACATGATATTTTCTACCTCCACAAGGCTGAGTTTCCAACGTTGAATTTCAAACGGATTGTATGGGATTTGGCCGAATAAGTAGTATTCCCAACAGGTGCTATTTTATTTCTATCTAAGTCAGTTGTCATAAAAGGGAACATGATTACAACTTATATCTTAGTCAGTTTGCAAACGATTATGATTGACTACACATTTGCATTTTGTTTATATGTTTAAATCTTCCTTGTAGTTTAAAAATCCTGTATGGACGGGGCTGAGTTTGAAAGGAATAGTATGTGATTTAGGAAAATAGCATACTTATTGAAATAAAAACATGTTATAAATATAAAATAGCAAAAACAAAACTATCTTTCAGTTGATAGAAGAACAACCACTCAGATATTTATAATATGATATTATATGATGAAGTAAGGCGATCTCTCTCTTTTTATTGAAGTGAAATCCATGATATAGCACACTGAAACTACACCAAAAACATTATAAGTGTTGCTACAGACATCCTAAATTGCTTGCTCCGCTATGACAAACTAACAATGAATATTAGATATAAATCCAGCTACAGAAATAGGCTTCCAACACTGCAGAATTTGACATATCCGAGATAAGCACCGGTATGCAAATCTAAGTCCAGCTACAGAAATACGAGTCAACACAGATTTTAACATATCCAAGATATTAACAGTCTGCAATTCCAAATCGAATCGTGAGAGCAGATCGACCACTGCTGAATAGCGTTTCATATCTGGAAAATCGAACAGAAAAAGTCAAAGACAGAGCAGTTAAAAAATTCGACCTTATTTGTAGAATTATTTTGACAATTTCTGAAAACATAGCCGTATGAAAATCTGCATGGGCATTACACATACCATGTAGTACGTAGCTCCATGCTGCAGACATTCCAAGGTGTACCCCCATTCATTGATTAAAACTGGATGGCCTGTAGAGTGAAACAAAACGGCATTTTCCCCAAACACTGCCCTGACGTTTATAGATCCCAGGGGGAGTTCAACTGGAATGTTATTTATAAGTACAGTTATTGAACGGGCGTAGCTGAAGTCCTCGCTAGTTCCTGCAGACAAATATTGCCAAACATAGACAGATATTACATTCTCCAAAACTTTAAAGGTCTCAATGGGGATATCTCAAGATGATTGCCCTAATATCAAGCTTAAAACATTTATGAAGTGACCAAAATGCTAATGGCACCAATGGCCCTATGTCAAAGACCTGTTAGTGCTTGTGCTTGCCCGGATTATACAATGTACACAGATATATATACAATCACAAAGTAAATGCTGCAGTTCAATATATATTTCATATGCTAGAATCAATGAGAGAAAGTTCATACCCATTTCTACAAAAATAAGGGGATTATCACCTAAACGAGATGTAAGCTTTTCTGGGGTCTGAATGTTTCATAAAAAAGTGACTTGAAGGAATGTCGGTAAAGCCATAGGCAGGTTAAGTTTAGAGAAGAGAATATTTTTCTGATGGTGTCAGTGCACGTACCTTGATTAAATATTTCTCCTCCAGCTGCTGCGGCTGCTACTGCTTGCATGTAACTGCATTGAGCATTACTCATTTGTCCATTCGTTTGCACATGATAATTCTCCTGGTGTGTGGAAAATGCAGTAGCCGGCACAATAGAAGGCAACGAATTAGTTGTTACATTAGCACCGTTTATGATTTCTGTAGACTGATTAGTCCCAGTCTTCTCTAAGCTAGATTTAGAGCTCTCTGCATGAAGATGGCGTTGCCTTTGCTTGGATCTAGCTTTTTTGTTCTGGAACCAATAAAAGACATTAGCATCCCCAACCTGTCCGAACTCTTGTAGCTGAGATGCAATTCGTTTTATTTCATCTCTTGAAGGGCCGACCATGCCAGAATTGAATAGAGATTCTAAGATCCGGAGCTGTTCTGGTTTTGGATTCCATCTCGGCTTTGTTTCCGGCGTGCTCCTTTCCTGATTCACTGATGTTGTGCCAGTACAAATTAGACCTCTTAGAACCTTGATATACATGTTCTAATCAGATTTGAAATGCTATTAATCACAACTCATATTATTAATCGTCAGTACGGTTCTGTTAATCTTCTTATCTTTTTCTTTTTATGGAAAACATGTAAATATTTGTTAAGAATTAAGGTAATTATTCCTCAGAATCAAGGTATGCTTAAAATTAAAGAATTACATATCAAGTTAAACCATGACACAGGGCTCACTTTTTTTTTCAATTTTTCAATTGAAAATCTGCCAATATTGTTATTCAGAAGAATCAAGCCCAAAATTATAGAATTGCATATCAATAGCATAATGCATCTTATAAAAATTAAACTTAGTGGAAAGATAACCATCATTGCTACCAATTACATCCTATAAATTCATAGAGAACAAAATGTATTAATTCGTCAATTTAAGGGTTGAAAGCAATACCTAATAAACATGGATAACTAGGGTTTTGTTTGATTCGTAGATTATCCAACCATTGACCTAAAAATAAAATTTCTTTGAACTATCTAAGCGTGGTTTGTATGAGTGGATTTCAGTATGAAACTGCATCAAGATTTCCGTATAGGAATCATCTAGATAAAGATTGTATGCAAAAACAATAATTATATGGACATTATCGACCTAAATACCGTCCAAACTACATTCCAAGTACAGATCTGTCGGTCACAAAGCATTGCACTCCAATTAAATGTACCTGAAGTGGTTTTCCATCTACGAATCTGAATGTTTACTCAATGCAGAGAAAGAAAGAATGGGCACGTTAATGAAGAATGAAATTCAACTTCTGTAATAGCTTTAAATTATTGAGATCACAATGAAATAAAGCATGGCACGGTTCATACCAGATGCTGTTATAACGTTGGAGTCCGACCAGATACTTACCTTCGGAAGATGGTGTGTGGCCAGAAATAGCTGAAGAATTTGACGGTTCATGAAATTGATCATGTGAGCTTGAGGGTTTCACTTTGAACATACTCGGCCAATGCTTGTTGGGTTTCATATTGACAAAAGGGAGATCGCTGTACAGTCTTTCACTGTCGAAATTCAGTCTGAAATACCTAAATTCAAATCGTAAGAATACAGAACACTTCTTCACATAAGCTGCTGCTATTACTGCTAGTGACTGTTCAAAACAAACGGCGTCAGTCAAAATGCATCACAATTCTTAATTCATGGACCGCACAGATCTAGATAAGTTGTGATCTACATGGGATCTATCTATACCTTGTAATAGCTATCTCTAACGACAGAAGCGCATTGAAACCTTCGACGGAGAAGATCCTTGGGGCTGGATTCTTTGATAGTAGTGGATTGTTCCAGGGAGTATTTAATGCGTGAATTTGATTAGTGCAAAAGTCAAATTACAGCGAGGCGTCCCACTGCACGGGGATGTGCCAGAGGATGAAATGAAAACGGGTAGCCAGGAAAAAGGTTTTATGGCATAAATGCGCATTAGGTATAAATGCGAATTATGTCTCCGAGGCCGCTGCCGTCCAGGATTGCCAATGGCAGAGGCGATGGATTAAAGCGATGTCGGCAAATTCAAATGCTCCTTCCGAATTTGTGGCTAGTCATGGTTATCATTCCTATTACGGAACTACTCCTCCATAAATACATCCGATATGCGTTGACGTAGGAAACAATGGATGACCCCTTATCGGAACACGAGCTTTAGGGATCTTCCTAGATTGTCAGTGTCACAATTCCATATGTAAGAATACAAACTTGACTGATTTTTATTAGTTACTAAAAGAGTCAGAAAGAAAAAGCGATTACAGATAATAGAAATTACAATTTTTCAAATGTTTTTAAAATTACTGTATTTAGAAAAAAATCCCAACTCTTAAACATTTTAAACCGAGTTGTCTAATTAGTGACATTTTTCTTTTATTTTTAGGCTGGTTTTTACTTGTTTCTAGCTATGAATCTCCACAGAATTTTCAAAACTTAAAATACCATTGCTCCATCTTATATAGTGTGGGTGTTTGGGGTCTTCTAGTGTGGGTGCCTGGAGTTTTAGTGTCACGCTATTTCATTTTTGCACTTAAAATCGCCCTACAAACAACAAAAATTACAAGATTTTGTAACTTAAATTCAACTAAAAATCAGAATCGTCCCCTAGTTAAACAGCTCCATTTTAAACAACTTTACAATTTTTTCAATTGACATTACTCTTAGTTTAAAAAATAATATCTTATACATTATGCAATTATAAAAACTCAATTCTAGAGCCCAGTATGAAGGAGATCTTGTTTGGGCCAAGAAGTGCTCTACATTCCAGTATGGGGGAGATCTTGTAACGTTATGTATAGTTACATAAATGTCGGCCATAAAAAATACAAAAATTTAATTATCCTCCAAAATAAATGTCGTCCACAAAAACAACCTGAAGATGTTGTAATGTTCCTACCTAACAAAACAATAAAAAATAAAAAAATCAAATTATCAGCCAAAATAAATGTCGGTCAAGGCCTTCTAAACGGCCCATGGTTTTATTGTACATGGTTTAAGAGGACTTTGCAAATGGTTTTAAAACAATGTGTAAAGCCTCCTAAACAACCCATGGTTTTATTGTACATGGTTTAGGAGGACCTTGCAAAAGGTTTTAATACCATGTGCAAGGCGTCCTAAACAACCCATGGCTTTACGAGGGCCTTGCATATGGTTTTAAAATCATGTATGCCGGCCATAAATAGTATGAAATACTAATAATAAAAATATTGCATGTGGACCTTAAAAAAAAAGATGTGTTTTTTGGTTTGAAACACACAAAGCTGATAGTTGAGCGCAATACTTAAGAAGAGGTTTGCACCTCCAAAGATTTGATTCACGTACTATATTTGCATGGAGAGATGCTCTACACCCCACTATGGGGGAGTTCTTGTAAAGTTACATAAATGTCGGCCATAAAAAATACAAAAATATAATTATCCTCCAAAATAAATGTTGGCCGTAAAACAATCTAATATGGGGAAGATGTTGTAATGTTTCTACCTAATAGAACAATAAAAAATAAAAATCTAATTGCTCAAAGCCTGCTAAATAATACGTTTTTCCAGCGTAGATCCAAATCCTAGGCTCTATCAAGAGGCGAGAGGGATCAAATCTCTCTAGGTGCAAACCTCTTCTTAAGTATTACACTCAATGAGCTATCAACTTTGGTGTGTCCTATATATACCATTGATTTGATTCAAACCAAAAGACACATATTTTTATTTAAGGTCAACATATAATATATTTATTATTAATATTTAATATTATTTATGGCCAACATATAATATTTAATATTATTTTGTTATTTTGTTATGAACGAACATTACAACATCTCTCCATAAATGGTTTTAAAACCATATGCAAGGCCGTGCTAAAACCATGGGTTGTTTAGGAGGCCTTGCACATAGTCTTAAAACTATTTGCAACGCCCTCCTAAACCATGTACCATAAAACCATGGATTGTTTTAGGAGGCCTTGCACATGGTTTTAAAACCATGTGCACGGACAATAAAACCATGGGTTGTTTAAAAGGCCAACATTTTTTTGCAAATAATTCAATTTTTTTGTTTTATTATTTTGTTATGTAAGAACATTACAACATCTCTCTCATATTGTGTTTTTCTTATGATCCACATTTTTTGGGGGATAATTAAAATTTAATTTTTTATTGTTTTGTTATTTTTTACTTTTTTATTGTTTTTTTAGGTAGGAAGATTACAACATCTCCCCCATACTGGGCTGTAGAGAGCCAGCTCAAAAATAAAGTTACGTAACGTTACAAGATCTCCCCCATACTGGGCTGTAGAGAGCCTCTCGGCTCAATAACATTACGTAATGTTACATAACCTTACATAACGTTACAAGATCTCTCCCATACTGAGCTGTAGAGAGCCTCTAGGCTCAACAACCCATGGTTTAAGAGAACCTTGCAAATGGTTTTAAAACCATGTGCAAGGCCTCATGAACAACCCATTGTTTTGTTTTACATGGTTTAGGAGGTTCTTACAAATGGTCAAAATAAAAAATAATAAAAAATATTATATGTCGTCCATAAAAGAAATGTCTTTTGGTCTGAATCACACCAAAGCACACCAAAGCTGATAATTGACTGTAATACTTAAGAAGAGGTTTGCACCTCCAAAAATTTGATCCCTGTGGGTAGCCCATAGAGATGTTGATTAGGGGGCGACTAGGAATGTCTAATCAAATTTATGAACGTTATTAAATAGATGGAATATCAGGCGGGCTCCCTTGTTGCCAGATAACTATAACTCTCTAGGACCATATTTATGGTTTATGGACGGAGGAACACTCGAAAGGTCGATGAGATTGGGGGATAATCTCTCGTTCAGTTACGCGGGTCTGGACCAGAGAGATTCTACGACTGATTCACGAAAGAAGCAGAAGCCCGCCCTTTCTCTTGTCATCCTTCCTTTTTGTAGATGATCCTTCATTTTAATGCCGAAAGTGTGTAGCTTTTACATTAGAAAATTTTAACTATTGCTATTTTAACAAAAATAGCAAATTTGGCATGATTATTCGAATCAATTTTCATAAACGCGGTGACAATGAGGATGTAATTATCACAATTAGGATATTTGTTACGGACCAGTAAATACATTGTGAGAGCTTTTAAGTGTATTTGTTTGATGCCACTTTTTTAACAACCATTAGAATAATATGTAAAGTGGGTAAAATGTTATATGCATTTCTTCTTATAAAAAAAATATAATAGTCTCATATACAATGATATCACTGTTCTTTAATAAAAAAAAATACATAGCAAATAAATTATCAGTTTTTATTCGATAGAAGTTGATTAAAAATTATAATAGTCGAATTAGAAGCCAAGCTGTCTAATACCCGTCTTTTAAATAAATTGATTAAATTTTGGGAATTAGTATGTGCATTGATAGATTGTGTTGATGTTTTGTTTATAAATAAAACAAATAATTAAAAATAACTTTTAATTCATTTTCATATACAGATATAATTATCTTGGTAATTGGATTTTTTGTTTGTAGTATTCTTTTTTAAGTTGAATCTGTTTTTGGGTTTTGTAGTAAGATCTAAATTGATTTTGATTAGTTAATTATTGGTTCACTATTTAAGTTGAAACTGTTTTCTGATTTTATAGTAAAATTTAAAATTGATTTTGGTTGATGAAAAAGTTAAGAAAACATGTTAACGGCCAAGAGACTCAGGTGTAGAAAGTTTAAGTCTGCCATTCAAGTCACTTCTTAGATACCAATTAAAAACTCAATAACTATAATTTTTTAAGTCTTCAAAATAAATATATTTTAACAACAAAAATAAAAAATAAATTAAATATTAAGAAAAACATTTATATAATAAAAATAAATTTATTTGAAAGTACATAAATATTGAGTATATTTGATTTACTAATAATAATAATAATAATAATCTATTTTTAAGGGACCCCCCTCTGTGCAGCGATTTAACTGCTAAAGTCTCGATTTGAACCCGTGACCTCCTAAGAGGAAACACATGCTCTTAACCATTAGGCCCACTCAATATATATATATATATATAATTTAATCACAAAATTAACTTTGAAATTCTTTTGGTATCTTATGGTGAAAAATTTAGCTATAACAAAATATTATGACGTGTAAGGATCAAAATTGGGCTTGGTATGAAATGTGAAAAATGAATTTGTACGATTCTTAGATAGTTATATACATTTAACCAAAAATATCTCTTACAAACTCTACCAAGAATTAGTACTTATGGCGTGAATTTATTTGATGATGCTACATATAGTTACTCATATGATTAATACTGCTTATGACAGGTTTCTTCAACTGTGGGGTTAAGACAGTTTTAACCGCTTACAGCCAACCACACTCAAAGGTGATGTTTTCATTCTTCTTCTGTTTTTATTTGGATGTACTAAGGGCTTACTTAGCCCAAAGGCCATGTTCAGGTATTTGATGTAAAAATGCCCTAATTCCAAATGACAATATAAGGGAGACCATGTGTATAGTCTTGACCCCATATCCGTTTGATGTAATAAGCTTATGGGACTCAAGGTACAACCTTGGTCCTAAACATTATGTTTAAAAATAAAGAGGGATCCAAGTTCTAGCCTTGGTCCGCATGCACATATGATGATACTATTGTGGATATGTGACTTTTGAATGCAAGTTTATAATATATAACACCAAGTTATGTTTTGCACTATGGTTGGGTTTTCCTATAAAGGTTAGGATTCACAACTTTAATGTAGCAATGTTCAAAATGTTTATATGTTAAGAGTTATGGGGTACTACAATGGTTTTAACCTTTCCTTGAAATACAATGACTGAAATCCATGATTAACACTTGGTTGTGACTTATGATGGTTAAAAGGGATTGCACCCTAGTTGACTTGTGACTTTATGGTGTTTCCCTCACTGTAAGTTGATAGCGCAACTAGGATTTCAATGTTGGATCGAGAATGCATCTTGGTCATCCACTTGTACAGTTTGCTAGATAGAGTTGGAAAAGGGTTAATGTGTCATTTGTTTGGTCTAAACCCTTCATTTTTTAGTTGTTTGGTCTATGGAAGAAAAGGGTTGAGGCTCTGCTATGTTTATGGAGATTGTAATGGGGTTTTGAGTGTGAAATACTTTCTCAAGGTTTAATGGTCTTCTTTCTGGATGCTTTCCAAGTTTTAACAGTAGCTTTCATGGCTCCAACGACTGCCTGTAGCATGTTTCTCATGCCTTCAGCATACCCTACCACCATCTTTAGCTATAAAACTGCATTTACCAGGTAAGAGGATGTAAAAATTCAACTTTGCAAACTTTGATTAAGTCATTTTGATTGATTTCACTATAATTATTGATATTAGATTGTTTTTGGATGAAGACAGAGAAGGGATAAGTGTGACCATGGAGGAACTGACCCCTGGCCCTCTTTGCAACTTGTCCAAGGTAAGTACTATAAGGTTTTAAAATACATGTCTACGTTTTATCATCTTTATTTCGATTCTAAATAAAAACTATTTGGTTGCAGGTTAAGAGTATTGGCAAGGAGGTGACACGTTCACCTCTTCCTGGGAGCGCATCTTAGAACGACAATGTATTATACCCATAGTTAATAATTGTTTTGGGGTTTGTGTAGGTAAATATTTGACTCAACAAATGGGTCAAGAGGGAAAAATAACTCCAGCTTCATGCAAGATAAGTTATCATGTTTGTTTCAACCCTTAGGGTTTAAGCTTTGATTAACAAAGGATTATGGCCACTACATTTTTGCATTTGTTCTCTTTGTTGGTTATGAGCATTGTATTCTATTTTAGGGTTTTAAAAGGTTTTCATGGGAGCCATCGTAGATGGACTTACCACCAACTATGACTTTAAAAACTTTGATAGAGTTTCTTTTTGTTTAACCAAATGTGGATGCCATCAAATAGTCTTACAACCACATTATTGTGAATTGTGTTTTTAACATTTGACATTGTTTAATGTTTTGATTCTTGTTACAACCCATAGCATATTTGTGATCTCTATGTTGTAATCCTTAATCCTCTATTCATCAATTGAAATCGTGGTTATAATGTATTTGTATTTGTTTTAGGTAAAAATCCTTCTAGATCTGAATGTTATATTTAAACGCACTTGGCTACCATATGTGATGGAATCATTGCCATGTTGAAGAGAGTTAAGAGGTTTACTTATTGTTTAGGTGTATATGCCTATAGATTTGATTTTAAAATTAAATAAAATGTTTGTAATAATTCTCTGTGTAGAATAATGGTTTCCATCCTTCGCTGGGATTAGGGCAATACTTGGATTTATAATTATTTGTTGCCGTGAATAGTTTGGGAGTTTATTTGGAAAATTGTAGTATTGAGTTACTTTGATTACCTTGATTTCGATTTTTGACTGTTAGTTTCAATAATTAGATAGGTTATGTGCAATTTCGTAATTGATTTCTTGGATATGTTGTGACTATCATCACTGGTATAATCGGTTATTGGTATATGTATGTACTTGTTGATTTTAATTTATGTCTCGTAATATTTAAAATATACAACTGTAGGGTATTTACCATTCTTCATTTGAAAGTTAGCTATGTCGTAGATCATGATTTGTTTGTATATCTAAATTGATAATTTTCATAAATAAATTATTCTTTTTTTGTTTAAATCCAATTGATTTTGATCTCAACAGTATTAATTTGGTCCTGGGTTTGTGAGGTGAGGTTTATTTAAAATGAAATAATGTTTTAGCACAAGGTTTTCTCGACTCTTAATCTCAATAGGGAAACCAACTAGTTTACAACATTTTTTATTACTGGTAACATTCAATCTTACTTGTTTTCATGCCCTATCTACCTTAATTATAATTTAACTAGATCTAGCTTACAATACATTATGAGAAATAGTTTATCGGGAATAAATTAGAGATATTTAAATAATTAAAAGAAACCAATGTTGAGATTTGAATCATAGTGGAATGAGAATCACTTAGATTGATAGTAGTTGCGCTCAAAGAAAATAATAGTACACATTAATAGTAATCTTTGACTCATGTATGGATGCTCGATCTGAGACGCATAAATAAGTAATCTATCATTTTACAGGCATGATTAAAGCACAAAAAGAAATCTAAATTTGATAAAATAATATATAGTTTTCCTGTACATATGCATAAAATATTTCTGCATAAAGAATATAGCTACAGTTCAAGTTAAGAGAATCATACTACTGTAACTAAATTTAGCAATAATCAATCGAATAAGAAACTGACACCATTGCTGGGAAAACATAAATGGACTAGATGGTCCTCCCAACCAACTACCAAAGAAACCAAATCACTTTATCCAAAACCCCTGAGCATGTTCGCTGAACCATAAGAGCAAAATCCACTTGATGCGTCATCCCTTGCATTACCAGATTCAATCCCCATCCAATTCAAGCCTCCTGCTTTCTAATGGACATACTATTATATAGTATTTTCCCTAGGACTTCATCATTTATGAGCATCCTTATCCTTAGCACTCAACAAAGAGTTTTGACTTGATTTTTGGGAGGATGCCTCCTACACCTTTAGTTCTCACTCAGCAGCTACAACAACTTCTCTTTTCATTTTTTGGGTCAGAAAAAAATCTTCAAAAACTATTTCATTTACGTCTCCTTCAGTATTTAAAATTAGTAAAAGAATAATTCATTACAGTTTTTTTTTATTTTTAACTTTGTGTGAAAAATATTTAAAATAATAAAATAAAGTATTCTAGCATAATTTAATAATTAAGTATTAAATCTTGGTGTATTGCATACACCTCCCCTTAGAGGATAATACCATCCTCAATGTTATTAACTTTTTGATTTATTCTTACTTTTATTCATCTTGGAATAGGTTTGGATATGCCTCATGCATACCACTTTTCAATTGCCAAGTAGATTCTTCTGGACTAAGGTACTTCCATTGCACCTTAAATTGTCTGATGGTAGGGTTCTGGAGTAAAATTCTCTCTTGTTGAGAATACACTCTGGTCCTATGTTGAACTCTCCTTCGGGTTCCACCTGTATAACATTCCAATCCATCACATGAGTATAATAATGAATATATTTCTTCAAAATGGAAATGTGATAAAAAAATTTGTACTTTAACAGTGGGCTAACTAGTATGCAACTAGCCCTACTTTAGCCAAAAATTCAAATGAACCACAATACTTCGGCGCTAACTTTGAATACTTGCCCACTATCAAAGATATTTTCTTGGGTTATATGTTTATATACACATGATCACCTACCTAGAACTTTCTAGGAGTTCTTTTTAGGTCAGCATAACTTTTCTCCCTGTCTTGGGAAAATTTCAAGTTTTGTTGCACCTGTTTCGGATTAGTTCTATATCATTTAAGAACTTGGGTCCTAAAATTAGCCTATCAACTCAACTGCTCCAAGAAATTGGGGTATTATATTTTCGTCCATATAGAATTTCAAAAGGACTCATACCCGTTAATACTTGAAAATTATTATTGTAAGAAAATTCTAATAAGTGTAAGTAATCTTCCAACTTATCTGGTTTATCCATTACATACATTCTTAACATGTATTCTAGGACTTGGTTTACCATTTTAGTCTTCCCATTCATTTGTGGATGATACAGAGTACATAAGTTCAATTGAGTGCCTAACCCTTTAAAAAAATATTTCCAGAGATTTACTGGAAATTTTACATCTCTATATGAGATTATTACCTTTGGTATGCCATGATGTAACCTGAGAATATCTTTCATAAAAATATCTGCAATGTTAAAACCCTTATAACTAATATTTTACAGGGATAAAATGAGATTCTTTACTCAATTTATAGGCTGTGATAATGATTGAGTCATGTTTCCTAAAATTTATTTGTAGACATGTTATAGAATCCTTGCTAATTATTTCCCACGTCCACTCCAAAATGGGTAGCAGTTGCAATAACCCTTTGTGATGTTGGTGTTATTCCTTCAGTTTTTGGCATTCTATGTAGTGAGCTAAGTACTATGCTGCATATTTCTTCATGTTAGGCCAAAAGAAGTCCTTTGTATCTAGGATTAGTTGAATATGGTCATTTGTTTAAATCATTTATAATTGTTAGTTTGATTTATGTGGTATTGTTATGTATAACCTATTTTTATGTAGAAGTTATCCTCTTCAATTGAGGCTAAAATCTATTTTTATCTAGTTCTTTTCATTTTCAACGAAATTTTATTTTAAATTTTGGTATCCTTTATCGGAATTTTCTATAATTAAATTTGATTTTCTAGATCTTATTTGTAATGGCTACTTGCAAATAGTAGGTGTATGTCAAGACTGAAAGAATCTGCAACTTTATTTTATTTTTCCTTTAAATGTTTTATTTCGAAGTCATAATAACTTAAGAAAGACAACCACCTGTCATGTCTAGGATTTAGATTTTGTTGGTCTTAAACTTATTTAATATGACATTAGCATAATTTTTCTTCCGATCAGGTGTTGTGGCCACATATTTAAAGCATGTATAATTGGAACAAGTTCTAAGTCGTGTGTACCATAATTATTTACATGTTCTTTTAGTTTTCTAGAATCATACACCACAACGTAATTCTCTTGTATTAACACCTCACATAATCCCTCCTTACAAGCATTGGCGCATATGAAAAAATACTTAAAAGGATCAACAATTTTTAGAATAGGGGTGGTATTTAAAAAATGTTTTAATTTATTATAACTTTCCATACACTTTTCAATCCACTCAAATTTTTATCTTTATTCTCTAGTGAAGTTATTGGGTAGGTTATCTTAGAAAATCCTTCTATGGAATTTCAATAATTATCGGTAATACCTGCCAACGATCTTATTTCTTTTACATTTTTAGAAACTGGTCATTCAATGACGACCTTAATTTTGTTGGGGTTGACAAAGATTCTATCTTTGGACACTACGTCTCCTAGATATTGAATCATGTCTTTAAATAAGTCGCATTTGTTGAACTTAGCAAACAATTACTGTTCTCGTAATACTTGTAAAATTATCTTTATATATTCTTAATTTTCTTGTTTATTCTTTGAGTAAATCAGTATGTCATCGATGAAGACGACTAAAAATTTATCCAGATAGTTAGTTAGAATATTATTTGCTAAACACATAAAGGATGTAGGTGTGTTTTTCTACCCAAAAGGCATTAAAACAAATTTGTAATGACCATAACATGTACTCAAAATAGTTTTAAAGATGAATTCATCTTCGATCTGCACCTGATGGTATCTAGACCTTAGATATATCTTAGAGAATATTGTTGTCTCGTAGAACTGATTGTATAGATCATCTATCTAGGGTAAAGGATATCGATTTTTAATAGTCATCATATTTACTTGTCGATATTCTATGCACAATCTTAAGGTTCCGTCATTCTTCTTTACAAACAAAGATTGGTGCTCCCCAAGGGGAAACACTAGGTCGAATATACTTCTTGTAGTTAATTCTTGTAATTGTGATTTGAGTTCTGTAAGCTCTATTATGTTCATTTGGTGAGGATATTTTGATACTGGTACAACTACAGGTATCAGATCTATTGTAGAGTCTATGTATCTTTTCGAAGGTATTCTAGGGGCCTTTTCGAGAAAGACGTTTTTAAAATAGTTTAAGATAGGTATATCTTTTATTTTATGTTTATTATGATTATCTTTATCATCCATTACATAAACAATAGAAACTTCACATCCCTTATGTACATATATTTTCATTTGTATAGAAGAGATCTATTTGATCGTAACTTTTATGGGAATTCCATTTACATTAATGGTGGTTGTACTATCATCTATGCATGTAATATTTTTGTCAAAACAATTCAACATTACTCTGTGTTTTTCTAGCCAATCCATTCCTATCAACATATCATATGACCCTAATGGTAAAATAATTATACCAACATGCATATTGAAATCATGTATTAATATTAACTATTGACTCTATGTTTAGTACATGTGGCTAACTGTACCATCCATGACATCTCAAAATTTTATGGTACTAATCTACATAATTCAACAATCCTAGGTGATACAAATTCAAACCTACACCTGGACTAATTATGATGGATATGGGCTGACTTTTTATCATACCCTTGATCTTGAACATTGAATTTTGGTGTTCTTCTTGTCGATTCTCCAACACAAATTTGATTCTAGGCATACTCCTCACTATATCTCCCATTGTATTAGCTTCCCAAATGGTGTGAACATTATTAAAAATTTTCTTTCTTATAGTTTACTCTTTGAAATAATGTGGCTTTCCACATTCCCAAGATTTTAAGGGTTCCCTCTGTGTAGTGTTTTTATTAAAAGTAGTGGAAGGTTCTCTTTCTTTTGCTGCAGGATTTTGTAGTTTAAAATTTTTATACTTACTACCTTGATACCCTTCATAATTAGTCCCTGTATTTTTGTTGAATTTATTATTCCTCTTTCTTCGATCAAAGTTGTCTTGTTTTTTAGTATTCCAATTTGGTACACTTTCTCTTCTATTTTTATTCTGGTCATAACAGAAATTTGATTTCATTATTTCTTCTTCTAGCATCTTCAAATAGTCATACTCAATTCCCTCTTTAAACATCATAGGAAAACAACTAAGAAAGTGTTGTATCCTTGGTTTTTCATCTATTATCTATGGTATGTAATGAAGGAGACTCGGGAATTTACTACAGATCTTTGTCATGGTCATAGATCCTAGTATTAACTCATGTAATTCCTTAGCCTTCTCTTCATAGTACTGAGAGGTATTTTAGTTTAAAATGATTTTTATAGGTTACATATATTTATTTTATTTCTTTTTACATTCTTTATATCGTATAACCATATATCCTCTTTTCTAGTTAAATTATATATGACTATTTTAGCTTTGAGTTCATTGGATTAATTGTAGATTTGTAGGTATTGCTTCATCCCTAATAACCAAGATTTTTCCTATTCTCCTTTCTTGATATCATCACTAAACATAGGTGGTTTATGTTTTTTGAATTCCCCATAAATTTCTTCGTATGGTTTCTACTTCTTTTTCTTTTTATTGTCACAACTACTTTCACTAGAATCTTGTTGTTTTTCTGTGTGATGTTTGATTGATTCCTCACTAGAAGTTTCATCCCCATGACTGGAAAATTCCATTTTTCATCCCTTACGTTTATAAGGTGTAGTTTTTGTCATATTATGTTCAGGTTCTTTGTTTTTATCTTTTTCATCATTCTGTATTTTAGCTAGTAGAACATTATTCAATTACTCCTTAGCTTTTAGGATTCGTTCATTATCCTCCACAGCCCATTTTAAGTCAGTCGTTAGTTTTTTAATCATTCTTTGCAGTTCATATCGGTTATTAGTTTGACTCTCATTAAGGTTTACCAATAGTTCACCACCCCTTAAATTATCCTCTTCATTGTTTATAGGATTTCTAGGGCAAGACTCTTCTTCTGTAGACATCCCTACTTCTGCCATATTTTCCTCCAAAAATAATGTTATCCTTATGTTCTTGTTTTGTAAGAGATTCAAACACATAATAAAATAAAATTAGTCTTACGGTTTCTTTAACAGTTTTATTGTTGGGTTGGTTCATGCCTAGTGTTGTAACCATGCTCTGTTACCATTTTGTGACTCACCTCAAAAATCATAGAAATAAAATA
Source organism: Pseudotsuga menziesii (assembly GCA_001517045.1). NCBI lineage: Eukaryota > Viridiplantae > Streptophyta > Pinopsida > Pinales > Pinaceae > Pseudotsuga > Pseudotsuga menziesii. The sequence goes on from LPNX010421896.1 coordinate 677,397, forward strand.
AAATTATGCATACCTTTAATTAGAAACACCCTTTACAAATCCTAGTAAGCATTAGGACTTATGGAGTAAGCTTATTTCATGATGTTATGTATAGTTACTCATATGACTAATACTGCTTATGCCAAGTTTCACCAACTACGAGTGTCAACAAAGTTTTAACAGCTTACATCCAATAACACATGAAGGTGATGTTTTAATCATTCTTTTGTTTTTATATTGATTTAGTAGGGGCTGACTTAAACCCAAGGCTAAGTTAGGGTGTTTGTTGTAAAGATACCCTAAGTGCAAATGACAATATAGGGGAGGCCATGTGTATAGTCTTGACCCAATATCCTTTTGATGTAATAAGCTTATGGGACTCAAGGTACAACCTTTTTCCGAAGAGCTATGTTCAAACATAAACAAGGATCCAAGGTATGGCCTTCTTCCTCATGCGCATATGATAATACTATTATGGATATGTAACCTTTGAATGCAAGTTTATAATATATAACACCAAGTTATGTTTGTCACTATGGTGGGGTCTTGGTATAAAGGTAATGATTCTGAGTTTCAATGTAGCAATATATTAAATGTTTATATGTTAAGAGTTTTGGGGTGCTACCATGGTTTTAACCATGGCCCGATATACAATGATTAAAGGCCATGATTAACACTTGGTCGTGGGTTATGGTGGTTAAAAGGGGTTGTATCCTGGGTTGACTTGCGATTTTGTGGTGCTTTTGTGGCTATGAGTTGACAATGTAGACAATATTTCAATGCTGGATCGATAATGAATCTCGGTTTCCCACCTGTACAGTTCACTCGCTAGGGTTTCAAAAGGGTTAATGTGTCATTTGTTTGGTCTCCATCCTTCATTGTTTGGTTGTTTGGTATATGGAAGAAGAGAGCCAAGGAGATGCTCTATTAATGGTGATTATAATGGGGTTTTGAGTGTGAAATACTTTCTGAAGGTTTTAATGGCCTTCTTCCTACATGTTTTCCATGGCTTACTAGTGGATTTCATGGCTCCAACAACCTCCTATAGCATGTTCCTTGCACCTTCAAAAGACCTTGCCACCATCTTCAGTAGTAACATTTTTTTTACCAAGTAAGAGGTTGTAAAAATTTGACTCTGCAAACTTTGATTAAGTGTTTTTGATTGATTTTACTATAATTACTAATATTACAATTTTTTTGATGCATTCTAAGGCGGGATCAGGGAAACCACAAAGGAGTCAACCCCATCCCTCTCTGCAACTTGTCCAAGGTATGTATTATGAGGGTTTAAAATACGTGTTTACATTATTTCTTCTTTATTGTCGTTCTAACTGAAAACTATTTGGTTGCAAGATAAGAACACTAGGGAGGAATACATCACAGTCAACTCCTCCCAGGCCCATGTCTTAGAATGCCTAGGTATACCACAAAACCCTTTACTCTATTTCTTTTCTATTTGAATTCTACCCACATTTACTAATTGTTTTGTGGGTTGCTACATGTAACTCTTTGGCTGAACAAATGGGCTAAGAGTTAAAAACAATTCCAGCTTCATGGAAGATAAGTTATCGTGTTTTTTTCAACCCTTATGGTTTAAGCTCTTATTGATAGAGGATTACATCCACTTCGTTATCGCATTCATTCTGTTTTCTAGTTATGAGTGTTGTAGTTTATTTTAGGGTTTTAAAAGGTTTTTGTGGGATCCATCGTAGATGGACTTACCACCACCTATAACTTTAAAAACTTTGATAGAGTTTCGTTTTTCTTAGTTGAATGTGGATGCCATCAAATAGTCTTACTGCCACATTGTTGTGAATCATGTTTTTAACATTTGACATTGTTTAAAGTTTTGATTATTGTTATGACCCATATGGTCTTTGCGATCTCTGTGATGCAATGCTTAACCCCCTTTTCGTCAATTGAACTCTTGGTTATAATGTATTTGTATGTTTTTTTGGTAAAAATCCTTTTAGATATGAATGATATATTTAAAGGCATTCGGCTGCCATCTGTGATGGACTCATTTACACGTAGAAGAGAGTTAAGATATTTACTTGTTGTTTAGGTGTATACAACTGTAGATTTGATTTTGAAATAAAATAAAATGTTTGTATTAATTCTCTACTTAGAGTAATGGCTTCCATCCTTTGATGGGCTTACGACCATAATTGGATTTATAAAGATTTGTTGGCATGAATAGTTTGGAAATTTTCTTCGAAAACTATAGTATTGAATTACTTCTATTACCTTGATTCCAGTTGTTGAATGTTTTTTTAAATAATTAGATAAGATATTTGCAAATCCATAATTTATTTGTTTGAAATGTTATGAATATCATCACTGCTATAATTGGTTATTGGTATATGTATGTACTTGATTATTTTCCTTTGTGTATCGTAATATATAAAATGTATCACTATAGGGTATTTACGATTCTTTTTTTGAAAAACAACTATGTTGTAAATCGTGGATTGTTTGCATATCTAAATTGATAATTTTCATAGATAAATTATTCTTAGATATTTTAATTAGATCCAATTGATCCTGATCTAAAAGGTATCCATTTTGTACAGGTTTATGAGATGAGGTTTATTTAAAATAGAATGATGTTTATGTAGAATATTTTATCGTCTCTTAATCCTGATAGGGGAACCAACTAGTTTGCAACATTTTCGATTCCTTGGAACATTCGATCTTACTTGTTTTAATGCTCTATCTAACTTAATTATAATTTAACTAGATCCATCTTACAATACATTATGAGAAATAGTTTATCACAAATAAATTATAGATATCAAATAATTAAAAGAAATGAATGTTGAGATTCCAATCATAGTAGAACAAGAATAACTTAGATTGATAGCAGTTGCGCTCAAAGAAAATTATAGTACACATTATGAGTAATCTTTGATTCAGTAATCTTTGTATGTATTACTGATCTAAAACGCATAAATAATTAATCTACAATTTTACAAGCATGATTAAATTACAGAAACAAAGATCTAGATTTGATAACATAATAGATATTTGTCCTATACATATGCATAAAAAATTTCTTCCTAAAGAATATAGTTGCACTTGAAGTTAAGATAAACATCCTACTATAACTAGGTTTAATATTAAGAAATAGAATATGAACCTGGCACCACTACTACGAAAAAAAAATGGAATAGTTGTTCCTCCCAATCAACTCCCAAAGTAGCCAAATCACTTGCTCTAGAACCCCCAATCTTGTTCACTCAACCAAAAGAGAAAAATACCATTCATGAGCGATCTCTTGCATTATCAGATTCAATCTTTGTCCAATGCTAGCTTCCTACTTGCTAATGGACATACTATTATATAATATTCGCCTAGGACTTGGGAATTTATGAGGCTCCTGCTCTTTAGCACTCAACAAAGACTTGTGACCCGATTTTGGGGAAGATGTCTCCTGGACATTGAGTTCTGACTCAACACCTACAACCACTTGTCTTTTCCTCTTGTGGGTCAGCAAACACTCTTTAGCAGCTATTTCATTTAAGCCTCCTTCAATATCCTTTATTAATAAAAGAATAATTGATACATTTATTATATTTTTACTTTATGTCAAACATATTTAAAATAATAACATAAACTATTGTACAGAATTTACTAATAAATTATTAAATATTGATGTACTACATGCCCATCAATTTCAATTTCGAAATGGGTAAATTAAATTTGGAGATGATTATTGGCTAGAAAAGCTTTTAAAGAATCAAAATAAAAGAGAATTAAGTAATAGTGCAATACATCTTACTTAAGGAACACGGATATGTAATTAATGAGGAAGAACACTTAATTATTAGTATTTCTTAGTATTTTAAGGTTTAAAATTTGATTTTAAATTAGATAACGATAGTCTAATACAGTTTAATCTAATTTTTTTATCAATAACAAAATTAAAATTTATATATTAAAAAGAAAATTAAAAAATTAAAGAATTTAATTTAATATAGAATATATAATTAACTATAACAAACTTTGATTAAATTTTTTAATACCTAATAATTAATTAAAAATAATAAAAAAGCTTTCACCACAAATTGGAAATACCCTTCATTCTAAAGATATTAAAAATAAATGCATAATAACGAAAAGACTACGAACTCCAGGCTAAAATCTATAAAGGAACAGAAACTAGACACTTAAAAAACCTGTATGAGCTATACTCGTGGATTTAATCAAAGTGAAGGAACTCTCCTTCAAACCAATACATTTTTTTTATAATTGGTCTGATAAATTGTTTTAAGCCATCGATAAGTTTGTGAGTAAACGATTTTCAAATTAATAAAATATTTATGGTATATAATTTTTTTTTTAATATTAATTAAATATAATTTTAATAAAAAAATTCATACATGATTTTATAATATTAAGTTTATATCAATACAAAATTTATTATATAAACATAAGATTTAATTATGAAGTTGAGTCAACATATGATTTAATTATGAAGTTGTCTAACGAATTGTATTTTTACTAGACCAAGAGGTTTTCACTCGATTTTTACTAGGATAAGGAAGAAATAAACCCTAAAAACGCTTGGGACACCCAAATGTAAATTAGTTACAATTTTAGTCTAAGTTTTAGGCTAAGGTTTCTATATATTATTAATTAAGTTAAAATTTTCTAGTTACAAATAAAATGTTTTGTAAGTTAAAAATATGAAAGATTGAAATTTATAGGCTTGCGTCTACCACTAAGTATAATATGTTTTAAAGTCAACATATGTAGCAAACTATGCTCATTTCATATCCCTTATCCATGGCCTTTTCATATTAAATTCCACATAATTTTACTCTTGAAAATCCTTTTGCACATGATTCATAGAGCATGATTGAATTAAAGGCGTTTTTAAAAGGGATTTAAATTTTGCTTATTGTGGACATTTTTCAAAAAACAATATTGTTCTTTGGATTGATTAGTTTATCTTGTTGGATCACAACTATAATATGGTGCTTGCATAAAGTTGGTATTCAATCTCATTGAAATAGGAACACCCGAGAGTAAAATTTTGAAAGTGTGCATGCATGTGCAATAACATGCCTGAATTCCTCTTTGTGGAGGTTTGGAAATTGTGAAACCTACACGTAGGATGGATATCGTGGATGAGAACATTCATGTACTAGTAACGTGTATGCGGTCATTCTGAAAAGGTTCGGTAAGCGTCAAACCTCTACACAAGATGTACAACCTGGGGAACAACACATGTGCATTAGTAACAGATGTGTATTATTTTTATTAAAATAACAGGTTCCCATTTCTCTGTCCATTCTTTATCTGTGTCATGCCTTCATCCATTGGTTGTGTTATTGGCAACGTGACTCAAGTAACCATGATCCCTTAATCAAACTAGCGCACAACAAGCACACTCCTACGAAAATCTATAGCCAAAATGAAAGGAAGCAAAGGGGAGGATAAGTGAGCTCTCAAATGGAGCAGGTATGTTTCTCTTAGGAGAGGCCTGAGACTCCCATACATTGCAATTGAAGGTATGTAACAAGTTATACTAGCCCTCAATTTAAATGCATAAAGTGATTGTGTTGTTCGACCCCTGCCTAGCTAGAACACCTGCAAAATAACCTCTACAAGTACCCCCTACAATACCTAGGTAAGGCAACTAAGGTCACCCAAATATAATCAATGATCAGGGGGATCGTCATAGGGGGGATCAACCGTATGGGCAGGGTAGCAAAACCCGAAGCCTGAAAGCATAACTAGTACCCTAAGGGTGCACCAATCAATACCTCAAAGCCCCCCAAATAAGAATATGATTATGGAAATATCTTCGGCACTCACAAAAAGTGACGAGGGGTCATCCCAATCACAATCATATGTGTTTCCTCATGGTTGACTCCTGTACAAGAGAAGCTTCCTGAGAACGACTAATTATGCAAAGGATTTCTCACTCTCTTCTGCCCAAACACCTAATTGTTTGTGTTTATTTGTCTTGGAGAATTGACTCACAATGAACTATTCCAAGACTCTAAATCATATTCTTGTTGCTGAACCCTAAAAGATAAAAATATTTATTTCCCTTTAATTAAGTGTTGATTTTAATAGCTGTGATTACTCAAAGGGAACTGGCCATGCAACTAATGATATTGTGACTCATCAGTGAAATAAATGTGCACACCTAACAAACAATTCCAAGTGCAATTTTGTCAAATGAAAAATAGGGTATGCCACTACATGAGATGCATGTTTTTTCTTTTAATGTCAATGGAATCCTTCCTATATGAAAGCCTAAACACAACTCTCATCGAATCAATTGAATGCAAGTACCTCCTTAAATCCATATGCGAGATGCAAGTCATAATGCATGTAGTTTGTATTTTCAATATAAAAGAGTGAAAATGCAATAAAAGTCATTAAAATCCTCAGTCTTTGCAACAAGTATAAATAAAAAGGCTAGCAAGACACTCAGACAAAAAAATAATACACTAATGGAAAAACAAAAAGGATAAATGTCTAGAACTAGTTTCAAAGAAAAAACAATGAAAAAACAATCTCTGGTCATGAAAGAAGTAGTCAACAGGCAACATCAGAACCCAAGAAGACCCAACCATAGTCACAACCCACCCAACAACTTCACACAACATCAAATTCAACTAAAAAGGAGGATGTACATGATTATTCAAAGAAGAACAATGTATGTACGCAAATTTTATCGAAAAACCTCAATGCATAAGTGACTTTTGGCAAAAAACCTATGTATGCAGAAAAGAAAGTGGCAAAACGTAGGCCAAGGTTCAAACCACTCTAGAGGAGTGTCAATGGATGAACATACTACTGAATGTGACACATAAACGGGGATAAACAGAGAGCAAGTCAAACACATTGTGCCCCCCAAACCCCAATAAAAACAAGGAACATCCCGAGTGGAGTTTCCAATTCTGTTAGAAAGAGAAACTTCCTATAGCTTGGGGGTATCACAACAAACAATATGACACCAAGAAATCAATCTTTCCCAATATCCAGGAACAGTAAGAAAATATAACACTAAGGGATATAGAATCCTACCTTCTTCTGGACAGTTAAAGTAGATCCCCACTGAGCTTTTCCATTGAAATTGCAATTATCATTTTCTCTCAACAACAACAAACAAATAAAGCATGATATATATAAATGTCTTTGAGCTATCCTAGCATATATAATCAACAATGTATAAACAATTAAATACATCCATGGATTCAATATTCATATTTAAAATGCACATGAATTGGACAGGAAAAGATATTTCTATTAATAAATGAGAGATACAATAGTGACAAACTCTGTGGCAACTTCTGCGAACCGTAGAAACCGAGTCCTCCACTTTGGCCTCCACCACTTCAATCCTCCGTCTCTCGATAGAAAGCTCACAAAGCAAAGGCAATCTTGGGAAGAACACTATGAGCTCCAAGGAACAAAGTGATGCAGATTCAAGTATAAGCAAAGCTCAGGAAACGATGGACTATAGTTTTCTTGCTCTTCAATTCCTCTCTTTTTAATGTATCCGAGGGGTTCCTTATATAGCACTCCAAAGAGGTAATGGAGGGTTGAATCCGAGCATTCTCAAGTTATATGGAAGGCCAAGATTCAAGTTATTCAGATTCACATGAGGAAAACTCCAAAAGTATTTGGACTTATGCACACATCTCGATGTATATAGGTTTGAGAACAAAAGTCACATGTACACGCTATTATAGTTTTAAAAGTCACGCACAGGAATAAACAAGTGTATTTTAGGAATGATCTTGGAACATTAAAGTATAATATCAGTCCATGGGGTCTAAGGAAGGCCATAAATGTGTGATTTACCTGGTGTGGTAGAATCAACTATAACAAAAGGGGTTTTCACCACAAGAGATTTTATCTCTCTCGATGCTTGGTACATCCCCTTTAAAGATGGATCTATGATGGTATTATAATGTGAAGTTTTAGTATTAGTTATGGACCACTTAGATTGTTTTTGAAAAAACATCTATTAATTTTATTTTATTTTTAAAATGTAATTTTGGTAATGAAAATTTATTCAAAATAATAAATCATATATAGATCTCCACTTTAAATGTATTTTCAATATTTTAAAATTATTACCATTTCAAGTTTAATTTTTTTTTAATTAATGGTTATACATATGATATTCAAAATATATAGTTATAATTATATGTGTTTAATCATGTTTTGTAACATTAGTACTACTATTGTTGATATTAAGGTTAATATCATGAAACATTACTATGAATAATAATAATCTTAACATTGATATCAATATTATCAGTAATGAACATTAATATCATGAAACATTAATAACAACATCAAATATAGAATAATCTTCTAAATTTATTACTCTATAACTGAATCCTAAAATGACAAGGTTGAGCATTAGCATAACCAATAATTTTTTTTTTTAGTGTATAGGTATTCATGTATACTTCTATGGGTTGTTTTATGTTTCTAAAATAGGTGATCCAATCAAAATTTATAGCCAAAATAGATGACCTATATTTCATATAAATATGACATGAGTGCAAATAAAAATGAAAAACTAGAAAACAATAACACACACACACACACACACACACACACACACATATGTATAGATATATATATATATATTGAAACTTCACACAAAGTTTATAAGTGGGTGTAGTTTCATTAGCAGTGGAAAATTGGAGAATATAAATAACATAATGTGTTCCAATCCATGAAGTTTTCCATTTTGAAATCCCCATCTCTTTATTTATCTTTTCCTCTCTCTAAATCTCTAAGCATTCAATACATTTCTCTATCTCTCACCCATACTCCTACACAAATTCCCACAATAGTAACCATCAACACTCCAGTTGTTATCTCTCTCTATCTAAACCCCCAAAACCCAATCTATATATCCATCCCTCACTCACTCTCTCGAAATCCCTAACCCCTAATATCTCTCTCTATCTCTCCCCCTATAAGTGTATGTGTGTGTATACACACATACACACATTAACCCATAAATTCCAATATCTTTCTCTCTAATTCCAATATATTTCTATCTCTATCCCCCACTTGTAACTTCCCTAAAAATTGGAAATAAAAATTATCAGGCTATTTAAAAACAACCTTTTTCAAACATCATTAAACTTCCGGAATGTATCGTACTCTATCATACTACTGAATTGCCGTAAGTTGTTCTTACATATTACTTCCTTACTTCAGTTATGATTATTACTATGCTTACTGTTTGTGCTTATGATGTTCTAATGTTGATTACTATGTGAATCTTATGGTTACGCTTTGTTATGTATGTTAAATACTTTAATTATGCAATTCATTATTATTTACATGTGTTTATCATTGTATACATGATTCTAACCTAACTTTTTTTTTGGAACCAAAGTGGGTAGAGTGGCGGGACTAGTTCTCCCATGTAACTATCTGAGAAGTAAATGTTTCTACTTGTGTAGCGTGCTTACTTAGTTCTGTTGAACTACGACACTCTTAACCTATTTACATGCATGTGTACTTTAGCGATAGAAAACATGTTATGGAGTGCTGAATGTTTTGACCCGTAGTACCCATACTGGAAGCTAGTGATACCTACTGGTAGTTATTATTGTTCCTTACATACTTGGGTTAGTGACAAGGTTACTACAATGCTTATCATTTATATGACATAGACTGGTTATCTGAGTGAAACTTATTATTCATAGTGTAATTTATTATTAACTGTTCATATCCTACCATATTTATTTTACACATTTATTTTACGAAAAGCAACTAAATTATGCTTTAATCTTATGCTATTATTGGTTTGTAAATCTTTGATTTAAAAGAGAAACTTGGCTTTAGGCTTAACAACCTACCATGGAATATTGCATATGGCATGGTCCCTTGGCTTAGAGCTTGAAGGGTTGGATGATGATAGTCCTAAGGCTTATAGCCTAAAGGATGCAATATATGTTTTAACTTAGACCTTATATTAACTTGGGGTGGCGAAAATATAATCATAGTGTAAACTATGCATAAGGGTTTATGGCTTTGCATTAAATGGAGACTTTCGATAGGGTAACACATGAGAACTATAGATAAGTGGGTTTGGGATTTTATAATGGACCACAGGATGGAAACATTAATTCTTGTTGGGAAGTGTGGCATCCCAACATAGGTTTTGTCTACACGATGAAGTTTGGCCATTACTCAGTTTTGTTATTTTTCCCTTTTTCCTCTGCACAGCATGGTGAATGCAACTAAAATAATAGAATATGTATGGTTTTAATTTGGGTGTCGTAGCATTGTTGTTTGTTGGTGACTCACTTAGGATTTCATACTTCTCATCGTGGTATTTCTGGTGTGCTTGCAGGTGATAGGGGAGACGAAGGGAAACATGGTTCCTTGCTTGAGGGAAAGGCCATGACCAACACCATACCATTACGGTAAGCCTAGTGCACACGAATTTACTTTCCCCTCTTCACTTCGTTTCCGTGCCTGAGTTGTTACTTGTTGATGGATAAAATAAAATGCTCGAGTCTAGTTCTGTGTTGTATACATCTGGCTTTTGGGTTTTCAAGTGTGTCTTGAAGGACTCTTCGTTTGGTGCAATGAGGGACTTGGGACTTGTTATGGGGTTTTTGATTTTCCTTCATGTTTGAGTTTATAATGAATTGGAATTGTGATTTTTAATATTACTATTATCAGCGAAGAAAATCTTGTACATTTGACATACTCAGTATGTAAATTTGTAAATCATGTTTTTTTTATTATAACGCAAGGGTATCACCATTGCTTCCAATGGTGCCATGGCTAATGGAACAGCTTGTGTAAAATTGATTACAGATTTATAAGAATGTATATACATCCATGCGGTGTTGATGTCATTACATCTTTGTGTTTTGATTTCATGGTTAAAATACATGTGTTTTATATGGCATTTGCCTTTGTTGGTTGTATTAGTTACGTGAATGACCAAATAGTCAACACTGATGGATTTTGAGACCACACCATGAGTGGTGTTGGTGCTCACCATCATAGCTGTGATAGATTAGATGGGTGCATACTTGCTGTGTTATTATTTCATGTGTATTAATGCAAAAAATGTAGAGAAGACTGAGGGTGGCAAAACTTTGCTATAGGTTTTTTTCATTGACAGGGTTAAGCATCGAAATAGTTAGTTTTTTTAGTTTGCTATTGATTATTTAATCGGGAAAAGGCCATACATTACATCGTATGTGAAAATACAAATCTCATACAACTATGTATAGTGTGGATTTATAAATTGTAGAGGGACTCTACAAGATTTGAATCCTGGTCATTATATGTTATGACGGTTTTACTATTTGTAATGGTTGTGATTTGGGGCTTAGTACCCACAGGATTTGATCCTGCAATTTTCTGTATAATTATGTGATTTTATTATAAATGTTTTACTATGTGTTAATTCTTTTATGGTTCTTAATAAAATGGAGTTGAGTATTACAGTATGCGTTTTTACATTTAGGTGTCCACAAGATTCGATCCTCAGATCTTGTGTTTAAATATATAGTTTGTTATTTAGTGCTCTAACTATACTTTGGTTATTTTTACATGTTTGTTGTAGATTGTATTATGTTGTACCTTTTCTATATGTTATACGATTTTTATTATAAAGTCTTGTTATGCGGATTTTAATACTTAGATGGTTCGACATGTTTGCTTCATGTCATGGATTTATATTATTGATAATAATATTCTTGTTTATACTTGGTAGATATCGATAGTACAGTGGTTATAAATCGTGGACCATGTATAGGGCCTTGATTACTTGGACTGTTAAAAGATTAGGATGATATTTCTTTTAATCGGAATGATTTTATTATTAGCTTATGGTTATTTATACATACCTTGAAAGGTCTTGGTTGGTTGTTAATATTAGCTTTGGTATGTGGTGTGTGTAATTTGTTCTTAGATGTAAATTTAGTATTGAAAGATTTGAATTATAAATCTATTTTATAGTTTTTAATATATATATAGGTATAAAATATTTTCTAGGTCCTAATTATTATATTTGTGTAATTATTCTAGATTTGAATTGGTCTTTTTGAATTATATCATGCTTCTACTTACAATATGCAATTTGTTAGTAGAGTATATAGGCCAACTATCACCTATGTATTTAATATGAAATAAATCTTAGTTTGCATGAATACAATACTATGACAGTAAAATACAATACATAAGCAAAACCTAAAAATACCAAACCCTTGATGATCTTAAACAAGAATTAAATTACATCATAGGGTTATAGATTAGAATGTAAACCCTAAGAGAATGTGCCATAAGATAAGGCACATAGGGTTTAGAAAATATAATATAAACATTTGCCTAATTTAGCTAGCATTTATTCTATGAAATGTAATAGGAATTTTAGGACCTCATACCTGTAAATTGAAGCTCCTTTAATGGCTAGAACATGTACACTCAAATAATCGGCATTAACAAATTGTAGGAAGCTCTGAACTCTCTATTAGATGACTAAATCACTTGGGAACTACCACGTTTAGCCAAACCATGTCTTGGAACCATTCCTAGTTTCAATCCAGATCCCCTCTAGCTGGTTCCAACATGCAAGTATCTTAGAGATCGTAAGGTAAAGGCTTCCCTAGTTTGTATACCAGGTCTCGATCACTTCTCTCTTTTCCTTCTAGGAAAAATTCTTCAATAACTCTCTTGAGAATTTTTAGTAAAATAATCACTCTAAAAAGATAGATGATATCCCCAAACCTCTCTTGGGATTAGTACTTTATAGAAATACTTTTTAGTCAAAGGGGTAGTTAAATCAAGAAATGCTTCATTTCTTGATTTAACCCTTTTCCTTTACATAGTAATTTTAATATTTTGACTTAGGCACTTTTAGCTAGTTCCAAATTGGACTTTAATAGGAATTATACTATTTAGTCTTTATCTTAGTTATAATAGTAACAGATGGAACTTTTCATTATTAATATTATTACTATATTTATTCTTTATACATATCATGTATAAAATACATAATAATATAACATTTGTCTTGGCGTATCACATGTTCTGATCCCTATAATTATGACACTTTCTTCATTAAGGTCATCAGGTAGATAGTTAGGTCTACTACACTAGGAAACTCTAAACATCCTTACATGTTGGATTCCCTCATATAACATGGTAGTTATTTAGCATTGGATGAGTATAAAGAAATTCAAAATTTCATTTAATCACTTATAAATAACTCAGATGAGATGAATATTTTTCCTAACTCGTTTTCACTCGAGAATCATTAATTCTTTTTGGTAACTCTTAGCACTTACAAGAGCCCATACCCAATGCTAACAACATGGAGTTAGAAACTTAGTGCGATTCCAAATCTCTTCACTCAAAAATAATGCTAGGATATACTAGTATGATACACATACGGATACAATGGCGAAGGATCTGATGTTCGATAGGTTATCCTCAATGTCAACATGGAAGGCTTCAGAGCTTATTCCCAACACTTCCAAATTATCTTTTCATATCTTCCAGAAATTCATGCTCAACACACATATAATAATCATGTGCTCCAGAGATTTTTTCTCAACACAAGCATCAATCACTTACATGCTCTAGAGCTCCTCGCTCAACGCTAAACATCTCATCGAGCATGTGCTTCAGGGTCCATGCCCAACACAAACAAGTGTATATATATACGTCAACAATTAGCTTATGACCAATCTATAAAACAAATCATCATGTTCATATGCAATGGGATGCTCGACCCAATATATCAAAATAAACTATCAAAAGCTCATTCCTATAAGTGTTAGGTCCAAAATTTGGGATATTACATCCCTCCCCACTTAGAACAACACTGTCCCTAGTGTTCTAGGGACTCAGAATGACATCATGAAACAAGGTGGGGTAAGCCTTTCTCATGGTGGCTTCATTCTCCAAAGTAACCTCATCAGCTTCGAAGTGCTTCCATTGAACCTTAAACTAAACTATGGTGCATTTTCTGAGCTACACCTCTCTCTTGTCCAATATATGAATAGGTTCAGGGGAAAACTCCTTTTCAGGTTCCACCTATAATAAGGATGAATCAACTACATGTTTAGTATCATAAACATATTTCTTTATTAATCATGCATGCAAAACATTATGCACTCTTCTGTGTGCAGGTAATTCTATTTCATATGCCACTGGCCATAAAACCTAGGTGCTAACTTACTACACCTTGCCAAGATTAACGAGTTTCGTTTTGATTTTACTTTCAAGTTGACATGCACTACTACATTTCGATTCAAAATCCGACGGTTACTTCCGACGGCGCGTAGATTTTTTATTTTAAACCTACCAAAAATCACAAAGATATATTTTTTTTTGTAAATGTGGCCACACATGTCGGTTAAGTGATGGATATTGTCATAACCGTCGCTTAACCGACGGCGCGTTGGTCAAAAAGGTCATTCAAAAAACCAAAGAAAAAGCGAAAGTATTTTTTTTTGTAAATGTGGCCACACATGTCGGTTAAGCGACGGATATTATCATAACCGTCGCTTAACCGACGACGCATTGGTCAAAAAGGTCATTCAAAAAACCAAAGGCACGCGGGAACCATCCATTTTCTCACTACCTTGGCTTTGGTTTCTCAGAAGCAAGATTCAAAGAGAGTGGAGCAAAGTATTGTAAGGAGACACTGCGGTTGATGTATTGTAAGGACTTGAAGCGGAAGCTCACTAAAGAAAACGTGTCGAAAGTTCTGGGCATTTTGAAGGTATGCTCAGCTTATAATTTTTCTTTCACATGTCCTTGCATCTGATCTATATATGCCTCTGGTACTAATCCAAATAAAACATCCATCCTTAATTTTTTTCTCTCATCAGTAATACATAGTCGATTGGAATTGCTTTCGGCTTTCAGGTCGTTTTTCATTATTGTTTCTGGTGTTCCTCTTTCTTGTCTTACCGAGTTTTAATGCTTCATGGCTTGTTTTAATTTTCTGACAATTTACACTCTTTGGGAGATGTGGTAGGCACTCCCATTACATTCCCTATAATAACGAATCTGTTATTAATCGACTTAAACCTTCTAGCCGATAAAAATTACTCTCTCATAGTAACATATATTCGATTGTTATTCAGCTTTCATTCTGTTTATCAAGTTTTTTTTTCTAGTCTTCATCTTTCTTGTCTTTCTCGGCTTATAATGTTTCATGGTGCATCCGAAGGAATGCTTCCCCACATTTCTAAATCACATTCCTAGTAAAACTATCGGCATAGGATCCTTATCCATGGGGATTTGAATCGGGCACATGCAGCACTAAACTAGCGAAATACCCAACATCATTGATGACAATTGATTGCTAACCTTTTGGTCTACCAGTGGACATTAGTTTATAAATAATGTAAATTAAATTAATGTCTGCGTATTATAGGTCTCAAAACTTACCCATTTGTATGCTACTGCTATTGCAACTTTACATCCACCTCATACAAAGATCTCAGAACTTACCCATTTGTATGCTATTGCTATTGTCGCTTTACATCCACCTGATACACAGATCTGCAGTAAGAGTTTGTTCTAGAACTAGAACTAAAGCAGAAAGACTGAAACACCAATCAAAGCTTCAGATCTGCATAAACAGCAGGACTGAATGGAAAAATCAGAAACTGCAAACACCACATATCAAGAGATGAGATTAGCTCTTCAATTATATGAAATCTGTCTGACCTATACTAGCACAGCATATGTAGCTGACAGCAAACAGAGATTTGGAACAAGAAGCTCTGTCTTCTCATTCACGCATAAAAAATACAATACTGTCCTCAAGGGACTACAATAGCTTCTCATAAGCCTTAGGCACACCCTCTCACACACCACACACATGCCATCTCACGAGGCATAGCCACCCTCTCTCACTCTATACACATGCAAGAATTAAAAAAAAAAACTAGTGTGCCTGCTCTCACCTATTCAAACTTGATAAGAGGGAAGGGCGGTTACAAAACCAGTTGCTAATAATAAACTCAAAAATGGCACCCTACATCCCAAGAAATATCTCCTAGTGTAGCACCCTACTCATGCCTAGCATAGTTCTTAAACATTCATTCATGAAAGGAATCTGTCATAACTGTTTAAAAAGAATCTGCCACAACTATGATAGGTTTTTGAGGGAATATCTCCCATGTGGCACACCCATGCTGCAAGGAATCTTATCTAACACTCATGTGCCCTCCTTCGCTAGTGCACCATTTTCCCAGGAGAGCAAATTGGGGCACCCAAAAACTAACAACTGCTAAGAGTAAAGTCTATGCTCCTGCATCATCCCCTGGAGAGAATGGATACACCTGACGGGGGGTGAAAAAGTGATACACCACTGATGATATTTAGTAACTTTGCAAATGAATTGCAGTATGAACACTTTATTCTTATCCATCACTCATGACTACTGGTTTGAAATTGATTTTGATTGTCTTATGCAACCACTATATTTATTCAGATTTTATTTTTCTGTTATAATTAAATTTTGTAGTGGCAAACAATTCGATTAATTTCTTGGTCCAGTGTTGAATAACTGTGATCAAGATTTAAAACACATGCTTAAATACATTTAAAGTGCTCAGAAATAGCGAGCCAGATACTGTGATCTCATTTTATGGAGCTTAAAAGCTACACCTTAAACTAAAATGCCTGGCTGCTGGCAGCAAATATCATAACCATGGATTGCAGTCCCTGGGTTTTATGATAGTGCCTAGCAGGAAAACTTGCTGCACAGCAGAGGACCTAACTTCATAGCTGGTATACCTATCAGATGGTTCTTGCACAAACTACACTAGCCAAAATAAGAGCATGAGCTCATGTGATTCCTTTATCTTTGCAGGTTTCAGCTGCCATAGTCTTTGATGCGGGTATGTCATCCTGTCTAGAGTATTTGGAAGCAGTGCCTTGGTCTGAGAAAGAAGAGGAAAAAGTCTCTTCTTTGTTGGCTCAGCTTCAACTGGACAGTATAGGAGCAGGCGAGGTATTGAAAATGATTTCTACAGAAGAGGAAAATGTGGGAGGATCTGAAGAGGTGCTTATTAAGCTATTGCAACTTGTGCTCAAAGGCACATATGAGTTTCTTGTACACAGGTATTGAGATGTGCTTTGAGGCCTGCTTCAGTTTCCATGATTACAGAAGATTGTATCAGTGCTCTGGCAGAAGGACTTAGCCCTATGTTGTTTAAGCATTTTCGGAAATCACTCTGGAGCCACGAGTGTTCTACACCATTATCCAGCTTGGACTTCAAATTTGATGCTGAATGGGAGACATTTTCTAGTCTGATAATGGGGTGGATAAGAAACATGAATTCTGCATATTTAAAACAAGAGGAGGTCAAGATAAATTCAGGCTGGGAGTTTTTGCTGTGCAGTAAAATGCACAAGAATTATTTGAAGGCTCCTTGCTTCAATGGCCTTTCTCTTCATCCTGCTCTTTAGCCATCCACACATTCCACTCAGACTGAACTAGTGGTATCAACTGCAGTGCCAACTGAAGATCCATCCTACCATAAACAAATTTTGATGGAGATGCTAGACATCTTACATGCTATATATGAAGACTACAAGCTAGATATTCTTCACAGCGAGTATGTGTTCTATCCTTGTACAAGATTGTGAATACTGTCTTGAATAGCTGTAAGGATATTGTCAAGTTGGAAAAGGATATTGTCCAATTTTCTTGTAAGGTAATCCTTACTTCCTAATCCCCGCTTGTTTTTTTCCTCTTTAACCCAATTATCCAAAATTATAATCGCCATAGTTTACCTCAAATATATTATCATATAAGTTGAGGTAACTACGTTTCCCGAAATTCTATCCCCCCAAAATGAGCATTTTCAGTAATTCCATCCGATGCTAAGCCTAAAATAACCCTGTTCAACTCTAGCAAGTTCCCACTCCCAAACTCCTTTTCGGTCCCCTGTTTCATGCATTTATTTTTATATCTACGATTTGAAAATAAGAACTAATGGTCAAACTGGCATCAGCAATTCTAAATGACTGTATGCACATTTTCAAAGTATAGACAAAAAAGTGGAATAACAACAAATACCCCATCCTGTATTAAGCTAAATTAAAAATGAGTAGACCACAATCCACTGAGTTTAAAAGTAGTCCAACCTGCTCAGGAGTGAGATCAAAAGTTCTATCACCAATTGTAAATGATACAGTGGGCATGCTTGATAGGTTATTGCAATCCACAACTGCTTGTCCATTAGGGTTTGGCAACCGGTCACAAAGCTGGACATTGTAATTTATAACATCATAACCATCAGTAGATAACAAGTACCAATTGTTGCAAAATTCATTTTATCGTAGATAAACTAGGCCATATAATGTCAGTCTGTCTTTACCTGATCGAGATATGTCATAATTTGGTCCTTGGACGCATTCCTAGCTATCTGATTCTTTTCCCATACCAATGCCATCTCACAAGCAGCACACATGCCACTGCTACTGGCTGATGTTTCCTCGTTACCTTTCTCAAGAACACTAGCAATTCGCATACTGTACATGTGCAGCACTTATGTTAAAGGCTGTATCGTGATATCAAAATGCAATTTGAAAAAGTAAAATGCCATTAATTAAGATTGGTTAGAAAAAGCATCTCACCCGACATCTCTGGTACCATCAAATGAGCATAAACCTATTTGGGAACAGACCTTTTGAGGATTTGTCTGCAAGACAAACACATAGTTTTAAATTCTGGATGCTTGACAAACTAGCGCTTGTTTCTAGAAAATCAATCTCTTTGTTTGACGATTTGAGGAACCTTAAAATAGTCAGTGTCATAAAAGTATCCAATTAATGTATTCCATAAGAGGCTAATGAAATCAATGTGACAAGCCACACATTATTTAAATAAATTTCCAGAATGAGAGGAAAACGGACCTGCGCCATCAAAAGCTCCATTATCATATCTCCATATTGGGAGACTACACTTTTACATTCCTGGCTAGCAAGCCCCGAGGCACCAATAGCCTCATTGATTTGCACCACAATCCTCTGTATTTGAGAATAAAATTAGTATAAACAACAATAAGGTATCTATAACAGGATGTTTAGTTCGAATTGGAAATTCAAAATGGTAGAATAATCACAAGCGGAAAATAGCCATTCAAGTTGAAAAGACCATAAACTAATGACATGGTTTAGGGTTCAAAAGCATGACAGAGGTAGCTTGTTGGGTTTAAATTCTTAAATGGCAACATTCTCTCTTAAATACTCTTTATAATCCTCACAATACTTCTAGTATGAGAAGAGAAAGGGTAATTCCTCCACAAAAACTAATGCAAATATGCATCATCATGCTTGTGACTCCTCCAGCTAAGTATTTAATAAGAAATTGAATATTACACAAAAGACAGTTGAAACAACACTCTCTAACAAAACCTCAAGACCTCTCATCTAAATGACAAAACAAGCAAAAGATTCAAAAAAACAGAGTGAAGCCAAATAAGCAATAAAACACCAGGAACACTTCTCAAACATTCAGGCTCAACTCCACTTGAATTTCCTTGTGCCAAATAAGACTGTAGTATATTCCTAATATTACATAGAAGGCTCTAATATATTATAAATATAAATTCACTGGAATTTCCTCACTGAGAAACATAACAACTACAATGTTTCCAAAAAAAATGGGAATATTAAACAAGTTTTCAAACTATGCTGAGAAAGGAAGATAATTGCAAAGAAGAAAATGATTCCTTGATGAAGGAAAAAAATACTTACAGCTAGCAATGTTTGCACATAATGTTCATCTGGTATACAATCATGCTCTTTTTGGACCACTCTAGGCTGGATATTCACAGCAAACATATAAAGGTCATAAGCAATTAGAACATGGATATCAACCTTAAAGGCTAAAACCAAAGAAAGAAAAAAAGCAACATTTGGTTTACAGGCATCTAAATGATAGGCAATTTGATAGGAAAATCTATATTATTGAAATATTTTAGTAAATGACAAGCATCTAAATGCTGGAGAGTGGTTTAACATCAAATATGATGACACAGTTTTATGACATAGTTTTATAAAATTTAAAACTGTCTTTTTTGTGTGAAAAAAAATGCCTCTAGGATGTTCTCATCATGGAGATTACCCCCCTTGGGCCCTAGTTTAGATGGTTGGGAAGGGGTGCTGCCATGCAAACAACCCAAGTTCAAACCTCGGCAAGTGTATTGTCCTTGTGTGTCTGAGTTAAGGTGTTTCAGCTTCCAGAGCTAGAATATTAAAGAAAGAAGCAACTGAAAAAAGATTTGACCAGGTCAGTGAGATGCATCAACTTTTTAACATAGGTCGGCAAATTTTACATCTAATATTTAAGAGATTTTAACATCTGTACCCATATAATGGCTCAATATTAAATAGGAGTTTGTAACATCTATTCTTAATATGCAACTTTAATTTCAATATAACCACACTCTTCAGTGACTTGTAGAATTAATTGTTCAAGAAATATGAATCCTTTACATTCTGAAGAACTGTTTAAAAATACTTGTCATCAATTGCACTAACAAAAAAAAGTGGGGAAAACCAGCCTCCCTTAATGTAGCTCAAGACACCTATAGGAGAAAAGAGTCACCATCTTCCCATACTATAGAGCTGTACAAATAAAAAACAGATCCAACAATCTAGCAAATACCACAAGATGACACCTACAGAAATAAGTGGAGTTACCATTAGCCTCGCAAGCTCTAGTATATGTATAGTGATCCAATAGAAATCCTGCAGCAATACTACATGGTACAGAGAACCCTACAGGATGACACCTACTATAGAGGTGTACAAATAAAAAACAGATCCAACAATCTAGCAAATAGCAAAACATGACACCTACAGGAATAAGGGGAGTTACCACCTCCCTCGCAAGCTATAGTATATGTATAGTGATCCAATAGAAATCCTGTTGCAATACTACATAGTATAGAGAACCCTACAGGAATCAAAGAGTCACCATCAAACTCCCAGCCTGTAGCACAAAACTAAGCATTTATCCCATAAAGAAGTATCGCCAGATGCATTCCAAATTGATAAAAAACAAAATATCCTTGACATATCCTCGGCCAAAAATGATTCATTGTCAAAACCAAATCCTAAGTCAAACCATATTGTCCCATATACAGTCCGTCGAAGAAACATTGAATCAAATTGTAGCATGTCACTCTAAAGAGGTCACTATCACTGCCCTTGTATATGCCTACAGGTATCAATCCCAAACTGTAGTATATATGTAGTGATAACACTTCTACATAGTACCGAGGATCCTAACAACAAATATAGCCATAGCAAAACTTTCCGTACTGAAAGCACTAAACATATCCTTTGCCAAAAAGGGATTCATTGTCAAAAACACCAAATCCTTGGCCATATATAGAATGCCATATTAACAT
The DNA here is from genome assembly GCA_001517045.1 of Pseudotsuga menziesii. Taxonomy (NCBI): domain Eukaryota; kingdom Viridiplantae; phylum Streptophyta; class Pinopsida; order Pinales; family Pinaceae; genus Pseudotsuga; species Pseudotsuga menziesii. The sequence goes on from LPNX010421896.1 coordinate 698,789, forward strand.
GTCCCATATACAACCTGTCAAAATAAAACATTGAACCAAATTGCATCACGTCAACCTAAAGAGGTCACCATCTCTGTCAATGTAAATGCCTACATAAAAGAACATAATTCCAGATTTCCTCCCAAATCATGATACAAATTCCTCTAGCATATTATCATAAAGACTCCATAACAATCAATCATAAAAATACCATCCGAGACTTGTCACCCTCACTGTCCATAAGATGAGGCTAACTGAAAGATAAAAGTAGAAAGACTCATTTACATAAAAAGGCCAGGATCATGCTCTGTCAAGATGCCATTTTTGTTTCTACAAGTACGCCAGCTGCCAATTTCCATAGGTGTACTGTCTTTGGATAGGCCATCTACCATGCCATTCCCCTACTCGTACCATACCATTCCCCTCCTTGTAGACATGCATGAAAGGGGAATCAGCATTGGTATTTTTGATTGTTATAATATTTTCATATATCACCCTAAGCCATAAGTTTTCTAAACATCTTTGACCATTTATCCATTCTACAACTCGAAGAGAATTTCTCATAACCTTCAACTTCTGCACTTCATTTGAAACAACCAACCTCAAAATCAGCTTTAATGCCACAAGTTCAGATCCATTGTTTGAAGGACATCCGAGGCCAGCTTTGGATTTGATCCAGTGCTAAACTGAAATGAATAAGTTTCCTCCTGCCCCTCGATCAAAGGGTGACTCAAAATCTCATCAAAGTATGCCCACACTCTGTTCTTGTTGATGATCTTAGGATGAAATACCCTAGGGGGTTTTGCACTAGACTCTTGCTTGAAGTGATCAAGGATAGCCATACTTTGAGACACACACGAGAAGGATCAAACTTGCATTCAAATAACTTTGTATTCCTTGAAGTATAGATGCCCCATGCCACTATCAATGGAAATGCTCTTATCTTCTTTGTCATTCTATTTTTATTCTAAGCTCTTAAAGTTTCCTCCACATTTTGTCCTACCAATTGGTTCTGAAATCAACAACCTAATTTAATCCCTTATGTGAATACAGATTCCTTTATGTTTTGTGAAGAACAATACACATTTTAAACAGATTCCTTTATTCTTCACAGCCAGTATGTGTTCTATCCTTGTACAAGATTGTGAATACTGTCTTGAATAGCTGTAAGGATATCAGCCAGAGGTGTCTTAGTGATTATTTGAGCAGACATATATGCTTGATTGAAAAGAGATTTATGAGTCTGAAAACATTATTGTGTCAAACGTAATAGGAAAAGCTAATTCTGTGAAACGATTCATTGATGATGATGATGTTGTTTACCATACCCCAAGACCAACATTGACCAAATTTTCTGTTGTAAGGGCATATAAGGGGATTGACTATTTCAACAGAAATCCTTCTAAAGGGTAGACTAGAATGGCCTTCCTCTATTAAAAATTAAAAGTTATGAATCAACTGAACATTCACAACTAAAAAATTGCAAAATAAATGAAATCTTATTTTCTAATTGCATACCATTCAGCACAGATCTTATGCACATGTATAACATCTGATGGCATTTATTCTTGCTCTATTACAGAGATTCCATTGCTATAATGCATCATCTGCCCTGCAGTCTGGAAGATGCATTGTTACTTAGCAGTTTGGAAAACCCCACAGTTTCAAATCTATCAGCACTGACAACAAAATGCAATATAGCATCACCTATGAGTGCCTACAATAGCAGCGATTTCCATCTGTTAATTTCATTTTATGTAGTCATCTTTTAATTGGAAGTGCATGTGCAGAATGAACTATAAGCAGTAAAAGGAAATCTTTGCTTTCAAAAAGCTTGCGTTCATTTCTGCATTCAACCTGTTATCATTAGGATTTCACCTTCTATTAGGCTTAACTTTGATAAAAGGGTTATGGACCATCTTGTACAAGCATCCTGTCTTTAAATTAGATAGACGCCTCACAACTCCAGCTCTCTCCCAATTTTGGAAGAGGGGCACCTGGTCTCTGTGAATCTAGGTTGCTTTGGATATGCTTTTGTAGGAAACTGGTTTGGATTTTACCAGTTTTATTTTTTTCAATGATAATCCTTAAGTAGTACTAGTCACTAATTTTGCTTTGTATTGACTAAACATATGTTCTGAACTACCTTAGTTTTGATAGGTCACAGGAATTTCAGTGTTTTGTTTCAAATATAGGAGCATCTGTAAAATGTTTGAAGATTCTTCTATTGGTGATTTTTTTTAATACCATAGAATCCAATATTTTGAGTGCAGAGATTCGTCTTGCTCCGCATATGGATATCTTGGTAAACATTTATAGAAACATGGAAATGGCTGCTGGTATTAATCTTTTTGTCTCACAACCATCTCCATCGCTTGTAACAAATTCATTTGGTATGTTTGCAATTTGCATTTGGTCTTTCAAAATGCAATGCACTTGCTCTCTATTCTCTTGGATTGATCATTGTATGTTACATGGTATCAGATGACCAAGATAAGGAGAATAAACTCCCTTGTCAAAATGTTCTCAAAAGAAAATCACTTATGCAACCTGGAAGGAAGGCCAAGAAGGCTAAGGGACGTGGTCATGGCAACCATGGGCAGAAACCATCTCGGTTATCAGCAGTTTCATCTGTTGGATTATCAGAAAACAAGAATGCTGAAAATATTGAACAAAAGACTCCTGATCAGGCAATTCCAAGTCCTCATCAGCCTGTAAAGCGTTCATTTCCAAAAAAGAAAAGAGTACAAGTCTCTTTGTATCCACCTGGCAGTTATGAGGAGACACCTCTTAGACCTGGAAAACGTGTTTCCAACTCTGAAAATAATATAATCCAAAATGAGGATGATGGTGTTAATGAATAGGTACTACCAAAGAATTCTGACAAAATACATATTGATTCGGAAAGTTGGATGCATTTTGGCACAGAAGCTAAAGCAGGTTCTCCTTTGAAATTCAAAGAAAGTGTTCCTCCCAATGATAAAGTTCTGTTTGATGATTTTGGAAATCCTGTATTAGCACCCTTTTTCTGGTTGAGGGACCATGATTCCCAAGATGCTGATGGTCCTCAACTGCCCACTTCACAACCTACACAAGCATCACCTATGCGCCCTTCCTTTAGTGATCTAAAGGATTCAGATGATGAAGGCTTCCATCAACAGCTTCAGAGTGTGAGTAGAATTATACCTAATGTCAATGCCCTATAAAATAAAGACATGCTTCATTTTGTCTTACGTTGGATACTATTAATGGAAATGAATGTGGACCAACCAAGGTTTTCATGAAAATTTTAGATAATCCAAACTCTTGGATTTCAGTAATTGGATGATATTACCCTGTGCATTAGCAGGATCTGCTTTGGAAATGTAAATGGGTTTTCTACAGTGTTAGTTTACAAAGAATAGGCACACATAAAATGCTAGAAATAGCTCATATTTTTGGTATGTTCACAACATAAGGCTTGATATGTAAACCACATAATATCTTACCCTAGTTTATTTCTTGGTATTCAATATTATTGTCTTATCATAGGCGTGGGTGGGTTAAATTTGTTACCACTTGAAAATTTTGGTTCTGGCCTTCTGTCATACAGGATGAAGTAGATATGGGGATTACAGTTCCCAACACCTTTGATAGTGGCGAGTTTGAATGGACACAATTGTCATGTTCACCGGAGCTCAACTGCAGCCCTATAAAACAACGGGTATTTGGTTATGGCATTAAGTTTATTCCAGTGTTTGCTGGAGTTCCTGATATATTTTTTTTGGTTGGTTTCTGATTCATTTTGTATTAGCAGATGCAGAGCCAAAAATTATTAGAGGTGGTTGTGTCACCATGCAAAGAGTTACAAAAGGATAGTGTATTGCTTTCTAATGGTGTAAATAAGGGCCAAATTGAAATTAATCAAGTAAATGATGCTGGATTTCCTGAAGACACTACAATAGAAAATTATTTTGCATCCCCCATTCCATGTATGAACGGGTTAGTAGATAAAATTGTAGATGCACATATCTTGGAAACTAGGCATGCTTCAAATACAGCTTACAAGGAAAATATAACCACTGCAATTATTGAACCTGAAGATGTTTTGGAGAAGACATCTTTATAAGAAGCTGGGCTTACCAAGAAAAGTGGAAATGCTTGGCATGGAAGAAAGGTACATAGAAGGATGAAGCCCAAATCTATAGGAGGAATAAAGGGTGCAAAGAGAGCTTGTAAAAGGGAAACACAAAGGAACTCCAAACAAAAAAGTGACCAGATTCTAACTAAAGGAATGATTGCTCCTATAAGTGATTCTATTGTTGGTTGTGAAAGAGGCAAGATCAATCCCAATGATGTAGACAAGGAGTCAGTTTTCACAGCAACTGATATATTTAATGCCATGTTTGGCTTACCTACTGATAAAGATGCTACATACAATTCTGCTGAAGTGAAGTCCCAAATTGGCACTGAATTAACAGACCAGAAACACCAATATCCTGTGGATCTTCACAAAACTGTTCAAAATGGTGCCATGACAGACTCTACTATCAACCTAACACCAAAGCATCAACATGATGTCCAAACTATTAAAAATGGTGGTAGTCTTGGACCAACTACATAGGCTGAAATTTTGATGATGCGCTCACAGAACCCTGGAAATTGCTGCAGAACTGAACCTAGTACATCAAAGGATAACTTTTTCTGTGCTTTTTGTTGAACTTCTGGCAACTCAGAGGTGATTCTATATTGCATTTTGTTGTCAGTGCTGATAGATTTGAAACTGTGGGGTTTTCCAAACTGCTAAGTAACAATGCATCTTCCAGACTGTAGGGCAGATGATGCATTATAGCAATGGAATCTCTGTAACAGAGCAAGAAGAAATGCCATCAGATGTTATACATGTGCATAAGATCTGTGCTGAATGGTATGCAATTAGAAAATAAGATTTCATTTATTTTGCAATTTTTTAGTTGTGAATGTTCAGTTGATTCATAACTTTTAATTTTTAATAGAGGAAGGCCATTCTAGTGTACCCTTTAGAAGGATTTCTGTTGAAATAGTCTATGCTGTTGATGTTTATTGAAAAGGGCCAGATAATAATAAGCACACCAGAGAAATGGGATGCTTTGTCTCGGAGATGGAAACAACGCAAACTGGTTCAGCAAGTCATCCTTTTCATTGTGGATGAACTTCATTTAATTGGAGGAGAGGGCGGTCCAATCCTAGAGGTAATTGTATCTAGAATGAGGTATATTTCAAGCCAAATTGAAAATCGTATCCGTATTATTGCGCTTTCCACTTCACTTGCAAATGCTAAAGATCCTGGAGAGTGGATTGGTGCTACTGCACATGGTATTTTCAATTTTCCACCTGTTGTGCGTCCTGTACCAATTGAGATCCACATTCAATTTTCCACCTGGTGTGCGTCCTATACCAATTGAGATCCACATTCAATTTTCCACCTGGTGTGCGCTGTACCAATTTTGAAATATTTTTTTTGAAAAAAAAATTCCCTGCCGTCGCTTAAGTGACAGTTCTTGATGTCGCTTATCCGACGGTTGCTCTCTATAACCGTCGCTTAAGCGACGGATCCTCCATATTTTTTGCAATAATTTTTTAAAAATTGACTAACCGTCGCTTATTCGACGGACCTTCTGTCGCTTAACCGATGGCATGAAGGTTATTTTCTCAAAAAAATTTCACTACCGTTGAAGATATCCTGTCGCTTAACCGATGCTTTAAATTTAACCGATGGTTACTGAAGTGTCGCTTAGCCGACGGTTACTTAAGTGTCGGATAACAGACGACAAGTTTCCAACGCTTAAAAAAAAATCAAAGTGTCGTACATGTGACAGGAAAGTGTCGAAAATACGACATGACGACCGTCTGATTTTTGGTCGAAATGTAGTAGTGATGGTTGCCTATTTGATAATATTATTCTTTTCTTTTCTTGTCCGCATAACTTTTCTGGAGGTCTTGTGCTTCTTTTAGGTTTCAACTTGACCTTGGTAACCAATTGTTCCAAGTCCATTAATAGATCAGGCCCTAACATGAGCCGATCCAGTGGGTTATCCCAAGTAACTAGTGTTCTACACTTCCATCCATAGACTACCTCAAAGGGAATCATCTTGGCAGAAGCCCGGTAACCATTGTTATATGCAAATTATGCAAGTTCCAGGTAGTCATCCCACTTAGTGGGTTGTTCATAACATACATCCTAAGCATGTCCTCAACAATCTGGTTCACTCTTTCTGTCTACTGGTGATAAGTAGTGCTAAAATTTAACTATGTTTCTAATCCGGAGAATAAATATGTCCAAAAGTTTCTTGTAAAATTCGCATATCTATCCAATATGATTTCCTTGTGTATCCCATGCAATCTAAATATCTCCTTAAATAATATATCGGCAATTTTTACAGCTTTGTAGGTCGACTTCACTAGAATGAAATGTGTCGCTTTTGACAATTTTCAATTACTACAAAGATAGAATCATTTTCTTTCTTACTTTTTGGTAGACTAGTGATGAAATCCATAATAATAACCTCACGCTTCCATTCTGGATTGGGTAGTGACTGTAGCAATCCTAAATGATGTTGATGCTCAGCCTTGACCAGCTGACATTTTTGACATTTTGCAATAAACATCGCATTGTCGACCTTTAACTTAAGCAAGGGAAAGTGTCTCTTGATGGCCGATATCCTCTATTGATATCCTCGATGCCCCGAGTAGGGTGCATGATAAAATTTCCCAAAACAAATGTCCCCTCCTACAAGAACATACAATATTTCCTTGGACCATAGCAATCTTGTTTCGTCTACCTTGTACTCTTTCTGTTGTTGAAAAAACCTTCCCTCATGGAATTTCTTGAGGATTTCTACATAGAAATGGTCAACCCTATTGGCCATTATAATCCCCTTGGGAAAATACCAATTAGTTTGACTTATTATTACCTCATATATCATATGGGTTCATCGACTTAAAGCATTGACAATATTTTTCTCTCTGCCCTTAATTTGTTTTAGTTCAAAATGATACGCATTAAGAAAAGACAATCATATGGCTTGTCCAACATTCAGATCTGGTTGATCAAATAAATACTTCAGACTTATATATTATACCTTCATAAGGAATTTCCTTCCCATGAAATAATGCCTCCACATCTTCAATGCGTGAATGATGGCAGCTAACTCGAGCTCGGGTGTGGGGTAATTCTGCTCATGTTCTTTTAACTTTCGCGATTCATAACATATTGCATAATCATTCTGCAAGAGGAATCTTCTGAGACCTTCCTTGCTTGCATCCATGTAAATAAAGAAATACCCATAGGGATTCGCAATACTTAGTGTCAGTGAGGTCGTCAAAAGCTTCTTAAGCTTTCGAAAGATTTCCTCGCACTTGGTCATCCATAAGAAACTATTTTCCTTCTTCTACAAGGAGGTCATGGGACAAGCTAATCTCAAGAAGTTCTCAATGATGTTCTGATAATATATGGCTAATCCCAAAAAGGACCTAATTTCAGTGACACTAGTAGGGGTAGGCCAATCTTCTATGGCTCTAATATTTTTCGAGTCCACAACTATCCCTATCTTGGATATAATGTGACCCAAGTACTGTATTTATGGTTTGTAAAATCCACATTTACTAAAATTAGTGTAAAGATGGCGTTATCATAACACTCATAGTTCTACTCAAAGGTGCTCTTCATGTTCTTCTTTACTCTTAGAGTAAACTAGGATGTTGTCTATAAAGAACAAAATAAAGTTATGCATATATTACTCAATATACTGTTCATCATACACATAAAGTTCATGGGTTCATTGGTCAAACCGAACGACACTACTACAAACACATAGTTTCTGTACCTTGTACGAAAGAATTTTTTGTGAATATCCTCATCAGAAATATGCACATGATGGTACTCGGATTGTAGGTCAATCTTTGAAATGATCTTGGTTTCTCTTACTTGATCGAACAAGTCATTGATCCTAGGGAGTGGGTATCAGTTCTTGATACTCATTTTGTTCAACTGAAAGTAATCGATGCACATCCGCATCATAGCATCCTTTTTTTTTGACAAATAGTATTAGTGCTCCCAAGGGGACATAGTTTATTGCATATACCCTTTTTCTATCAACTCTTGCAACTGCGGTTTGAGTTCCAACAACTGAGGTCCACTCATGTGGTCATAGGATTTGGAAGCCATAATTGATCCTGGTGTCAGCTTGATCGAAATGTCTAGGGATTTTTTTAGAGGTAATCCTACGATTTCCTCTGGAAACACATCCTTGAATTCTAGAAGAATGGGAAAGTATTCTATTTGCTATTCTCTTTCCATCTCTATGTCTTGGATATTGTTGCGGAGAAAACTTCCTACGGATTAGGGTACCACAAAAGATAGAGTAGCCACAGATATCAATCTCTTCCAAATATGCAAGAGAAATAAACATCTAACACTAAAGGATCTACAAACATACCTTATTCCAGATGGTTGATGTAGATCCCTATTGAGCTTTTCCAATGTCCCTTGTGTTAGCAATTTTTTCTCTCAACAATCAACAAACAAGATAAGCATGCTATATAATAGTGTTAGACCTACTCTAGCATAGATAATCAATAACATATAAGCATTTAACAACATCCATGGATTCAATATTCATTTAAATACACATTCTTGGATACAAAAAGATATTTCTATTAATATAAATCAGAGATTACAAGAATGAAAACCTTTGTCGGCATGTCTGGAAACTGGAGAAACTGAGTCCTCCACCTAGGCCTCCACCACTTTCATCCTCCATCTCTCGATAGCAAGCTCACAAAAAAATGCAAGCTTGGTAAGAACATAAAGTACTCCAAGGGACAAAGGGATGCAAACTCAAGTATAAGCTCTGGCAACAATGGACTATAGTTTTCTTTCTCTTCAATTCCTCTCCCTTCAATGTATCCAAAGGTTTCCTTATATATTGATTCAATGGGGTAATGGAAGGTCAAAACTAAGTGATCTCAAGGCATATGGAAGGCCAAGATACAAGTGACACAGCTCCCCATCAAGGAAAACTCCATAACTATTTGTCCTTTTGCACACATCCTGATGTACGAGGGTTTAAGGTTCATATCCGCATATATACATGAGAATAGGTTTAAAAGTTGCATATGGTAAATAAGGCATGTTTTTAGGGATGATATTGGAAACATCAAAGGTACAAAAATGGTCCATAAATGTGTGATCCACCATGTGTGGTAAAATCAGTTGTAACAGATGCCCCCTAGTGTGTGAGGTTAGAGGGGTGATACGATGGATGAAATACATTATAAGTCCATCCCAGAAGTGGAGTGATGAAGAAACAGGTGGAAGAACCAGCCATCCAATAGTATAATACAATAATCAAAATCTGCACATGATTGCAAGTATATACAACAATCCTGGATACATAAGAGTACAATGGATATGAATAGGCATGATACAAAATATGACATTTGTGGTCATCGACACGTACAATATAGATAGATCAGAATATCCATGATGAAGATATACAAAGGATCACGATCTCCATGAAATCTAAAGATATATAATGGATCAAGATCTCCATAATAGCAGAAGATATCTGACATACACTAGAATCAAGTCACGAGAGCTGAAATATCACGAAAACTGGCACGATCAAGGATGTAGCATATATGAAATGCCACCGATATGGAAGCTCTTCTACAAAATCCACTGTAAGTACATATCTTACTATGTGAATTGAGTTGTCAAGGTCAAACATAGTAGTCCATTGTCTAATTACCAGTCATTGATGTATATTGTTAACAGACGCGAGATCACCCACCGATAATGAAAATGGGAATCAAGGTACTAGAGTGAAAACTAACAAGTGTGAATAAAGATGTTGAGTTTGAACACTTGAAAGAATCCATTGATTAGGGTACATTGATGTATTCCCAAAACTGTCTATGGCAAGAGAACCTGCCACTGATGACTGCAAGTCTCAAGGCACACAAAATGACTCTAGACTTTTATCCCAGAATAAATGATCTGAATTTGATGGAATGAAATCCACTTGAAGGAGGGAATTAAGGCATCCCCCATCATCCAACATGAGGTACTCAACAAAGCTATATAATGTGGAAGGACTCGATCATAATGTGCATGAAACAGTACCAGTCCTGAAAATGGCCAACATGCAAAGTTAAGAGAACTGAGGAATGGTCGACTCAAGTTTCAACTTCCTTATAACAAGAGCATAAAGGTGAATGGTGATTGAATGTAGGGAGCATAGAATTAATATACAAAACTTGGACATCTCTGTGACACATGAGGCATCGATAGAGGCTTCATAGGGACTGCAACTTAACTAGTCGATGGAGATAAACTCAGAGAAACAAGTACAACTCCTAAAGTCAAACTATTAACTCAACCAACGGATGTCATATACAGTGTTCTATTCAAAGGCGACATGACTCGACTACTGCCAAAGATAGCATCTTTTCCTATATGGCTTTTTGGTTTTTTGTTTTTTTTGGATTTTTTCAAATATTTTGAAAAGCTTGAAAAAAAATAAAAGTGATTTATAGTTACAAACTAGGAGAAGATGAGTGTCAAGGGGAGAACAAACTTGTTCCAAGCAGTGGAACATACCTATGTTGAATGCAAGGACACATGTGTCACAGGGGCTTCACTTGTTGACCAATATCTTATCACGTTAGTTCATATTGTGGGTTTTAAAATTATCAAAAATCGAACCAATATATTGTAGGTATTGGGCGGATGAGGGGTTTAAGGTGGGGATGGGTAGGGTGGTTTATAAGGATTGAGGTATAAAATGGGGTGGGGAGTAGGTTTTATGTATTGGGAGGGGGTTTCAACAAAAAGAGTTTGGGTCAATATCTCTCAAAATTAAGGGTATTCTCTAATATCCCACGATTGCACGTGCTATGTGACTCGATTCACTAAGTGAAGTCCCCGTGACATGTGTAGGATAATGACACTCAGGGGAAAGTCTCCTCCCGGTAAAAATGGGGAATGAAGCTTCAAAGGATATGTAAAATGGCTCTGCTTGGCTGGACATGAGACAAGCTCTAGATATATGGCTGATAATCAAAGTCAAGGAAGCCTACATAAGGCTCAATAAGGCAAGAAAAAAATATGATAATGCAATTACAACTTCAGATAAGGGATTCATGGGGAAAAAGGCCAGCAAAAATATCAAGAGTATGAGGCTCTTGCACAAAGTCATGGTGATACTATACAAAGGAATCCCACACCCTAAAGGAAAAATGTCCGCATGGGCGCCAAATGAAAAGCAAGAGCTAACTAGGGCACCCATGTATGGTCAGGCTCTGCCATTCACATCATGTCAGTTCTAAAAGCAACAAGAGGGTTCCATGACAAGATAGAATGGGTTAGTACCTAAGTTTATAATGAAACAGTCATAAGGTCATGCAAAGTGCAAATGGATGTGAAACCTACCCTATATGCCAGTTTAGACATAACACTTGAAGTCGGCATGAACGTGTCAAAGCCATAGTCAAACTATGCTCAAAACGGACTCCTACATCATAAAATTAGTCCAAAATGGTTAGAAACGGTCCAAAACTATAGAAAGCGGGTAAAAACTTTCTATAAATAGTAAAAAATTCAGAAATTCCATATCATTTGAAATTTTTACCCATTTGAGCTCAAAACTTCCAACACGAATTTCAGGAGCATCGTCTCACTGAAATTCGACACCGTTTGTTCCAGGTAACTCCTCATGTCCTCCTCTTCCCATTTCATGCAAATTTTTGAAGTTTCCATGGTCAATTTAATTTTCTAGGACAATCTAAAGTATGTGTTTCAACCCACGTGGATGTTGGGTTTTTTCTGCAAATAGGGCTGGCCATACGCTGAAAAACCTCCCTAAACCACATACATATGCGGCTGTTTTGCAAACAGTTGCATATGCAGCCGCGAATAAGGATTTCTAAGGTTTGATTATTTCAACAACTAGCTAGAGTCATGGTGTGCTAACACAATCAGAACCCCCCTCCTCCTCCTCAGGCTTAGAGACCTGAGAGTATTTTTTTTTGTACTACCGCGTATTATATTTTGGTGGCTTGGAAGCCCCAATTTTGTATTATGACACTTATGTATTATAACGTCACATTTTGGATGTTTAATGAAATTTTTTTATGCTAATCGATTTTATTTATTTACATGTGTGGAAAAATATATGTTTTTGATATGATTATGATCTATGAAAAAAATTCCAATCTAACAAATAGTTGGCATATGAGTCAGCAACTTGATTAAAATTTCTTGAAACATGTATGAATGTTATATTCTCAAATTGTCGTTCTAGAAATCTCACACGTAAGAATCTTCATAATAATCTCGAATCCATAATACGATTCAAGACATTAAGCTGTGAAACAACTAACTGCGAATCAAGACGTACCTCAAGAGAGAGAACACCATATGAAATGGCATCCCACAATAACTAAATAATGGAACTATATTCAGCAACATTTTTCGTGGAAGGACTGAAACATATGCCTCCTGAAGACAATACTTGACCTGTAGGAGTATAAATCACCCAAGCAACTAAAGTTGAGTTCTGAGTGTGACGGATAGCACCATTAGAAAATCCTATGTAAGAAGAAGACTCCATTAACATTTTCTATAAGAAACGAAAGCTAATCAACAAACCCTATCACCATAAGAAAACCTATCTATGCAATTTAAAATCTGTGCAATAATATACGACAATCAACATTGGATGAAGATCATGCATAGTATTTTTTAAGATAGATCCCATTTCTTGGCTCTGCCAAGGTTGTGCCTTCATAGTCCACCAACTCATAGGAGCCCTTCTCTAACACACGTTTGACTACATAAGGACCATGCCACATGGGATTAAACTTCCCTACCCCCAAGGGTTCTTTAGCTTGATCCCACAAAAGGACCAAATCACCTTCACTAAACTTCCTTAGATGAACAGACTTATCATATTGGACCTTAACGCGATGCTTATTTACTTCTGGAGCCACTAAGGCATCTCGACACTGCTCATCAAGCTGCTCTAAGTGGACCAAATGTTCCTCCAATGCGGAAGTGTCTGGTAAAATATCTATAGCTAGCTTCAACGAAGGGATTTCGCATTCAACCAGCAAGACAGACTCCACCCCATGTATGAGCTGTTATGCAGAGAAACTAGTGGTAGTCTTAACCATAGTTCTATAGGCCCACAAAGCAGGATATAACATAATATGTCAATTCTTCTTTCTTTGTGTGATGGTTCATTGGAGAATTAACTTAAGTCATTTCTTCACTGCTTCATCTTGTCCATTTGCTTGAGGGTAATAAGAAGAGGAGTTCTCCTACTTATACCTTAACTTTGAAGAAAACTATTCTATCATTTTATTCTAAAAGTTACTACCATGGTCAGTGACAAACTCTTTCGTAAGGACAAAATGAGTAATAACTTGGTTGAAAATGAAATGTGCAGCTATCTCACCATCGGATTCAATCGTGGGCATAGCCTCTACCCATTTCGTGAAATAATCGACAACCACTATAATGTGATGATGCCCCCTAGTTGAAGCTATGTTGCAATCCATGAAGTCAAGGCCCCACTTGGAGAAGGGACCGATAGTGATAATAGGAAGTAACATGGCAGGATGCAAGCGCATATTGTGTGCAAACACCTAGAAAGGGTGACACTTCTTTACCGCATCGATACAATATTTGAATACCGACGGCCAAAAATATCCCGCTCTCAATATTTTTTGGCTGTAGAAATCCTAGATAAATGACCACCACATGCCCCTCTATGGCAATCATTTAGCACAACCTTAGCCTCATCATGGGTTAAAAAATGACACAAAATGGAATATACCCCAAAGTGGTACAAAGTGTTATCCACTATAAGGTAGTTCTTAGCTATATGACGTAATCATCGTCGCTCATCCCATGAAAGGTGAGTAAGGACCTTCAATATATACAAATATACAATGATGTCCCCGTAGCATGGGTCCAAAGTTTAGATAAGGAAAATATGTTGATCGAAAAATGTATCCTCATAAACCTCCTCCTCCTCCACACTTGGAAAATCAAATATGAGCACTGCAAAGATCAATGATTTCTTTAATTTCACCAAAACAAATTCGAGATTGAACTCTTGCAAAATAACAATCCATATATTGTATTTTCCCCCAATCATCCTTCTATTGAGGATGAACTAAAATATATTGACATGAGCTACCACCAAGGTCTAGCAAGGGAGAACGTAATGTCTCAATGTCTGAATTGCATGAACGCTGGCAAAGGAAAGTTCCTCCACATGGGAATAATGGATTTCTGCATCAACAAGGTTTCGGCTCAAATAATATATGACATGCTCATGGAGCTCCTCATCCTCCTGAACCAAAACCATACCAACTGTCTCCATGAACATGACCACATAAATAAACAATTTGTGGCTATAGTCAGGTGGACTAAGCATAAGGGTCAATGCCAAGGCTCACTTAAGAGCATCAAAGGAGTTCTGGGCTCACTCATCCCAACAAAAATTAGCATTCTTCTTTAAAAGACGCATAAAGCCTTCAGTAAAATTGGCAAAATTAACCATGAATCTTTACAGCACATTTTCCATGCCTGGAAAACACTGAAGATGACTAATATTACGTGGGGGAGAGAATTGAAGTATTGCCTCAACCTTTAAGGGATCGAATACTATACCCTCCTTGGGTACAATGAACCCTAAAAAGTGACCAACAGTCATGCAAAAGATGCACTTATGAGGATTTAACCTAACCTGGTAATGGCGGCATTTTTTGAATACTAATATCAAATGGTATGGATGATGCGCTCTTAGACGAGAATGAGCAACAAGGTCATCCAAATAAACTTTGAAAATTGTTCCGAGATCATGAAAAATTAAGGTCATAGCCTGCTAGAAAGTAGCTTCGATAGTTTTAATACTGAAAGGAATATTTCGATATGCAAAAGTACCCCAAGGACAAATAAATGAAGTTTGATGTTGATCCTCAGGTTTGATCTAAATCTGATTATATCTGGGAAAGCCATTCATGACGGAGAATACCTCGCTTCCCACACACTCATCCAAAATGTGATCAATAAACGGTGTGGGAAGATTATCCTAAGGACAAGCATGATTTAAGTGACGGAAATCAGTGCATATAAGGATCACTCCCTGCTTCTCATCAACCGGAATGGTATTTGAAACCCACTTCATCAAGGGAATGGGATAGATAAAACTGACTTTTAACAGCTTCTCTATCCCAGCCTTACAAGCAGTTTCTTTTCTAGGATTCACGGCATGCAAACGTTGTCGAACCGGCTTCGCATTCGGATAGGTATTAATCTCATGTTCGCCAATAAGAGGGTAAATTCGTGGCATTTATTCATATGACCAAGAAAAAATGTCACAAAACTCTTTAAATAGCTTGGTATATTCCTTGATCTCATCAGGGGAACAACCTGCTCCAATGTAGACGTTCTCAACTTTGCCAAGATCATGAGAAATATTGATAGGAATAGTAGGTGATAAATTCACCATGTTCCCATCATCCATCTGACCAGGAGAGCTCAATGGAACCATGGGACTACCAATCTTCTCACTAAGAATCTACCCAAATTCCTCATGCTCCATATGGTCAAGCTCGGAAAGAAAATATGATCGATGATGTAGCTCTTCCAAAGGTGGATCAACCCCAGACATGGCATCAATAATCACTTCATTCGATGGAAAAACATCATCGAATCAATCATGTGCATAAGAGGACTCAACTTCCCATGCAGGTAGCACATATGGGTCTTCCTCCTATGTCCGTGAAGAGGAAGGGCTAGGCTCTGCAACACAATCAAGATTCACTTGATATGCTATCATCATTGCAGGAAATGACACATCTGTTTCGATATGTCCATTCGAAGGACTCAGTGAAGGAAGAATCCAAGGATCTTCCATATGGGTAGTGCGAAAAGACACCAAATTCAATGAGGACGAATCCCAACCAAAATTAGATCTGATCATAAGAACGGGTATAGGATAGTTAAAGGTTCCTATAATTTATGGATACATACCCACATGCACACTCCCAGTTGTCAGCTGAGAATGATCGATAATTGGGATAGAAGCTCTCGATGATGCACTAACACTCGGATTTAAGAATGAGTTTTGATCAATCATAAGGATCTTCCCATTAAATAGAAAGAATACAATTAGAAAAAGAGAAGAGGCTATGGCTTGCATACTATACATCTAATTCCATCCCAGTAAAAGATTGTATTCAAGGGGAGCATCAACCACCTCAACCTCGATTGCAACAGTCTTCCCTCCCAATTGGACCTTAAAAGAAGGAAGGATCCCGTGCGGCCAAAATGATTCACTAGCAAAGGAAGTCAACATAGTAGCATATTGAGACAACTTGGGAGAACCCAAACCCTTCCAACATGACAAAGACATCACAGAAGAAACAACACCTTCATCAATCACAGTGCGTTTAATGGTCATATTAATACACCTTACATGAATCAAAAGAGACATGTAGTAAGGCAAGTGATGCTGCAGTCTCATGGTTTCAAATTTGATAATGGAAGAAGACTTATCGTCATTAACCCCAAGAGCAGAAAGCAAGGATTTTGTTTCTAGAGGACAACTCTAAAGTACTTTAAGCGCGGACATCGCACAAGGTGTTTGGCCCAGATCCTTGACAACGGAATAGTTCTAGGTGGCTCTGCATTAGGATTGTGCCTCGAACGCTTTAGGAATACCTTAGGAATGCGAGGTGCAACTTTAGCTTTATCCATAGGGTTTTTTATATGCAAAGGGATCTCAAGTGGAGCGGGTTGTTTTCCAAGGTATAGTTGTGACGAACCATAATCCTTCGTACGAGTCACAACTTCAATAGAGTGCACCATGTTCATCTAACCATGACCAGTATTGGCCTCCAGCATATTTTGATCGCCACCCGATGCACAATGAGGATCAATGGTACTCGACTTCATATTTTGATTTTGGGGGGAAGGATTAGTTAGCAAAGTTGGGCCATCTACGATGAATCTTGAGGCATCTTCCATATGAGGACACAAGTGAGTGATGTGGTCCTTCTTACACAACTTGCAAGGAAACCTCACCTTACGTTTAGACTTCTTGTCCTCGCAAACATTACAAGCATTCTTGTCATTATAATTAGGATTTTCGTTCTTGTTCCCACCCTTACAATTATTTTTACCTTTCTTCTTATTCCTTTGGGGCTGTTGGTTTCACTTCTGGTCTGATGATTGCAAGGAAACTATAGTCACCATTTGGGTGGGTTGAGACAAATCCATGGCTTGTCTCGACGTGGATTGATTAATAGACAATTGGCTCACTTGTTTCACAACCGAATCCGTAGGTTTGGCACTTTTACAACCCACAATTCCATCGGCATGTGTTTTGAAATATTCTAACTTCGAAGAATATTCTATACGTATTTATTTGTGGTCCTCGATGGTCCTACCGGGATAACCACTTGTATTACTTTGTACCCTGATGCTCCTAATCAGAATAACTAATAAGATTCATGACGCAATCCCCTCTAATTGTAAAGGTGGGTCATTAGCACCCCAGTGTAGTTACTTGAGCCTACATATGTAACTCGAGCCTACATGATTAACTCGATCCTACATGACAGATGAGTTAACTTAAGTGAACGGATGAATATAAATAGAGGTGTAGTGCTCCTCATTTGGAACACACACTCTCACTTGTGTAGCACATTAGTGAAGAAGAGAAGTAGTGGGAGAAGGAGGAAGATCAGGCTTTGATCTCCTTGCTGGTTTTATCTTTTATCTTTTATCCTTTTGGGGCATCTATATTGAGGAATATTTTGTTGGGTTTTTTCCTTTAGGGTTTTCCCAAGATAAATATTTGTGTTCCTTTTGTATGGTTGTGTTTGTCTATCTTTCAGTGATCCTATTTATATGCATTTGTTATGAAAATGAAATGAAGTATTGATGTCTTAGCTAAGCATATGAAAATTTAACATGGTATCAGAGCCACCCTAAAAGAAGAAATTGTGCAGCTAAAGAATCTATGGCTTATTATTTTTTTTTGGGTCTTTATCCCCAATCTATTAGCAAAAGAAGTCTAGACTGACTCTCCATTGAATGGCGCATTTTTCTGTCGAAGCGGAATTCGATTCCGAGCATTTTCAGTTTTGGTGCGGAAAATTAGGGCTTTCTACAAAAAACGAATTTTTGAGTGAGCCTCGCATAGAATTTTTCTCCTCATCAAAATCAAATTTTAGAGACTTGGATCAATAAATTTGGTTGGGGGAAACTATGGGAAAGTCAAACCCTAGTTTGACCCCGATCTGGAAAAACCCTATATACTAAAACTACTAAGTTTTAGTACACTCACTATATCCTATGATTGACGTAGGATCAGGAGTTGAAATTTGCAGAGGATAGAGATAAAATCCTTATTTACACTGTGTCCAAAATTCAGCCTCATATTCTCTATATTCTGGGAGATATGATCCCTCGATTTTAGGGTTCCAGCCTCTTCCAGAATTCATCCCTAAACAGGACACATCGGGAGAGTTGTTTTAGCATGGGATACAGATGTCCAAATGAAATTCCTGAATATTTTCCAGAAATATCATAGCCTATAACTTTTTTTATCGAAATTTCAGAACCTAAAGATGAACCGATGACACATGGCATGCCATACAACTGAACTGTTCTGAATAGTCCCGTAACAGGTCATCTTGGGAAAATGATCATAAATTCAAATTGGTGAAACCCATTGTGATGAAACTTGTGTTGTTGGATCCAGGCAAGGCGAGGTTACCGTAGTAAGAAATTTCAGACATATTGGAGCAGTAATTTCAGATATATTACAGAAACAGTGACACACATTTCTGCAGAAGAAATTGGAAAACTAGGGCTTCCTGTTCCGGGAGCATCCCTCCACTGTTTTTAGAAAAGGAGTACATTGGACAGCTGCATTTGAAGAGATATATATTTCTATCCAATAAGATATGAAATATTCCAAGTTTTTAAAATTAGGGTTTCTCTGACAAACCCTAGATCAGCCAGTTCCAGATGCAGGACATACACGTCAAATCGGTAAGATCTAATCTTTTTCTATTTGCATTTGAGGTTCTCATTTCAAAGTGATCTATCACATCAGCTTGATGATAAACTTGGTGAATTTGAAAAATTCCAAGCATGGAATTATTTGATCTCTCTAAATAAAATGAATTGGACACCTTCATGAGTAGAGAGGTTCCAGTTCCAAAAGGAGATGAGGCTCAAAGCCTTACACAAGAAGAACTTGATCAAGGCCAAGAAGATCAGTGTTGATTCAATTACGGATCAACTTGTACCACAAGTGTCTTCCCTAAAGACACTGAAGATTTTTGATTCCTTGATCAATCTATTTGAAGATAAGAACACAAATAATAATATGGCTTTGAGAAAACAGTTGAAGAATGTGAAGATCCAGAATGCAGAACATCTTGAAGCGGAGAATGCAGAAGTGGTGATCGCCACCTTGAATGGTCTCCCAAGATTAGAGAATTCATTCATTCAAGGAATGTGTGCCAGAAGGAAGTAATTACTTTCAACAGACTCTAGGAATAAGAAGAAGAAGCTCGTCTCATAAGAAGAGAAGAAGAAAGATGGGAGCAATTGAAGATCAAGCTCTCACCATTCAAAGAAGATTCCTCAAGTGATGAGGAATATGGAGAACTCAATTCTTGAAGAACCTCTTATACATCTTATCATTTGGATAAGAAATGATCATTTCATGAATGAAGAAGATGATGAAGCAGAATGATCAAGAAGGAGTCTACCCATGAAATAAACAAAAGATAAGTATTCAATTGTCATTTCATGATATTGTTTTGTTATACATTTGATTATATTCAGTTGATGTGTTATGCATGATAGATTGTTTGCATTAATGATGGTATACTACTAATATGCATGTGATGGGTAAGTAGCTCATGCTGCTATACAACTCTCCATTGCTACTTATCTAGAATGAAACCTCTTTGCTGACATATTGTATTAGTGCACAATCTTAATGATGTCATGGTAGATATGGAAGGCATCTAGAAAGTTTCAATGAGATATGGATGAATGTTGTATTGGATAAACAATTGCATGATGCATAAGAATTTGTCATTATGCATATGTTTTATGAATAAGTTCTAACCATGCAACTGGTGCATTTGAATTGTAGGAAAGGTCCTATACAACCTCCTACAAGAAATAAAGGATTAGACTTGTTCTGAAGAACAAGTGATGATAATTCAAGATTCACTCCAATAAATAATTCAATCTGAAGCTCCCAGGGTCAGAGACACCATGACGGAAGGAAGAGCTTTAGAAAGTGGTTGATCCACCTCGAAGGATGAAGACCACCATGGGTATGAGAGATAAATCAAGAATTCTATGAAAGAAGCTATGATCAAAAAATAATAGTTGATCATGGGGAATGATGTATCTGATATGATTTCGAGACATATAGGAAAGAACGTAGTATCCTCCATATGGACCTACAAGAACAAGTGTACAAAGAAAGGTTCGTGATTTTCCTCAGAAAGAATAGACTATGACATCACATACTCTATTGACCAGTATATATCAAGCATAGAACCACCTGTACATAATGAAGAAGGAAGATAATACTCCACTTTAGGGGGAGTGACTACAGAAGATATCTGAGTTCGACACGGTACAACATGATGGACAACTTCTTGATGGATCGAGACTTTACCAAGAATAAATTGGGTTCCAACCTTCAAAGTTGAATGCACAAGACTAGGATATGTTGATGATCTAACAAAATGAACTCATGGAAGATGTTATGATGAAAGAATACTAGAATGATGTATGGGATATAGTTCCCAAACAAGAAGGAAAGAGTATTGTATCCTCCAAATGGATATACAAATTAGAGCATGCAGCTAACAGAAGTATCGAGAAGTATAAAGTAAGATTTGTGGCCATAGGTCTCTTTCAGAAAAACAGAATTAATTCTGAAGAGACACTTACTACAAGAAGTAAGGTACACTTCCTTCAGAACTATCATGGTAGTTTCTTCCATGGTGAAGTAAAGAAAAGCCTTCCTTAATGGTATTATTGAGAAATAGTTTTACATCGAATAGTCATGAGGATTTGAAGTTGAATCCAGATGGAGTCACGTATGCAAGTTGAAGAAGGCCCTCTATGGCCTGAAGCAAGCTCCCATAGTTTGGTGTGGAAGAATGGATAGTTTCTTGTCGAGCATGGGATTTACCAAGAATAAAGCTGATCCTAACCTTTATCTCAAGGTTGTAGAAGATGAACTTGTCATCCTGTTATTATATGTGGATGACATATCCTTGACAAGAAATGAGAAACAGATCATGGAAAGCAAGAAGAAACTAGAAGAAGAATTTGAGATGAAAGACCTTGGGTTAATGCATTATTTCCTAGGTCTGGAAGTATGGAAAAGTTCAGAAGAAATATTTCTCAACTAGGGAAAGTATGCAGTAGAGATATTGAAGAGATTCAATATGTTGGAATGTAAAGCCATGGCCACACCCATGGACTCCAACCTGAAGCTATTAGCTGATGAATCTTCAGAGTTAGTGGATATGACTCATTACAGATAGATCATTGGGTCATTGATGTACTTAAGAAATACCAGACCAGACATTTGTTTTGTTGTGAACACCTTAAGTCAATATCTTGTTCAACCAAGATGGGTTCACCTAGTAACTGCAAATCATGCGATGAGATATCTGAAAGGGACTATATACTTTGGTTTATATTATGATGGTAGCCATGAGTATATATTGTATGGCTACACATACATAGATTGGGCCGAAAGTATCTCAGACATGAAGAACACTTTAGGTATATGCTTTTGTTTGGGGTCTGATATGAGTTCATGGTTTAGAAGGAAACAGTCCAGTGTTTCTCGTAGCATGGCTGAAGCAGAATACATAGCAGATTGCTATACTATTGTGAAGCCATATGGATTCGGAAGCTAATATGAGGTCTCTTTGAACTGAATATGGATACTACATTGATTCTATGTGATAATGAGAGTTGTGATAACAGAGAACCATGTGTTCCGTCGTAACAGATAGAAATATGGTATTTCTACATTCAAGATAAATATGCAGATGATGATGCTTTCACTACTCACAGACTGGAGATACAGATGGTGATAGTTCAGTATTCACATACCAAATATGTAGATGAAGATGGTTTAGATGATGATGCACTGACAAAGCCGCTGTCTTGGGTAAAGTTTGAACACTTTCGAGACAATCTTGGTGTGGTTCATAAAGACCTTCCTCGAAAGGCGGAGTAGTTATGTTGCAGTGGGATTGTATCATCCCTAGACACTTACCCTAAAGTGACCCAGAGACCTCAGTCTTTGAGAATGAAGAGGGATTGTATCATCATGAGACATCTATCTAAAAGTGATCTGGTGACCTCGGTCCCCGTGAATGTGGTGGGATTGCATCATCCTTGACCTTCGGTTCAAAATGTATCTGGAGGTCTCGGCCCCCGTGAATATGGTAGGATTGCATCATCCCTAAAATTTGGTTCAAAATGTATCTGGAGGTCTTGGCCCCCGTGAAAGTTGTGGATTGCATCATCCCTGAACCTCGTTTAAAAATTTATCCGGAGGTCTCGGCCCCCATGAAAGTTGTAGGATTGCATCATCCATGAACTTCGGTCCAAAATGTATCCAGAGGTCTCGACCCCCATGAAAGTGGTGGATTGCATCGTCCTTGAACCTCGGTTCAAAATGTATCTAGAGGTATCAGCCCCCATGAAAGTGGTGGATTGCATCATCCCTGAACCTCGGTTCAAAATGTATCCAGAGATCTCGGTCCCCATGAATGTGGTAGGATTGTATCATTCTTGAACTTTGGTTCAGAATGGATGCGGTGACTTTGGTACTTGAGAACGTGTGTTGATCCCATAATTCCGATAAGAAGGATTGTCTGAGTTCCACAAATGTGTTGATTTCGTAATTCCAAAAGGAAGGATCATTAGTAACTCCGTAAAGACCTAAATCTCGTAATTCCGAAAGGAAGGATGATTGAATTGATCCCATAATTCCAATAAGAAGGATTGTCTGAGTTCCACAGATGTGTTGATCTCACAATTCCAATAGGAAGGTTTGTCTGAGTTCCACATCTGTGTTGATCCTGTAATTCCGAAAGGAAGGATCGTTAGTAACTCCGTAAAGACCTAAATCTTGTAATTACGAAAGGAAAGATCATTGAATTGATCCCATAATTCCAATAGGAAGGATTGTCTGAGTTCCACAGATATGTTGATCCCGTAATTCCAATAGGAAGGATTCTCTGAGTTCCACAGATGTGTTGATCCCATAATTCCAATAGGAAGGATTGTCTGAGTTCCACATCTGTGTTGGTCCCATATTTCTGAAAGGAAGGATCGTTAGTAACTCCGTAAAGACCTAAATCCTGTAATTTTGAAAGGAAGGATCATTGAATTGATCCCATAATTCCAATAGGAAGGATTGTCTGAGTTCCACAGATTTGTTGATCCCGTAATTCCAATAAGAAGGATTGTCTGAGTTCCACAAATGTGTTGATCCCACAATTCCTAAAGGAAGGATCGTTAGTAACTCCGTAAAGACCTAAATCCCATAATTCCAAAAGGAAGGATCTTTAGTAACTCCGTAAAGACCTAAATCTTGTAATTCCAAAAGGAAGGATCATTGGCAACACATGATGATGTTTCTGATCAAAAGATCAGATGTTGCTGATGATGATGATGTTCTTTGATCGAAATATCAGAAGTTGTTGATGATGATGATGTTCTCTGATTGAAAGATTAGAAGATGATGATGATGCTGTTGCTGACGATGATGATGTTATTTGATAGAAAGATCATAATATGATGATGATGATGTTTCTCTAATTGAAAGATCAGAAGTTGCTAACGATGATGTTCTCTGATCGAAAGATTAGAATTTGATGATGATAATGTTTTCTGATCGGAAGATCAGAAGTTGCTTATGATTATGATGTTGCTGATGATGATGATGATTTTTTATCAAGATATCATAATGCGATGATGATGATGATGATGTTTCTGATCGAATGATCAGAATGTGATGATGATGACATCCTGATGACGATGATGCTGTATTATCAAAGTATGATGATGATGACATACTGATCGAAAGATCAGAATATAATGATGAGTCTAATTGAAAGATCAGAGTAAGATGATGATGTTGTTGCTGATCAAAAGGCCAAAGTGCTGAAAAAGATGTTGCTGATCTAAAGGTCAAAGTGTTGAATATGATGTTGCTAATCGAAAGGTCAAAGTGTTAAAGATGATGTTGCTGATTGAAAGGTCAAAATGCTGAAGATATTGCTGATCGAAAGGTCAAAGTGTTGAAGATGTTGCTACTGATTGAAGAGTCAAGATGCTGCTGATCGAAGCGTTCAAAGTATTGATGATGCTGAAGACTAAAGATTGAAGATGAAGGCTACATGATGTTGAAAAGATTCCAATGATTTATAGATGTATTACCCTGATGATGTTAATGATGTCCTCTATCTCTCTCCTATTATTGTTGTTATTGATGTTGTTATAGAATACCCTTCTCGTTAAGGGGGAGTGTTGAAATATTGTAACTTTGAAGAATATTCTATATGTATTTCTTTGTGGTCCTCGATGGTCCTACCGGGAGAACCACTTGTATTACTTTGTACCCCAATGCTCCTAATCGGAAGAACTAATAAGAGTCATGAGGCAGTCCCCTCTAATTGTAAAGGTGGGTCATTAGCACCCTACTGTGGTTACTTGAGCCTACATGTGTAACTCGAGCCTACATGATTAACTCAAACCTACATGATAGATGAGTTAACTTAAGTGAACAGATGACTATAAATAAAGGTGTAGTGCTCCTCATTTGGAATACACACTCTCACTTGTGTAGCACATTAGTGGAGAAGAGAAGTAGCTAGAGAAGGAGGAGGATCAGACTTTGATCTCCTTGTTGGTTTTATCTTTTATCTTTTATCTGTTTGGGGCATCTATATTGAGGAAGCTTTTGCTGGGTTTTTCCCTTTAGGGTTTTCCTAGGATAAATCTTTGTGTTCCTTTTTTATGGTTGTGCTTGTCTATCTTTCAGTGATCCTGTTTATATGGTTTTGTTATGAAAATGAAATGAAGTACTGATGTCTTAGCTAAGCATATGAAAATTCAACAATGTGGTCAAGGTTTATCTTGGGATCAAAACTAGATCATGGAACCATTAGAGGAAATTTCAACTCAAAATGGGCCTTTTAACTTTTATTCAAATTCCATGTCATCATGTGTTAGCCAATGAAATTGCTTTAAATTTGAAATACCGTATAGGTCTTAAAAAATTTTTTAATATAAATTTGGGGATAGGTATCATAAAAAAAAACTACTTTTTTTGTTTGTATTTTTGACATATCTCCCTGTGTTTTTACTCAAATTTTGATCACGAGAGCTCGTTGGATGCGGAACTAAATTACGCATCCAACAAGTACCCACTCGGCATACTTTTAACGGACCCCGCTACCAGAAAAACAAGAAATACCTGAAAAATGGAATGATGACATCATCATTCCTTTTTTCCAGGTATTTCTTGTTTTTTGGGTAGCGGGTTCCATAAAAAGTATGCTGAGTGGGTACTCGTTGGATGCGGAATTTAATTCCACATCCAACAAGATCTACCAATCAAAATTTGAGGAAAAAAACAGGGAGATATGTCAAAAATACAAACAAAAAAGTAGTTTTTTTCTTTTCTTCCTCCAAAATTAATAAATATTATTTTATTATTTTAACTATTATTTTATTAGTTCATTTTAGGAGGCCCATTTTGAGTTGAAATTTCATCTAATGATTAGGTATAATCTCATACAAAAGTCTGTATTGAGCATAGATCAAATCCAACTCTTGCTCCCTCAAGATTACTTGTTCCTACTTTTTGACTTCAGATGCAGAAACATCCTTCATGATGTAAGGTAACAACGACTTGAGGAACCACTCCAGGAGAAATTCTGTTGGTTAAAAGAATTTAATCAACCACTTTAGTCTATGCCACTCTTGAATATGATCTGAAATATGTGTGGCTTTTTCTTGTAGAAATGTTGGCAAGAGTTCTGTACCAACATCGTAACGCACATGTAGCTAAAAGTGATTGAGGAAAGTCATGGAAAGGTCATCAGATAAAACAAATACCACCTTTGGTAAATCTATATACCATTTTGTTGCAGGCCTAGTGAGGGTGCATTGACATAGACTTAAATGGATTCAATCATCATGTAAGGAACTGGAAGAGCAACAAAGGTGAAAAGTAGTGACATGCTCACTAGGATCTTCTCCATCTTTGACCTCGAACTTGGGAATATCCAAAGGAATATTGTTAGGGATGGCCAGCCAAGCTGGGTCATGAGATATCAGATTGTTCATAAGTCTCAATAATTCAATTAAGCTCAACATTGCAAGGAAAGGGAGCCTAGGTTCATTCAGTCTATGCTACGCTCCCTGATAGTTTTGGTTCATGCAAGGCTAATTGCTACAAATACCCTAGCCTTGGCCATAATATCCTCCTCCCATTTGACTCGTATAGGGATGCATGGAAGCATTATGATGTGGTATACCTTCACTATGCAGTCTATAAGACTGTCCATGAGAAGCTCCATAAGGTGTTCCATGGGATGTCCCATGGAAAGCTCCATAGTTAGGGATATGGGGAGATCCTTGCAATGGACCATTGGATGATCCAGAAATAGGAATATGACCTCCTAAGCCAACATGAGGTACTCGACTCTAAAATACTACCATGTGAGCAGTTGCACTACAAACTTGGCTAGTAGCGATATTCCAGCCCGGAGGACCATGTAAATGAGGGGGAGGAAGGGTTATAAAAAATGCATTTGAAGGAGTAGGTTTTGAGGATAAAGGGACATGTGAAGGGATGTAATTTTTGTTCCCTATGGTCACTCGTCTCGGTTCTGGTATCTTCATATGAGTACTAACACTAGGTCTAGGATGGACATGTGAGGTAGCTTCCACCACTGTGATAGAAGGTGCAATGTGACTAGTGCTCTTGAATCTCTCCACATGGAAAGGAATAGGAGTGCCCCCAGGTGTAGTGCTAGGTTCAACTTCTGACTCGACATGATGTTCCGTATCGGGTGTAGGGATATCAGGCATGCCATAACAAGCATGACAAGTGCTTGTGGGTTCATGATGAGTCTCATCACCTGGAAACCAATACCGGTGACCTGTGAATGACGGATCGTAACCAGAATGTGAAGGTATTTCTGATAAAGGATCATATACGGGAGGATAATCTACATCCCCAACCTCGTGAGGTGGAGAAGACGGAATCTCATCGTTGTGATCTCCCATCGTGTGTGAATCAAAGCAAGAAGTAGTCTGCTCGGATTGTTTGTTTCTCTCTCCTAGAGGAGGAGGAGACATGGAAGGTGGAAGTACTGCTAAATGACTAGAATGACAAAGTGCCATCCCTGAATCCATAATGACTCAAAAATGAAAAAGACTCGATATAATTATGCAAACCCTAGGCAAACTAGCATGCACAGGAAATACACCAATAAAATGTAAATAGGATATGTGAGCTCCTAAATGAAGTAGGTATGTCTCTCCTAGGAGAGGATTTAGACTGCCATACACAACAAGCATAGGTTCATAACCATTTATAGTGGCCCTCAGCTTCAACACATATATCATCTGTGCTTTCCAACCCCTACCTTGCAAGGACACCTATAGAATAACCTATGCAAAGTACCCCCCGATAACCTAGGTAAGGAAACTAAGGTCACCTCAATATAATAAATGCTTAAGCGGACAGTAATAGGTGGGATTCACCATATGGGTAGGGTAGCAAAGCCTAAAACTCTCAAAAGAGCCCCTAGATATGAATACAATCCTCAAAATATCTTCGATGCTACTCAGTTATGACCAGGAGTCATCCCATTCAATAATCGCTGATATTGCCTTGTGCTTAACTCCCTTGTAAGAGGAGGGTCTTGAGAAACACTAATTATATAAAGGAATTTCACACTCTCGCTTGGACAGACACATAAATGTTTCATTTAGTGGTCTTGGAGAAATTACTCACAATGAACTATTCCAAGACCCTAAAACCTAATCTTGTCGATGCACCCTATAAAAGAAAAGTGCGTAATTCATTTTATTATGCGTTGATTTTAATTGGCTTATTACTCAAAAGGGAAAATGGTCATGCAACTAATGATGTTGTGATGCAAGAAGATGTAAAATGAAGACCTAACAATCAATGCAAATGTACTGTGTCTAATGAAAAATGAGGCATGCTACTACATGAAGTGCATAATTTTCATTCAAATGAATATGCAATCATTCCTATATGAAAATCTGACGAAAACTCTCCAACCAAACCTAATGCAAGTACCATGCAACAATTCATATGATGCAAAAAATAAAATGTTTTTATTTTTATTTTTTGAATTAAAATAATCTCTCATAAAAAATAGAGGTCTATACAGACTCTAGAAGAATCCAAGAAGACTCAACAATCATCAAAACACACCCAGCAACACTTAAGCTTCCCCAAAAAGGAAAAAATCAGGGAGTACAAGACTGTGTGCATAAAATTTGAGTACATACGCGGCTATTCAAGGAAAAATCACATGTACACACAATTATAAAGACAAAACTCATGTACAGAAAGAAAAATAGATTAAAAAAAAGGTAAACAGACATGCTGAGACCAAATTTACTCCTATCAGACAGTACTAGGAAAACATACCCCCAGAACTGACTCAGAAACAGAGAAATCAGAGCAATTCAAGAACATTGAATGCCGATAAAACCCCCAAAGGAAATGACTAGGAACTCCCCAGTATGGTTGCCAATTCTATTACAAAGAAAAGTTCCTATGGCTTGTGGTACCACAACAAACAATGTAACCTCAGAAATGAATCCATTCCAAATATGCAAAAGAAATAAACATCTAACACTAAAGGGTATCAAAACATACCTTATTCCAGATGGTTGACGTAGATCCCCATTTTGCTTTTCCAATCTTGCATGTGTTACCAATTTTATCTCTCAACAATCAACAAACATACAAGCATGCTATATAATAGTGTTATACCTACTCTAGCATAGATAATCAATAACATAAAAGCATTTAATATCATCCATGGATTCAATATTTATTTAAATACAGATTATTGGACAAGAAAAGATATTTCTATTAATATAAATCATAGATTACAAGAATGACAACCTCTGTCGGCATGTCTGCAAACTAAAGAAACTGAGTCCTCCACTTGGGCCTCCACCACTTCAATCCTCCATCTCTTGATAGAAAGCTCACAAGCAAAGGAAATATTGGAAAGAAAACAAAGTACTTTGAGGGACAAAGGGATGCAGAATCAAGTATATGCTCCAACAACAATGGACTATCATTTTTTTTGCTGTCCAATTCCTCTGCCTTCAATGTATCCAAAGGCTTCCTTATATAGAGCTTCAATGGGGTAATGGAAGGTTGAAGACAAACAATATGGAGGCATATGGAAGGCCAACAGACAAGTGACTTGGCTCCACATCAAGGAAAACTCCAAAACTATTTTGCCTTTTGCACACATCCCGATGTACGTTGTTTTAAAATTCATATCCATATATATACATGAGAATAGGTTTAAAAGTCGTGTATGGAAAATAATGCATGTTTTTAAGGATGATCTTGGAAACATCAAAGGTAGAAAAATCGTGGGGTCCAAAGAGTTTGCAGACAGACAAGGAAGGCCATAAATGTGTGATCCACCATGTGTGGTAAAATCAGTTGTAACAGATATTTACTACAAACAACTTGTAGCCTGTCCTAACACACTTATTTGCTCATAAGGTAGATATCTGTCTTATAGAAACTTTCTTTGGAATTCCTTGAATTTTCACTTGATTCCCTTAGAAATCCATACACAGAATTGGTTTGTGCGAGAAACCAAGCATGACATGGTGTTGTTCCGACCAGTCCATCCTGATATGTATGTCATATGATCCTAACGGTAGGATGTTCAGGTTTACTTTTGTTATAAAATCATTTAGGTTTACCTCGCATCTTTAACTATTTCCAAAACCTTCAGTTTCATACCTGTGGCGAACTAAACCAGCCAAGGCTTATCATGTTTTACTTTTCATATTTTGCATACATCAACAATTTTAGGTGATACATAGATTCGGAAAGCACCAAAGTCAATAAGTATTGAATAGAAGTGTTCAATATCTTACCTTCTATTTCAACCATGGTAGACTAATGGTCTTCATGTCGGCCATCCAATGCTACATAAATCTATAGTGCTCTAGCCATGTCCTTGATCATTCGTTCTTCTTGTAAGTTGTGCAATACCCCATTGGTCTTATTATTATAGTATCGGCATAATTAGGCATGATGCACTTCCATCATTTGATCTGTATCAGGGTAGCATTGCCTCCCCCAACTGCTACTGGCTTGTTAGCATTTGGAGTTGGTATGTAAGATTTTGTACATGATTTGTTGAAATTCTTGTTTGCTGTAAAATTGTTGTTATGTTTTCTATATGGGGGTGGGTTAAACCCTGGTTTAAAGTTATTATAGAAGCTCTTAGAGTTGTCTCTGTTTCTGTTCATGTTCTCTTTCCTTAGATTTCCATGTTCATAGGAAATCCTAGATTTATGCAATGTGGTGTGCAAGGTTTTAGGCATGTCGAACTCAATCCTTTCCCATAATTTGGGAGAAAAACATCCTAAAAACTATTGTATCATACATAATGTAATAGATCTAGAAATATGTTAACAAAAGCATCCATGTTCATGGATCCCATACGTAGTTTGTGAAAGTCTTTTACTTTTTTGTCAACTCAATCTTTCCAATATATATTTTCCTTGGAGGATTTTGTGGAAGTTACTCCAAGGTATTTCTCTTAGCTCATATTTCTTGTTGTGTTTCAAATCTCTCCACTATCTCACTGCTTTTCCATTTAAATTATAGATGGAAATCCAAGCCTTCATCTCACTTTAGTAGTTATGAACTCAAAAATATTTGCTCATACCCAACAACCATTCTTCAACTTTCTCTCCCATGTTCACTTCACCTTCATAGGTTGGGGATCCTATTTTTTTGAACTCCCCTTATAGGTTATCATCATCTCTTTGTCTCGACCTGGATGGAGAAAGAGACTCCTCACTAGAAGGGCTATGATATTCTCTTTCCAAAGGTTTAGGTTTTTGGTCCTCTTCTCTTGGGCTACTAGACCATTTAGGATAAGGATCCTTATTAAACATGTTTGTGTAATAAATGGGTTTCCCCTATGGGCTTCTTGCTTTCATATTTGGAGTAATGGTTCATTTATGTCTTGTTGTTTCTTTCTCTCATTCATACTATCTTCTCTAAGACTTCGCAATTCTACTTGAACACTGTGTATGGTATTCAAATTATAAGAATTCAATTACACCACCAACTTAGCTTCCTGGGTGGGGGTGATCATCTTTCCTTCTCGGCTGTTATCTTCTTTAGTGTTCATGATCTGAACTATTCCCTTAAAATTTCCTGAAATTGCAAACATTGAATCACAGGAAAAAAAATTCTCTTAGTTAATTATACTTATTTTATTTCTAGCGAATGTTTGGTATGCCCATTGGTCTCTTAGAGTTGAAACTAGGCTCTAATACCACTTGTAATGTCCCTAAGAATTGAAAATATATTTTTTAATTAGGCTAGTTAAACACAACCTTTTTCGGACATCATTAAACTTGCAGAATGTGTTGTACTCTATTGTACTACTGAATTAAACTTATTAATTCACAGGAAAAAAAATTCTCTTAGTTAATTATACTTATTTTATTTGTAGCGAATGTTTGGTATGCCCATTGGTCTCTTAGAGTTGAAACTAGGCTCTGATACCACTTGTAATGTCCCTAAGAATTGAAAATATATTTTTTAATTAGGCTAGTTAAACACAACCTTTTTCGGACATCATTAAACTTGCAGAATGTGTTGTACTCTATTGTACTACTGAATTTTTGTAAGTTGTTCTTATGTCTTACTTCCTTACTTCAATTATGATTATTACATTGTTTACTATTTGTGCTTATGATGTTGTAATGTTGATCACTATGTGATTCTTATGGTTATGCTTTGTTGTGTATGTTAAATACTTTTATTATGCACTTCATTGTAATTTACATGTGTTTGTCATTGTATACCTGTTTCTAACTTAACTTTGTTTTTGGAACCAAAGTGGGTGGAGAGGTAGGACTTGTTCTTCGATGTAACTATCTCAGAGATAAAAATATCTCCTTGTCTGGTACGATAGCAGAGGTGGTCATGGGACAAGATATTCTCGAGAAGTTGTCAATGAAATTCCAATAATATTTGTTTAATCCAAAAAAGGACCTAATGTCATTGACACTATTAGGGGTAGGCCAGTATTCTATGGCTCTAATATTTTCTGGGTCGAAGGCTACCCATGTCTCGAAGATAATGTTACCCAAGTACTATATCTGCGGTTTGTAAAAGTCACATTTACTAAAATTAGTGTAAAGTTGGTGTTCTCGTAGCACTTGTAGTACTATGTGAAGGTGTTCTTCGTGTTACTCTTTAATCTGAGAGTAAGATAGGATGTCATCTATAAAGAAAACAAAACCATATATTTACTGAATATAGTGTTCATCATACACATAAAGTTCATGATTGCATTGGTCAATCTGAACGAGATTACTACAAAATATTATTGTTTGTACATTGTACAACATGAGGTTTTATGAATATCCTTGTCGTGAATATGCACCTGCTGGTACCCGAATCGTAGTTCTATATTTGAAAATATCTTGGATCGTCCTACTTGATTGAACAAGTCATTGATCTTAGGGAGTGGGTATCAGTTCTTGATATTCATTTTGTTCAACTCACAGTAATTGATGCATATCTACATCGTACCATCCTTTTTCTTGACGAACAATATCAGTGCTCCCTAAGGAGACACACTTTGTTGGATATACCCTTTTTCCATCAACTCCTTCAATTTCCATTTGAGTTCCACCAGCTCAGGTGCACTCATGTGGTAAGGGACGTTGGAAGCTAGAATTGATCTTGGTGTCAACTCAATGGAAAAGTCTAGGTATCATTTTAGAGGTAATCCTTCAATTTCCTCAGGAAACATGTCCTTGAATTCTACAAGAACAAGAAATTCTTTTGTGTGTTATTCTCTTTCAATCTCTCTATCTCGGATATTTACTACAAACAACTTGTAGCCTTTCCTCATGCACTTATTTGCTTCTAAGGAAGATATCTGTCTTACAGAAACATTTTTTGGAATTCCTTGAATCTTCACTTGATTCCCTTGGCCATCCGTACACATAATTGACTTGTTCAAGGAATCGAGCATGACATGATGTTATTCCACTTAGTCCATGATGATAAGTATTTCATACAGACTCCACCCCATTTACGAGTTGTTATGGAGAGAAACCGGTGGTAGTCTTAACCACAGTTCTATAGGCCCACAAAGTAGGATATAACATGATATGTCAATTCTTCTTGCTTTGTGTGATGGTTCATTGGGGAATGGACTTAAGCGATTTATTCACTGCTTCAGCTTGTCCATTTTCCTGAGGGTAATAAGAAGAGGAGTGCTCCTACTTATACCTTAACTTTGAATACAAATATTCTATCATTTTATTCTAAAATTTACTACCATGGTCAGTGACAAACTCTTTCATAATGCCATACTAAGTAATAATTTGGTTGAAAATGAAATGTGCGGCTATCTCACCATTAGATTCTATCGTGGGAATTGCCTCTACCCATTTCGTGAAATAATCGATAGCCACTATAATGTGATGATGCCCCCCAGTTGAAGCTAGGTTGAAATCCATGAAGTCAAGGCCCCACTTGGTGAAGGGACTGACAGTGATAATAGGAAGTAACAGGGCAGGATGCAAGCACATATTGCATGCAAACACCTAGAAAGGGTGATACTTCTTGACCGCATCAACACAATCTTTGAATACTGATGGAAAAAAATACCATGATCTCAATATTTTTTGGGCTATAGAAATCCTAGATAAATTACCACCACACACCCCTCTATGGCAATCATTCAACATAACCTTAGCCTCATCATGGGTTAAACAACGATGTAAAATGGAATATACCCCAAAGTGGTACAAAGTGTTATCCACTATAAGGTAGTTCTTAGCTATATGATGTAATCATCATCGCTCATCCCATGAAAGGTGAGTAAGGACCTTCAATGTTTGCAAATATACAATGATATCCCCGTAGCATGGGTCCAAAGTTTACATAAGGAAAATATGCTCATCGGAAAACGTATCCTCATAAACCTCCTCCTCCTCCACACTTGGAAAATCAGATATGAGCACTACAAAGATCAATGATTTCTTTGATTTCACCAAAACGAATTCGAGATCGAACTCTTGGAAAATAACAGTCCATATATTGTATTTTCCCCCAATCATCCTTCTATTGAGGATGAAGTAAATAGATTGACATGAGCTACCACCAAGGTCTGGCAAAGGAGAACGTAATGTCTCAATGTTTGAACCACATGAATGGTGGCCAAGGCAAGTTTATCCACATGTGAATAATGGATTTTTGCATCAACAAGGTTTCGGCTCAAATAGTCTATGACATGCTCATGGAGATCCTCATCCTCCTGAACCAAAACTATACCAACCATCTCCATGAACGCAACCACATAAATAAAAAATTTGTGGCTATAGTCGGGTGGACTAAGCATGGGGGCCAATGCTAAGGCTCACTTAAGAGCATCAAAGGACTCCTGGGCTCGCTCATCCCAGCAAAAAATAGTGTCCTTCTTTAAAAGATGCATAAAACCTTCAGTCAAATTGGAAAAATTAACCACGAATCTCTGTAGCACATTTGCCATGCCTGGAAAACATTGAAGATTTCTAATATTATGTGGGGGAGACAATTGAAGTATTGCCTCAACCTTTAAGGGATCGAATCTTATACCCTCCTTGGATACAATGAACCCTAGAAAGTGACCAACAGTCATGCAAAAAATGCACTTATGAGGATTTAACCTAACCTGGTAATGGCGGCATTTTTCAAATACTAATATCAAATGGTATGGATGATGCACTCTTAGACGAGAATGAGTAGCAAGGTCATCCAAATAAACTTCGATAATTGTTCTGAGATCATGAAAAATTAAGGTCATATCCTGCTAGAAAGTAGCTTTAGTAGTTTTAATACCAAAAGGCATCTTCTGATATGAAAAATTACCCCAATGACAAATAAATGAAGTTTGATGTTGATCCTTAGGTTTGATCTGAATCTGATTATATCAGGGAAAACCGTTCATGAAGGATAATACCTCGGTTCCCACACACTCATCCAAAATCTGATCAATAAACGGTGTGGGAAAATTATCCTAAGGAAAAGCATGATTTAAATCACGGAAATCAATGCATATAAGGATCACTCCTTGCTTCTTATCAACCGGAACGGTACTTGAAACCCACTTCATCAGGGGAACATGATAGATAAAACTAACTTTTAACAGCTTCTCTATCTCAGCCTTAAAAGTGGGTTCTTTTCTAGGATTCAGGGCACGCAAATGTTGTCGAACCGGCTTTGCATTCGGATAGGTATTAATCTCATGTTCGACAATAAGAGGGTAAATTAGTGGCATTTTTTCATATGACGAAGAAAAAATGTCATGAAACTCTTTAAATAGCTCGGTATATTCCTTGATCTCATCAGGGGAACAATCCACCCCAATGTAGACATTCTAAACTTTTCCAAGATCGTGAGAAATATTGATAGGAATAGTAGGTGATAAATTCACCATGTTCCCATCGTCCATCTGACCAGGAGAGCTCAATGGAACCATAGGACTACCAATCTTCTCACTAAGAATCTACCCAAAGTCCTCATGCTCCATATGGTCAAGCTCGGAAAGAAAATATGATCAATGATGTAGCTCTTCCTAAGGTGTCTCAACCCTAGACATGGCCTAAATAATGGATTCATCCAATTGAAAAATATCATCGAGGCAATCATGTGCATAAGAGGACTCAACTTCCCATGCAGGTAGCGTATATGGGTCTTTCTCCTATGTCCTTGAAGAGGAAGGACTAGGCTCTGCAACACAATCAAGATTCACTTGATATGCTATCATCGTTGCAGGAAATGACACATCTGTTTCGATATGTCCATTCGAAGGACTCGGTGAAGGAAGAACCCAAGGATATTCCATATGGGTAGTGCAAAAAGACACCAAATTCAACGAGGACGAGGCCCCACCAAAACTAGATCTGATCATAAGAACAGGTATAGGACAGTTAAAGGTTCCTATAATTTACGGATACATACCCACACCCACACTCCCAGTTGTCATCTAAGAATGATCGATAATTGGGATAGAAGCTCTCGATGATGCACTAACACTCAGATTTAAGAATGACTTTTTATCAATCGTGAGGATCTTCCCATTAAATAGAAATAATACAACTCTAAAAAGAGAAGAGGATATGGCTTGCATACTATACATCTAAATCCATCCCAGTAAAAGATTGTATTCAAGGAGAGCATCAACCACCTCGACCTCGATTGTGACAGTCTTCCCTCCCAATTGGACCTTAAGAGAAGGAAGGATCTCATGTGGCCGAAATGAGTTACCATCAAAGGAAGTCATCATAGTAGTGGATTGAGACAACTTGGGAGAACCCAAACCCTTCCAACATGACAAAGACATCACAGAAGCAACAACACCTTCATCAATCACAATGCGTTTAATGGTCATATTAAGACACCTTACATGAATCAAAAGAGACACATAGTAAGGCAAGTGATGCTACACTCCCATGGTTTCAAATTTGATAATGGAAGAAGACTTATCGTCATTAACCCCAAGAGTATAAAGAAAGGATTGCATTTGCAACGAAAAACTCTAAAGTACTTCAAGCGCGGACATCACACAAGGTGTTTGGCCCAGATCCTCGACAATGGAATAGTTCTGGGTGGCTCTGCATTAGGATTGTGCCTCGAACGCTTTAGGAATCCCTTAGGAATGCGAGGTGAAACTTTAGGTTTATCGATAGGGTTTTTTATATGCAAAGGGCTCTCAGGTGGAGCAGGTTCTTTTCCAAGTTCCAGTTGTGAGGAACCATAAACCTTCGCACAAGTCACAACTTCAGTAGAGTGCACCATGTTCATCCTACCATGACCAGTATGGGCCTCCAGCATATTTTGATCTCCACTCAATGCACAATGAGGATCAATGGTACTCGATTTCATTTTTTGATTTTTGGGGGAAGGATTAGTTAGCATAGTTGGGCCATCTACGATGAATCTTGAGGCATCTTCCATAGGAGGAAACAAGTGAGTGAGGTGGTTCACCTTACACAACTTGTAAGGAAACCTTACCTTACGTTTAGACTTCTTGTCCCCGTGAACATTACGAGAATTCTTGTCTTTATAATTAGCATTTTCATTCTTGTTCCCACCCTTACAATTATTTTTACCCTTTTTCTTATTCCTTCTAGGCTGTTTGTTTCCCTTTTGGTCCGACGATTGCAAGGAAAGTACAGTCACCGTTTGGGTGGGTTGAGACAAATCCATGGCTTGTTCCAACGTGGATTGATTAATAAACAATTGGCTCACTTGTTTCACAACCAAATCCGTAGGTTTGGCACTTGTACAACCCACAATTCCATCGACATGTGGTCAAGGTTTAACTTGGGATCAAAACTAGATTGCGAAGCATTAGGTATAATCTCATACAAAAGTCTAGATTGAGTGTAGATCAAATCCAACTCCTGCGCCCTAAAGATTAATTGTTCCTCATTTTGGACTTCAGATGTAGAAACATCCTTCATGATCTAAGGTAACAACGACTTGAGGAACCACTGCAGGAGAACTTTTGTTGGTAAAGAGGCTTTAATCAACCGCTTTTGTCTATGCCACTCTTGAATATGATCCAAAATATGTGTGGCTTTGTCTTGTAGAAATGTCGACAAGAGTTCTGTACCAGCGTCATAACGCATATGTAGCTAAAAGTGATTCAGGAAAGTCATGGCAAGGTCATCGAATAAAATGAATACCACCTTTGGTAACTCTATATACCATTTTGTTGCAGGCCTGGTGAAGGTGCATTAACATATCCTTAAATGAATTCATTCATCATGTAAGGAACTGGAAGAGCAACAAAGGTGAAAAGTAGTGACATGCTCACTAGGATCTTCTCCATCTTTGACCTTGAACTTGGGAATGTCCAAAGGAAGCTTGTTAGGGATGGCCGGCCAAGCCGGGTCATGATATATCGGATCGTTCATAAGTCTCAATAAGTCAATTAAGCTCATAGTTGCAAGGAAAGGGAGCCTAGGTTGATCCAGTCTATGCTACACTCCCTGATAGTTCTGGTTCATGCAAGGCTGATTGCTATAAATACCCTGGCCTTGGCCATAATATCCTCCTCCCACTTGACCTGTATAGGGCTGCATGGAAGCATTATGATGTGGTGTACCTTGACTATGCAGTCTATAGGACTGTCCATGAGAAGCTCCATAAGGTGTTCCATGGGATGTCCCATAGAAAGCTCCATAGTTAGGGATATGGGGAGGTCCTTGCGATGGACCATTGGACTATCCATAAATAGGAATATGACCTCTCGAGACAATGTGAGGTACTCAACTCTGAGATACTACCATGTGAGCAGTTGCAGTACGAACTTGGCCAGTAGTGATATTCCGTCCCGAAGGACCAT
The DNA here is from genome assembly GCA_001517045.1 of Pseudotsuga menziesii. Lineage (NCBI taxonomy): Eukaryota > Viridiplantae > Streptophyta > Pinopsida > Pinales > Pinaceae > Pseudotsuga > Pseudotsuga menziesii. Next base: position 737,570 of record LPNX010421896.1, read on the forward strand.
GTGAATGAGGGGGAGGAAGGGTTATCAAAAATGCATTTGAAGGAGTAGGTTTTGAGGATAAAGGAACATGTGAAGGGATGTAATCGGTGTTCCCTATGGTCACTCATCTCCGTTCTGGTATCTACATATGAGTACTAACACTAGGTCTAGGACGGACATGTGAGGTAGCTCCCACCACTGGGATAGAAGGTGCAGTGTGACTAGTGCTCCTGAATCTCTCCACATGGAAAGGAATAGGAGTGCCCTCGGGTGTAGTGCTAGGTTCAGCTTCTGACTCAGCATGATGTGCCAGATTGGGTGCATGGATATCAAGCATGCGATAACAAACATGACTAGTGCTTGTGGGTTCATGATGAGTCTCATCGCTTGGAAACCAATACCGGTGACCTGTGAATGAAGGATCATAACTAGAATGTGAAGGTATTTCTTGTAAAGGATCATATACGGGAGTATAATCTGCATCCCCAACCTCGTGAGTTGGATAAGATGTCTCAGGAATCTCATCCTTGTGATCTCCCATCATATGTGAATCAAAGTGAGAAGTAGTCTACTCGGACTGTTTGTTTCTCTCTCCTAGAGGAGGAGGAGACATCGAACGTGGAAGTACTACTAAACGAATAGAACGACAAAGTGCCACACCCAAATCAACAGTGACTCAAAAATTAGAAAGACTCGATATAATTATGCAAACCCTAGGAAAACTAGCATGTACAGGGAATACACGTATAAAATGTAAATAGGATATGTGAGCTCCTAAATGAATTAGCTATGTCTCTCCTAGGAGAGGCTTTAGAATTCCATACACAACAAGTGGAGGTTCATAAGCAATTATAGTGGCCCTTAGCTTCAACACATATAGCGACTGTTCTTTCCAACCCCTACCTTGCAAGGACACATACAAAATAACCTATGCAACGTACCTCCCAATAACCTAGGTAAGGAAACTAAGGTCACCTCAATATAATAAATGCTCAAGCAGACAGTCATAGGTGGGATTGACCATATGGGCAGGGTAGCAAAGCTCGAAACTCTCAAAAGAGCCCCCAGATACGAATACAATCCTCGAAATAACTCTAATGCTACTCAGTTATGACGAGGGGTCATCCCAATAAATAATTGCTGACATTGCCTCGTGCTTAACTCCCTTGTAAGAGGAGGATCCAGAGAAACACTAATTATATAAAGGAATTTCACACTCTCGCCTAGACAGACACATAAATGTTTCATTTAGTGGTCTTGGAGAATTTAATCACAATGAACTATTTCAAGACCCTAAAACCTAATCTTGTCAGTGCACCCTATAAAAGAAAAGTGTGTAATTCATTTTATTATGCATTGATTTTAATTGGCTTATTACTCAAAAGGGAAAATGGTCATGCAACTAATGATGTTGTGATGCAACAAGAAGTAAAATGCACTGTGTCGAATGAAAAATGGGGTATGCTACTACGTGAAGTGCAGAATTTTCCTTCAAATGAACATGCAATCATTCTTATATGAAAATCTGACCAAAACTCTCCAACCAAACTGTAATGCAAGTACCATGCAACAATGCATATGATGCAAAAAAGCAATTTTTTTTTGTATTTTTTGAATTAAAATGAGATAAAAAGCAAAAGTATGACTCTACAACCCCCATACTCTACAAGCACTAATAGACAACATGCAAGCAAAGCACTAAGGTAAAATAGACCTAATGCACTAATCTCAAAACAAAAAATAGAAAATGAGATGACAAGAACATTTTCAAAAATTTAAACCAAAATGAATCTCTCATAAAAAACAGAGGTGTATACAGACTCTAAAAGAATCCAAGAAGACTCAATAATCATCCAAACACACCCAGCAACACTTAAGCTTGCCCAAAAGGGAAAAAATATTCCCCAAAAAGGAAAAACCCAGGGATTACACGACTGTGTGCATAAAATCTGAGTACATACACGACTATTCTAGGAAAAATCACATGTACACATGACTGTAAAGACAAAAATCATGTACAGGAAGAAAAATAGATTAAAAAAAAGGTAAACAAGCAAGCTGAGACCAAATTTACTCCTATCAGACACTACTAGGAAAATATACCCCCAGACCCAACTCAGAAATGAAGGAATCAGAGCAATTCAAGAACATTGAATGCCGATAAAACCTCCAAAGGAAATGACTAGGAACTCCCCAGTATGGTCGCCAATTCTATTACTGAGAAACGTTCCTATGGCTTATGGTACCACAACAAACAAAGCAACCTCAGAAATCATCCATTCCAAATATGCAAAAGAAATAAACATCTAACACTAAAGGATATCAAAACATACCTTATTCCAGATGGTTGATGTAGATCCCCATTGAGCTTTTCCAATCTTGCTTGTGTTAGCAATTTGCTCTCTCAACAATCAACAAACAAGACAAGCATGCTATATAATAGTGTTAGACCTACTCTAGCATAGATAATCAATAACATATAAGCATTTAAAATCATCCATGGATTCAATATTCATTTAAATACACATTATTGGACAAGAAAAGATATTTCTATTAATATAAATCATAGATTACAAGAATGACAACCTCTGTCGGCATGTTTGCAAACTAGAGAAACTGAGTCCTCCACTTGGGCCTCCACCACTTCAATCCTCTACCTCTCGATAGAAAGCTCACAAGCGAAGGAAATCTTGGAAAGAAAACAAAGTGCTTTAAGGGACAAAGTGATGCAGACTCAAGTATATGCTCCAACAACAATGGACTATAGTTTTCTTGCTCTCCAATTCCTCTCCCTTCAATGTATCCAAAGGGTTCCTTATATAGTGCTTCAATGGGGTAATAAAAGGTTAAAAACAAAGAATTTCTAGGCATATGGAAGGCCAACAAACAAGTGACTTGGCTCCACATCAAGGAAAACTCCAAAACTATTTGGCCTTTTGCACACATCTTGATGTATGCTGTTCTAAGGGTCATATCCATGTATATACGTGAGAATAGGTTTAAAAGTTGTGTATGGAAAATAATGCATGTTTTTAACGATGATCTTGGAAACATCAAAGGTACAAAAATGGTGAGGCCCAAAGGGTCTACAGAGGGACAGGGAAGGCCATAAATGTGTTATCCACCATGTGTGGAAAAATTAGTTGTACCAGATATTTACTACAAACAACTTGCATCCTGTCCTAACACACTTATTTGATCATAAGGTAGATATCTGTCTTACAGAAACTTTCTTTGGAATGCCTTGAATTTTTGCTTGATTCCCTTGGAAATCCGTACACAGAATTGGTTTGTGCAAGAAACCAAGCATGACATGGTGTTGTTCCAACCAGTCCATCTTGATAAGTATGTCATATGATCCTAACAGTAGGATGTTCAGGTTTACTTTCATTAGAAATCCATTTTGGTTTACTTCGCAATATTTAACTATTTCCAAAACCTTCAGTTTCGTACCTGTGGCGAACTAAGCCAGCCAAGGCTTATGATGTTTTACTTTTCATATTTTCAATACATCAACAATTTTAGGTGATACATATATTCGGAAAGCACCAGGGTCAATACGTATTGAATATAAATGTTCAATACCTTACCTTCTATTTCAACCATGGTAGCGTGATGGTCTTCATGTCTGCCATCCAAGGCTGCATAAATCTACAGTACTCTAGCTATGTCCTCAATCGTTCATTCTTCTTGAAAGTTGTGCAAGACCCCATTCTTCTTATTCTTACAGTATCGACATAATTAGGCATGCTGCACTTCCATCATTTGATCTGTATCGGGGTAGCATTTCCCCCCCAACTACTGTTGGCTTGTTAGCATTTGGAGTTGGTATGTAATATTTTGTACGTGATTTGTTGAAATTCTTGTTTGCTGGAAAATTGTTGTTATGTTTTCTATATGGGGGTGGGTTAAAACCTGGTTTAAAGTTATTATAGAAGTTCTTAGAGTTGTCTCTGTTTCTGTTCATCTTCTCTTTCCTTAGCTTTCCATGTTCATAGAAAATCCTAGCTTTGTGCAATGTGGTGTCCAAGGTTTTAGGCATGTCGAACTCAATCCTTCCCTAGAATTTGGGAGGAAGACATCCTAAAAACTGTTGTATGGTACATAACATAACATATCTAGAAATATGTTAACAAAAGCATCCATGGTCATGGATCCCATACGCAGTTCATGAAACTCTTTTAATTTTTTGTCGACTCAATATTTCCAATATATATTTTCCTTGGAGGATTTTGTGGAAGTTACCCCAAGGTATTTCTCTTAGCTCATATTTCTTGTTGCGTTTCAAACCTCTCAACTATCTCACTGCTTTTCCATTTAAATTATAGATGGAAATCAAAGCCTTCATATCGCTTGAGTAGTTATGAGCTTAAAAATATTTTCCTATACCCACCAACCATTCTTCAGCTTTCTCTCACATGTTCACTTTACCTTCATAGGTTGGGGATCTTATTTTTATGAACTCCCCTTATAGGTTATCATCATATGTTTGTCTCTTCCTACATGGGGAAAGAGACTCCTCACTAGAACGGCTATGATATTCTCTTTCCAAAGGTTCAGGTTTTTGGTTCTCTTCTCTTGGGTTGCTGGACCATTTAGGATAAGGTTCCTTATTAAACCTATTTGTGGAATAAGTGGGTTTCCCCTATGGGATTCTTGCTGTCATATTTTGTAGTAATGCTTCATTTATGTCTTGTTGTTCCTTTCTCTCATTCATACTATCTTCTCTAAGACTTCACAATTCTACTTGAACACTGTGTATGGTATTCAAATTATTAGAATTAAGTTACACCACCAACTCAGCTTCTTGGTTGGTGGTGTTCATCTTTCCTTCTTGGCTGTTATCTTCTTCAGTGTTCATGATCTGAACTATTCCCTAAAAAATTCCTGAAATTGCAAACGTTGAATCATAGGAAAAAAATTCTCTTAGTTAATTATACTTATTTTGTTTGTAGCAAATGTTTGGTATGCCCATTGGTCTCTTAGAGTTGAAACTAGGCTCTGATACCACTTGTAATGTCCCTAAGAATTGAAAATATATTTTTTAATTAGGCTAGTTAAACACAACCTTTTTCGGACATCATTAAATTTGCAGAATGTGTCATACTCTATCATACTACTGAATTTTTGTAGGTTGTTCTTACATGTTACTTCCTTACTTTAGTTATGATCATTACATTCTTTACTATTTGTGCTTATGATGTTGTAATGTTGATCACTATGTGATTCTTATGGTTATGATTTGTTGTGTATGTTAAATACTTTTATTATGCACGTCATTGTTATTTACATGTGTTTGTCATTGCATACCTGATTCTAACTTAACTTTGTTTTTGGAACCAAAGTGGGTGGAGAGGTAGGACTTGTTCTCCCATGTAACTATCTCAGAGATAAAAGTCTGTCCTTGTTTATTACGATAGCAGAGGTGCTCATGGGACAAGCTATTCTCGAGAAGTTGTCAATGAAATTCCGATAATATTCGGTTAATCCAAAAAAAGGACCTAATGTCATTGACACTAGTAGGGGTAGTCCAGTATTCTATGGCTCTAATATTTTATGGGTCAAAATCTACCCATGTCTCAGAGATAATGTTACCCAAGCACTATATCTGTGGTTTGTAAAAATCACATTTACTAAAATTAGTGTAAATTTGGTGTTCTTGTAGCACTTATAGTACTATGTAAAGGCGTTCTCCGTGTTCCTCTTTACTCTTAGAGTAAACTAGGATGTTGTCTATAAAGACAACAACAAATTTAACCATATATTTATTGAATATACTGTTCATGATACACATAAAGTTCATGATTACATTGGTCAATCCGAACGACATTACTACAAAATCTTAGTGTCTGTACCTTGTACAACAGGAGGTTTTATGAATATCCACGTCATGAATCTGCACCTGATGGTACTCGAATCACCGGTCTATATTTGATAACATCTTGGCTCATCCTACTTGATTGAACAAGTCATTGATCCCAGGGAGTGGGTATCAGTTCTTGATACTCATTTTGTTCAACTGACGGTAATTGATGCATATCTGCATCGTACCATCCTTTTTCTTGACAAAAAATATCGGTGCTCCCTAAGGAGACACACTTCATCGGATATACCCTTTTTCCATCAACTCCTATAATTTGAATTTGAGTTCCACCATCTCAGGTGCACTCATGCGGTAAGGGACGTTGGAAGCTAGAAGTGATCTTGGTGTCATTTCAATGGAAAAGTATAGGTATCATTTAAGATGTAATCCTTGGATTTCCTCAAGAAACATGTCCTTGAATTCTACTAGAAAAAGAAATTATTTTGTGTGATATTCTCTTTTATTCTCTCTATCTCAGATATTTACTACAAACAACTTGCAGCCCTTCCTCATGCACTTATTTGCTTGTAAGGCAGATATCTATCTTACAGAACCATTTTTTGGAATTCCTTGAATCTTCACTTGATTCCCTTTTCCATCCGTACACATAATTGACTTGTTCAAGCGATCGAGCATGAAATGGTGCTATTCTAGCCAGTCCATGATGATAAGTATTTCATTCAATCCTAAGGGTAGTATTTTTAGGATTACTTTCATTGAAAAACCATTCAAGTTTACCTATCACTATTTAATTATTTTCGAAACCTTTCATTTCGTACCTGTGGCTAACTGAACCAGCCAAGGCTTGTCATGTTTTACTTTTTCTAGTTTTCATACATCAACAATTTTAGGCCATACATAGCTCTGACAAGAACCGGGGTCAATAAGTATTGAAATAGAAGTGTTCAAGATCTTACCTTCTATCTCGACCATGGTAGCATGATGGTCTTTGTGTCAGCTATCCAAGGCTGTATAGATCAGTGGTGTTCTAGCTATGTCCTCGATCATTGGCTCTTCTTGTAAGTTGTGCAAGACCCCATTGGTCTTGTTGTTATAGTCTCAATCATAATGAGGCTCACTGCACTCCAAGCATTTGATCTATATCAGTGTAGCATTGGCTCCCCCAACTACAACTAGCTTGTTACCATTTGGAGCTGGTACATAAAATTTTGTACCTCATTTGTTGAAATTCTTGTTTGTTGAAAAATTGTTGCTCTATTTTCTGTACGGGGTGGGTTAAACCTTGGTTTACAATTATGAGAGAAGTTCTTATACTTTTCTTTGTTTCCATTCATGTTATCTTGCCTTAGTTTTCCATGCTCATAGCAAATCCTAGCTTTGTGCAATGTCCTGTCCAAGGTTTTAGGCATGCAATTTTCACCTTTTCTTCCTTTATATATGGTACATAATGTAACAGATCTATAAATCTATTAATAAAAGCGTCCATAGTCATGGATCCCATATGTAGTTTGTGAAACTCTTTTACTTTTATGTCAAAGAATCTTTTCGACATATAATTTCCTTGGACGATTTTACGGAAGTTACTCCAATGTATTTCTCTTAGATCATGTTTCTTGGTGTGTTTCAAATCTCTCCACCATCTTACTTCTTTTCCATTTAAATTATAAATGGAAAGCCGAGCCTTCATCTTGCTTAAGTAGTTATGAACTTGAAAATATTTGCTTATACCCAACAACCATTCTTTGTCTTTCTCTCCCATGTTCACATCACCTTCATAGGTTGGTGCTCTTATTTTCTAAAATCCTCGCGTAGGTTATCATCATTTGTTTTTCTCTTCCTGCATGGAGAAGAGAGTCCTCACTAGAAGGGATGTGATATTCTCTTTCTGGAGGTTCAGGGTTTTGTTTGTCTTCTCCGGTAATGTTGGTCCATTTAGGATAAGGTTCCTTCTTGAACTTTTTTGTAGGATAAGTGGGTTTCACCATCAAGCTTCCTCCCATCATATTTTGCAATAATGCTTCATTTATGGCTTGCTATTCATTTCTCTCCTTCAGACTACCTTCTATGAAACTTTCCAATTCTACTCAAAGACCGTGTATGGCCTTCAAAATATCAAAATTCAGTTCCACCACCAGTTCCGCTTCCTGGGTGGGGGTTTTCATCTTTCCTTGACGGTTGTTATCTTCTTCAATGTTCATGATCTGAATTGTTCTGTAAAAATTTTCTGAAATTGCAAACTTTGAATCACAGGAAAACAAAATTGTTAGTTAATCATATTTTATTTTCTTTGTAGCGAATGTTTGGTATGCCCATTGGTCTCTTAGTGTTGAAACTGGGCTCCGATACCACTTGTAATGTCTCTAAAAATTGAAAATATAATAAAAAATTATTAGGCTAGTTAAACACAACCTTTTCCAAACATCATTAAACATGCAGAATGTGTCATACTCGATCATACTATTGAATTGTCGTAAGTTGTTCTTATGTATTACTTACTTCAGTTATGATTATTACTCTATTTACCGTTTGTGATTATGATGTTGTAATGTTGGTTACTATGTGATTCTGCTTTGTTGTGTATGTTAAATACTTTGATTATGCACTTCATTTTTATTTGCATGTGTTTACCGTTGTACACATGATTCTAACTTAATTTTGTTTTTGGAACCAAAGTGGGTGGAGTGGTAGGACTAGTTCTCTCATGTAACTATTTGAGAGACTCTTACCCTGTTTAGATGTAGGTGTACTTTAGCGATAGAAAACATTTTATGGAGTGCTGAATGATTTGATCCCTAGTACCCATACTAGCAGCTAATGACACATGCTTGTTGTTATTACTGTTCCTTACATACTTGGGTGAGTGACAAGGTTACTACCATGCTTATCATTTATATGCAATAGACTGTTTATCTAAGTGACACTTATTATTCATAGTGTAATTTATTATTAACTATTCATATCCTAGCGTATTTGTTTTACACTTTTATTTTACGAAAAGCAATTAACTTATACGTTCATCATATGCTATTATGGGTTCATAAATCTTTGGTTTAAAAGAGAAACTTGGCTTCAGGACTAACAACCTACCATGGCATATTTCACATGCCATGGTCCCTTGTCTTAGAGACTAAAGGTTTGGATGAGCATAGTCCTAAGTATTATATCCTAAAGGATGCGATGTATGTGTTAGCTCGGAACTTATATTAACCTAGGGATGCAAAATATATAATCATAGTGTAAACTATGCATAAAGGGTTTATGGATTTGCATGAAATGGAGACTTTTGATATGGTAATGCATGAGAAATATATAGAAGTGGGTTTGGGATTTGATAATGGACCACAGGATGTTAACATTAATGCTCATTCAGAAGTGTGGTGGCCTAACGTAGGGTTTGGATCCACAATGAAGTTTGGCCATTACTCAGTTTTATTGTTTGTCCCTTTTTCCTCTGCGCGGCATGGTGAAGGCGAATTCAAGGATAGTAGAGGTATGGTTTTTATTTTGGTTTCACAACATTGTTGTTTATTGGTAATTCACTCAGGATTTCATACTTCCACTACAACAAAAACTAGATTTACATTCTCTTTTTTCAACCCTTTTTGCATCTAGACCATCTTTCAGTGTATTTTTCTTCATTTTTTGGACAAAATGGCGCAATTTCATGGGTTGGTGCTATTTAGGCATTTTTTGTATCCTTTTTCTAAATATGGCACAAATTGCAACATAATTTGCAACGAGTTTTGCACCTGGTTATGCACCAGGTTTTGTATCAGGTTTTGTGACAAGTTTAGAGCCTAGTTTTGCACCTAATTTTGTGCCTAGCATGTACATCTACTCTTGTTGCATGCCCTTTTACATCCATGTTTGCCTCAACTTTTACACCCTTGTTTTCATCCACTTTTGCGTCCTTTTTTACATTCACGTTTGCATCCATTTTTTCATCCACTTTTGCACCCACATTTTCATCCCTTTTTGCATCCCATTTTGCATCCATGTTTACGTATTTTTTTGGATCCACTTTTCTCGTGTTCCAATTCCCACCCATTTTGTGCCTACTTTTACACCCACTTTTGCTTCAACTTTTGCATCCACATTTTCATCTTTTTTTTCTTCCAATTTTACATCAGCTATTGCATCCCTTTATGCATCCATTTTTGCATCCACTTTTGCATCAGGTTTTGCATTGGGTGTTACGACTACTTTTGCATATGGTTTTGCATCTACTTTTGTTGCATCCACTTTCACATATAATTTTTTATCCAATTTTACATCCATGGTTGTATCCAATTTTGCACCACTTTTTTCATTATGTTTTGCTTCCATGATTGCATCATTTTTTGCATCCACTTTTGCATCACCTTTTGCATCCATTTTTGGTGCACCCCATTATGCACCCACTTTTGTGCCTACTTTTGGTGCATCCATGTTTTTATCCACTTTTGCATCCCGTTTTACACCCAGATATTGAAAATAACAATGATGATAATGATTATGATATTGAGGATGGCTACGATGATGATGATAATGTTGTTGATAATGAGGAGAACGATGACAATGATAATGATGAGGATAATTACAATGACGACATTGACAATGATTATGATGGAAATGAAATGAATGATGATGATGACAATGACAATGACGATGAATACATTGAGAATGATGATGTTGATCATCTTAAAAAATAAGTTGTTATTTTTCATGCATAAATTGTATGTGTCCTGCATGACCCTTTCCACTAATCACATTATTTGGGTAGTTGTTATTTCTTATGCCAAAGGTAATGATGAATAACTGATGAAAATTTCAATAATCACAATGATGATGATGTCGAGGACAATGGTAATGATGATGCCATGAATGATGATTATGCGGATGAAGATGACTATTGTGATAATCATGGTGACAATGACAAATATGATGACGATGAAGATGATGATCATCATTTCCATCATCGTCATCATCAAAAACATCATCACTATCATTGTCATCTAGTTCATCATCGTCATCATTTAAAGCATATGGGATATGTTTACCATTTAAAACATGCATAACAAGTGGGATACGGTTACAATTTTAACCATTCATAACTTATAAGTATGATTGAGCACATTTTAATCTTGGAGCTTGTAGCAAAACTGGGTTTATTTACCTCTACAAACACTTTCTAATAAGGATCATCATCATCATTTCTCATGTTATTCTCACTGTCATCATAATTGTCATTGTCATCGTTACTATCATCATGATCATCACCATATAATCACATCATTGTCAACTTCATTGCCATTGCCATCATTTTCATCATCATCGTCATCATCATTGTCATTGTCATCATCAACAACAACATTGTCATCATCATTATAATGAAATCACATAATTGTGAATGTCATTATCATCAAATCAATTACATTTATTGTGTCCACTTTAGCATCCCAAATCAATTACATTTATATTCTCCTTATGCTAGGTTGTATAGGTGCAAAACTAGGTTGTTTATATGATTATTGTCAACTTCATCATCATTATCTATATTATCATTCATCTCATCATCATCATCATCATTTTCATCATTGTCATAGTCGTCATCAACAACAACATTGTCATCATCATCATATAATCACATCATTGTGAATTTCATTGTCATCAAATCAATTACATTTATTGTGTCCACTTTATCACCCCAAATCAGTTAGATTTTTATTCTCCTTATGTTACGTTGTCTAGGTGCAAAAATAGGTGGAAGAATGAAAATTATTGAAAATCTTTGGCATCATTTCTCATGGATTTCTTAGAAGTTTAGATTTATTAAGGATTGAAATATATTCATTCACTTATTCTAATGTTTTATATTATATTTCATAGAATCCCTAATGATGAAAATTCATATGGTTAAGATTTGAGAAACCTATAGTTAAAGGGTGATGAAATGCTTTTTCTCTTTAAAATCCATTTTTCCAATTGAAATTTCTACATTAATCACTTGGAAAATTAGTTATGCAGGTATTGTGGGTTTCCCTTGGTTTGTGGCTGATGTAGGCCAGCGTCACATCAGCTCAAGAGTCGAGACAAACTTGAAATACGCTCAAGTTCAAGAAAATATTGGGTAGGTTGTATGGATGTGACACTTAGTATCTAGGGATAGCCCTTACCCTTACTATCTCATGACATGTATAGACCCTTCCATATTTAGTATTTAGGATATCCAAACATTCATTTCCCAAGTTGTACACATGTTTTACCTGTATTTAATTTTTTTTACAATTATTATCACATAAATAACCACATGCTCAAGAACATTAATAAGGATAAATTAACTAACCCTTTACTATGAGTTTTTTTCCTTCTAATTGAAAAAAAATATTTTCACATAAGTAACCATATATTTAACAATTTCAGAAATAATAAAATAACTTACACTTACAATGACTTATTTTCCCTTTTCCCGATATTAAAAAAAACTAATGAATATAAAACAAATCAAAATTCTTCCCTAAACACTCCACTCCAATAATATAGTAAAAATAATAAAAACATTTAGATCTCTTCAAAATTAACCCTAAATAATTAAATTTAACATAGCTAAAACTTATAAAGAATATTTTTTTTAATGTAAATAAAAAAACATTACTTCAACGTAAAGCATTACCACTTGATCTTTATTAATTAATCATATTACACTCTCAGGATTAAAGCAATCTTACATAGTGGTGGTGCACATGTTTATAGATATTACAAGTAACCATCTCTATGTTGGACTATGAAAAAATATAATTCAATATAAGTTAAAACTTAATATATGTTATAAATTTTATATAAAACATGAAAAATATATGATTTATGGAATAAACTTAAATGTAAGTAAAAAAATGGCGTTAAAGTGGGCAATATATTCCTGACAAGTCCCTAGAAGAGGGACCCCTTTTAATCCAATGTGGTAAACATAACCTCCAAAATCTCTTCTAATACAAGCCTAGAAAGTTGGTTTAAATCAAGGGTGTAAGGCTTGATCTACTTGAATATCCACAAATAAAGAAAAAAAGGTGGGAACCACCTTCACATGTAATGCAAATAATGGTCGCTTCCTAATGAAGAAAATACTTTAAAATATAAACTTTATAAACTTTGGCATTAATGCCAAACAATTCCATTTATGGATATAGCTTCAAAACCATTGATACCAGTAGCAACAAAAAATATTAATATTCAGAATCCGTCGTCATTGTTGTTCAAGGAAAACCGTTTGAAAACTCCATGACACAGAAAATTCCATGGAGATGGGAGAAGGCATTGCACATTTTGAAACTTGTCAAGCAATGATGCTATGTAGAATAGTACATTACTTATTGCAAGATTTTAGTGATTTTCATCGAGGCGAGAGCATTAGCAGAAGGAAAACGCGTCCATGGTCACATGATAAAAATTGGGTTCTAACTTGATGTTTGTTTGGCTGGTAAGATTGTTAGCATGTATGCCAAGTTTGGTTGTATTGAGGATGCACACCAAATGTTTGAAAAAATGCATGTGCACAATTTTGTTTCATGGAATTCTATGATAGCAGGATATACACAACATTGTTATGGAAGAAAATATTGGGTACTCATTTGTTGAATGATGGAAGAGGGAGAAAAAATGAATACGTTTACCATTTTCAACATTCTATGGGCATGTACGAGCTTGAAATAGGGAAAATAGGTGCATTCCTACTGGTTTAAAACTATATTGATATAATTTATCTATTTGTTGTGGGATTATTGCTAAGTATGCAAAATGCATAGATTTACAGAGTGCCCAATAGATGTTACAGAATGCATGAACCAAATTTCGATATCAGGGAATGCAAATATACCCAGTTATGTGAGGCATAGGTTTTCATAACTGACGTTTAATATCTTTAGACAAATGCAACCAATGATTTATAGAGTTCCCAATAGATTAAAAAATGCATGAACAAAATTTCCCTATCAGGGAATGCAATGATACCCAGTTATCTGAAGCATAGGTTTGCGTACAGGAGTTTAAAATATTTAGATAAATGCAACCAATGGGATTGCAACAAAACCAAGAATCCCTTTTAGTGTTGTAGATTCTTGCACTGGGATGATGTCATTGGCATATGGCTAGCAAATCCATGCCCACATTCTAAGAAGAGGATTTGAATATAAAATTGTTGTTGGAAATTCCATTGTTGAAAAGTATACTAAATGTGGGAATATGGAGTATGTACACTAGTTGTTTGATAAAATGCGTGAATGAGATATAGTTTCTGGGAGCAATATGACTATAGACTATGGTAGGTTTAGGAGAGGCAGGGATACGATAGAGGCATTTCAAAAAATGTAGTCGGATTGTATGAAGCAAAGTCATATTACTTTTGTTTAGGTTCTTTTTGCTTGTAGACACACAAGAGTAGTTGATGAAGGTTTGCATTACTTTGATTTTATGAGACACCATCATTCCATTACCCCACATGCCGAGCATTATTCCTACATGATGTATCTACTTGTTCATGCTGGGCACCTTGATAAGGCACTTGATGTGATAAGAAAGATGCCACTTGGACCAGATGTTGCTTTGCTCGGTGCTTGTAGAGTGTATTCCAATGTTGAAATAGGAAAAAATGCAGTTGAAGGGGTTTTTAAGCTTGACCCTCAGTGTGTTGGAAACAACATCTTGTTGTCAAACATCTATGCTATTGCAAGTAGGTGGGAAGATGTAGACAAGGTAAGGACAATGATGAAAGATAAAATGGTGAAAAGAAGCCATGGTATAGTTGGATTGAGGTCAATACCGGAGTGCATCCATTTCTTATAGGATATCAAACACACCCACAAACAAAGTTGATCTATGCAATGTTGGGTAGCTTGGCTCTCTAGATGCAAGAAAAATGTTATGAACACTATGAAATTCATTTAATTCTCATTTGTACTATAGAAAGAAAGGGATCATTATGAGGTTATTCCCTGAAATAGTAAACTCATATACCAACCAAGTTGATAGTTGATTGACACCACCAAAGCAAGTGTAGACTCACGCTGGATATTTGTAATGAGCATGTCAAAACGATATATGTTGTAATGCCATTTCAACATCAACTAGATTAATCAGCAATTCCATTACGATGTTTTAATTTTCAGCATAAGGTCTTCTTTATATTTTTAATGGCATTGATAAATGTATTCTTAGATTTTAAATCATACCTAGTAGGATCTATGTTTTCAATCATGTTATTTTCTAAAATGATGAGTTTTCTTGTTGTGGGTGCAGAAAAAGAGGGGGAGTTCTAACATTCTACCTTCTGTGTTGGGGGGGATACATCTGAAGCTAGAAAACTTACGATATATAATATAAGATGAAGATATGAAGGTAATCTATCAGGTTCTTTGAAGATATTTAATATTTTTTTGGAAAGATAAATATCAGGGTTTAGTTCAATGCATTAATAGAACTTATTTGTGAATTTATTCATTTATCTTTTTTATGCAGTCAATTAAGGCATGTCGCACCTATAAATTATTATCTATCAATATAGAATTTATGACAGGATTTTGGTTGCACAAAAGCTATGATCAAGGTTTGGAATTTGTGTCTGGAGTTTTCCATAGTAGCCACACTATAGAAAATTTATGGTGTTAAAGTCTGTTGAATTTTAAAACTTCTTGACGTTCTAATGGACACTCCATGGTCCACCCATCATCAGGGAATTAAAATTAATCTTTGATATTTTAATCATTTCGTCTTTCCTCCTATTAAATAATAATTTTAATCATATTTTTGTATTTTTTTCAAAATGGTTAACCTACTTGTTCCCTATTTATTTCCTCTATAGGATCACTCGAGAGTTGGTTCTATATATCAAAGATTTATTTGAATCCTTGATGATGGGTGGAGTGTCCCATATTGTCCTATTTTTAGGTGGTTGTTGATCACATATTGTTTGTGTTTGAGGTATTTGTTGACCATATGCACTAGCTAGTGAAGAAAAGTGCACTATTTGGAGTTATTATTGGCTTTCTAAAATCATATTTTTCTAGTAAAAGGATCACTCTACATGGGAGATATTTTTGGTATCATTTTTGTCCAAGGAAACTCCTATTTATCAAATCATAGAGGGTGCACCAGTATGGGAGCATCTTTTCTACTCAAACTCGTCTTTCATTAGAGGAATTTTGGGGTCTAAAATGGGCCTCCTAAGGAAAATAATAAAATAATAGTTAAAATAATAAAATAATATTGATTAATTTTGGAGGAAGAAAGAAAAAAACTACTTCTTGTGTTCGTATTTTCGACATATCTCCCTGTGTTTTTACTCAAAGTTTGCTCGGGAGAGCTCGTTGGATGTGTAATTTGATTCCACATCCAACGAGTACCCACACTGCATACTTTTGACGGACCCCGCTACCCCAAAAACAAGAAATACCTAGAAAAACGTGATGATGACATCATCATCACATTATTTTAGGTATTTCTTGTTTTTGGGGTAGCGGGGTCCATCAAAAGTATGAAGTGTGGGTACTCGTTGGATGTGGAATCAAATTCCGCATCCAACGAGCTCTCCCGATCGAATTTTGAGTAAAAACACAATGAGATATGTCGAAAATACGAACAAAAAAAGTAGTCTTTTTTAATGACAAATATGTGAATTCAACCATTATGGTTGACTTATTTTATTGAAATTCTATTGGTTCTTGAATTCCAACTCACAAAAACTTATTTTGGCACGTTTTCTTATAAGGCCCATTTTAGACCCCAAATTTCCTCTAATGATCCATTCAAAAAGACCGAGTTGTTGATAGTCCTATTTTTGGCATGCTCTAGATTTTTATTTCGGAAGCAAAAGGAGGGTGCACTTGTTGATCGAACGAACTGAGTTTCATTTTATGCATGCTCTCTATCCATGTTATCTCAAGTAGGATGCGCCACTTAGGTTATGATTAGGCCGATTTTATCCTCTTTTAGTCATCTTTAATCAACACTTGATAGTTAGGAGGAGGGAATATTTTTAGGTTTCCCACATTATGTTCATGATTTTAGGGAATATCTTTAGGTTTCCCTGTACAAATAAGTAGTTATTGGATGCATTTTGTGGATTTATAATTATGCTTGGATCTATTTTTAATCAACTTAAGGGAGGTTCCATTATGACTGGTATTATCATTATGTTTTATCTCCTAAACTAGGAGTGAAAGGCACATATATGGCTTGATAAAAGAAGAATCATGTTCACTCAATTATATCTATCAAACTTTTATCTGAATCCCCTAATGATGGTTGTTGTGTGATGTAATGTCCCCAATTTTGGGTTCTATTTCTCTGCAAGTCGAGATGAATGTTGGGGTAATTTGATGTTACCAGTGAGCTCATAGAGTTAATAGGAGTTTAGAGGATCACTCTTTCCTTGTCATTTTTTATTTCGATGCGATTTGACCATTCCATTAATTTAGGTGTAATATTTAACATAATTTAATTAAATTCTCCAAGTTTGTTATTTTATCTAAATTATCTAAGGGGGTGGATTAGTGTAATATTTGGTTGGAAATGGGATGAAAAGATTTAAATGTTGGGATGATGAAAAGTGACTTCCAGTTCTTGAAAATTATTTAAAGAAAATAAATAACTTTTTGGAGTAAAAAGGTTAGTAAATTGATAAAGTGAATTTTGAGGAAATATTGAAGAAAGAATTATAAAGTCACCTTTTGATTAATTATTGAGTGGGAAATGTGAAAAGGGGATAAAGGAGAAATTGGAGTCCATTCTCTCATGATTCATGACTTATTTTCAAAAAATAAATTTCGAAGAGTTCTTGTGGCTTTTGGCTCTTTGGAATGAAAACCCTATGAGAGAAATTGGTTTTCATGGTGAAACTATTCACCGTAACTGATTGTGAGAGGGAAGATTGATCATATCTTTCATTTCTTTCATTGTATTTCATTGCAGTGGAAATTACACATGCATACTTGCAGACTTACCAAATATTCTCATAGTTATTGGTGATTTTGTGGAGGGTGCACTTGCACGTGGGCATTTTCAGCTTCATATATCTCATGACCACCTATAGCTATGATGAAAAAGGGTCGATTTAATTTACCTTTACTGAGTGCAATATCATAAATGGAGCACTAAATTTGGTAGGAAATGTGGCGCTGTTGTTTTGAAAGAGGGTGCTTTCCTTTGGAGGGCGATTCAGAGAAAGAAAAACGGAAAACCATCTTCTAAAGAGAAGGAAACTGCCTAGGAGGATGTGGACATTTTTAGCTTCATATATCTCATGACCACCTATAGCCGTGATGAAAAAGGGTCGATTTACTTTACCTTTGCTGAGTATACTGTGATAAATGAGGGCGCTACAATTGGTAGGAAATATGGGTTTGTTGTGAAAGAGGGCACTTGGGAGGGTGATTTGGAGAAAGAAAAGGGGAAAACCATCTTCTAGAGAGAAGGAAGCTACTATCCATTTCTATGTTATTCTCGTGGGAGGAGCGTTTGCAGTTCCCACATCACCACACAATTTAGTTGTGACTTTGGAGAGTTTTTCACTAGCAAAAAAATTATGTAAGCTAAATACAACCTACAAGTTAGGGAAACAGTGATATTTAGATTTGATTTGATGTGAATAGATTGTTGTTACTTGACAAGGTACTTTCATGTTATCCAAATAAGAAATACTTTGACATAATTTCTGTTGATTTTAGTGAAAAATATCTTATATTTGTGTTCAATTTTTTCTGTGGATAACCATTGTATTGAAATTTGAGAGCTGAAACTTGCAAACAAATACCCAACTCTATATTCAAACATATCAGTAGTAAAATAAGCATAAAATCATCCGAGATTTGGATAGGGAAATTTTAGTGGTGGGAGTTGTTTCCAAACTATTTTATTAAAGTTATGAACCAAAAAAGGCCTCAACATAACATCAATAAACTCCATTACATGTCATTAGTCTACTGAAGGGATACTACATTAGTCCACGTGTCAGTTTCTGTTTAGATGCTGCTGAGGTAGCATTGTGTGGGTATTGTCACTTTCACCTTGATCTCCAACAGGTTATCTCAGTCATGATGTAATTCAAAATTTTGAGACTCAATGATTGAATTTACTTTCAAGTTAGCAACAATTGCATCTGTTAGCCATTTCTTGATATCTTAATCCATTAGTTCCTTGTTGTTGTTATATTTCTTTACAAAATATTTATCTATTGTTGGAATCATAGAATGAAGAGTATTTTTGTTTAAATACTGAGCCTCCTTCCTCAATAGAGCTTCCTGATGTGATACGCTCTCATACATTTCACTCATTAGATTGATTCTATTCTCAATATGGTCACAATCAGTTACTAGTTCTATCAGCAATTTTATTTTGTAATTCCAATCTTTTTGCATTATGATCGAGTGCATATCAATGGGTAATCAATATCATTTGGCATGTCTTATTGGTGCTCCAATTCTAGCAATGGCTTCTAAACATAATTTAACATAATTTGCTTCAAAGCTAGTATGACCCTGTAGTTTCAAGACCAATTATCTCTGTCATTGCAATACTTATGCCCAAGTTCTGAGACCTTTAAGTTAACTACCAAGCATATTTAAGCAACTTATCTTTTTTATTGATGTTGTCCATAATTACTCTTCCACATGCTCCTCGAGGATGTTCTATCCAGTTAGGTTTTATTTTTAGTTTTAGTTTTTTTCAATCGGTTGCGGAGCAGGTTCTATATGGGTGTTGGGGTAGGTAGGAAATATATACAAAAGTTCTGAAAAAAAATACTTTTGAATTATTTGAACTTAGTTTCCTAGGTTTCAAATTATTTTTTAAAGTTTTCAGCTAATGCAATCCATTTTTCCTCTTATTTTGACAAGATGCGTGGTTTCCTCATTTAACATGACTGCATCTATGGCATGATATCTCCATTTTCTTCCCTTCGTTTCCCTGGGATTAGGTTAATCTAATTACTAATGGAATTTTTTTATCATCTTATTTAAAATCACAGAGATTGAGTAGTTAATCATCAAATGCTAGTTCTGGGGTTTTGTGCTTTCTTTTCATTTTTTTCCCTAGTTTGCAATGGTGTCCACTTGAAACATGGAGAAGTTTTAAACATGAACATCGTTCAAATCCAAAAATGTTCTACAATTATGATCAAGTCCTTGTCAACTTGGACAATCCGTTCAATGGTTCCGGAAAATTATGTCAGAAGTAAATGTTATGAATGGTGACATTCCTGATGACATATCTTAGCACAAGACTGGTAACATACTACATTCAGGAATCAAGAGACAGGTCAACAAGTTCTTATGTTATTATGTGGTTAACTTGAAATAGTCTATCCACTTATTGATGCCCTTGGGACAATCCAACTAGTTCTATAATGCATTGGCACCACAATTCTTCCAAGTCAACAATAGGGCATTCCTTCTTAGGAGGAAAGTCTCCAGACTCGTGTATCTTATAAAAACACTATCTCTTTCTTAAAAATTCCACCAGGTCGTCTTTCACTATATCCATTTCTTAGTGAGCTTGAAGGGCTAGATTTTTAATAAAATCATCCCAATCTAGTGGGTAATGAGTCGAGTCAACGAATAGGAGTCTTGAAAAATACTATGGTAGCTACTGGAAAGGCATCTAAAAATAATGTACTCAAAGTGGCAGTAATATTTTATCATTCTGTGATAATATGATGGCACTCTATTGAATGTATGACAAGATCATTGCTATGCAATGAAGTGTAATTGTGTTCTAACTGAAAATAAAGGGCTGAAGGCTGATGTAGACAATTGATATTTCTTCAAAAAGTTTGGAAATATACCTTCAGCTACCCATGTGAGAATGTGGTAAAAAGAACCTCAACTAAAGGTATCAAAACCCAACCCTAATGTTCATTCCTTGCATGGATAGATGAGCTAATTAAAGTGTGTCTCTCCCAGAGATGATATAAGGCATGCACGCATACATCCTCATAAGGATACTTGTATGCCTATAAAATAGAAATGATAATGGTGGATTAAAAGTCTTTAGTAGATATATAGCACATTCAAGAGGAATATTTTGTTCATAGTTGACTATAAAAGGAAAATGAGAGCTCATTCTCTCATTCTTGTCTATTTTTCATTTGTAAAAATGAGCTCTTGAGAAAAGATTCTCTTGGATGAAACCCTAGGAGGAGGTGAAGAGTTTCGGTAGTGCAACCATCTGCCCAAGCTCTTGATGGTGGAGAAATCACTTCAGGTTTTATCAAAGATATTCAATGCTGAGGAATGGGTATTTTCATTTCATCCACAAGCTGAGTTTTGAAGGGACTTGCAATATATTCTTGTAGCTTTTATGGTTTGGGCGCATTTGTTAGAAAAGGTTCCATTTTACCTTACCAAATTGAGCTGGCTTTTCTCATTTGGAGGACGTAGGTCAAGAAAGTTCATTGTAGTCCATCACTAGGGAAAATCAATTCCACTGGTATGATCCATTTGCTATTGGTTATAAGGTGAGTTAGAAAGAATAATACACTCTTAGAAGAGAATGAGTCGAATCCTGATGTGTTACATAATATATATTTATAGCATTGTAAATGAGCAGGCCTTGAAGCAAAAACGTGGCCAATGTATAAGATTCAGTTGTGTGTTGTGCATTGCAAACTGAGGAAAAATGAGTATATTCCATGGTATTCAAGCTAACATGGTTACAACTCTTTTATTATTGCAAAACTGTTGTCTTGTAGAAGGATTTCATTATGGGTTTACATTCCATGTAGCAGCACTTTAACTCAGCCCACAGATCTTGTAGCAGTCAAAGATTTACATTATTCATTGGCCAAAGAATAAAGGGAAGATTGTATCATCTTGTGACTGGCCAGCAATTTTCTGAAGATTATCCACAATGTTGGGGCATTGAATGAGAGCCTTTTGCTGCCATAAATCTATCTTATGAAGAGATAATCAATACCAGTGTTAAACAGCTAATTCAAGGGACTTTTCCATCATTTCCAGGCATGATATCTCTGTTTATTATTTATTAAATGAAACTACAGATCTAAATGCTTGTTAAAATTTGATTTAAGGAATGCCTTTACTACTATTATGAAACAAATGTATGTTTGATAATGTTACACTCTTCCACTCAAAAATGCATCCTTGAAATACTTAGTCCAAGTTGTAGACACTTTTTTCAAGGGACTGAAATAATTGACAGTAAGCTACAAGCAACATCATCTCAAATGTTGGATGAAATATATGAACCAAAAGAACACTTCTTGGGGCAAATCTATACCATAGCCAGCTACATCAGTTAATAAACAAAGTGTCTTCTTTAAGTTTTCAACCAGGACCTTCAATGAAACTTAAGACGTAGTAATGGCATAATATTTACTTCACAACAATATGCTAAGGGAATTAGCCAGTGGTTGATAAACTCCTAGTTAACCAATAAACTGAAGGGAATCTTAGGACAAATTGACTTGGGTTATTAAATAAGTTTATCTACAAGATTGTTGGCCATGAAATCATAGTGAGGGATCATGTAACGGAGAAACAAGCTGCAACATGTATAAATTTTGAATCTTAATCATCATCACTTATAATTTTACTTAGATTTTGTTACACCTTTTTGACCTATTTTCCTTGTTGCTTTAGATTAGTAAATAATGCTCAAGGTTTGACATTTGTTATGGGCCTGAATGCTTGCTTCTGCTTCCTAGGGTATGGATTTTTTATCCAACAGGGTTCTTTTCAAATTTCCTTAGCATGTTCACCATATGTTGTTGCTTTCTATTAATAGATGATCTCAAGGCTTGACATCTGTTATGGGCCTAAATGCCTGCTTGTGCTGCCTAGGGTATGGATTTTTTATCCAACAGGGTTCTTTTCAAATTTCCTTAGCATGTTCACCATATGTTATTATAGCATGACTCAATGATGTATCCAAATGAGATCCAGGTGCTATAGATTGTTCTATTAAGCTAATTGTGTTTTTGTCAATAAGCTTTGATGTTTTTTAACAAGTAAAAGGAATATATTCTCTAAAGAAGAAAAATTACAAACAAATCTAGATAATTCCAAATTTCTCAATCTAGTTATGAGTTCCTAGAGTGTTGAAAAACCATGGAACTCCCATATCCCATCAAAAGTTTATCTTTGAGCAGCCCAAGAACTCTCATATTTCATGAAAACTGTATATTCAAAAAATCCCCAATTGCTCTCTAGATATTATTATCAGATAGATTTCTTTCTATATAATTACTTTGATTCATCATTTAGATTTGGTCATGTATTTTGTGAAGTAGATCCTTAACATCATACCCACAGGTTGACTTGGGAATTTATCCCTCCTAATTAGATGGGGCATCCAAATTTTGGTGCTATTAATTTGAATGATAACTTGTTCAACATTAGTAGGAATAATATTCCACCTCTTAAGATTACAACAAATCCAGACAATCCTACAACTTCAACTGTTATTAGGGTCCTTCAAATTTTTTTCACTTTTTTGTCATTTGACAGTGATCCACTACAAGGGTTTAACTTGGCATTCATTCTATTGGCTGCTTCAGCTTTTATAATTGTTATTGTTGTGCATGACGTATCGGTGTTAACTATTAAGTGTTCCCAATTTATATTCTTGTTGGTTTTAAATTATAAGCTTTTCAAGCCATCGATCCAAGCAAGATGTAATAAAGCTAATATTAAATATGGAGAAATATAGGGAATTGAATAGATTACAGAATTATTTAGATGTCCTAATTGTAGTAATGTTGGATTGAAGTATGTAGTATTAGGTCAATGACTGAAATCTTTTGTCTCTTGCTATGGAATATTGATATCTTGTTTCATTCAGGCTCAAAATTCCTTGAGTGAATAGAAGCATTTCAATCGTTCAGTGCATCGAAAAAAGGCAAAGAAAAAACAATGAAAATAATGAACATTGATTACTTATTAAAGAGTTATGCAATGTACTCCTTCATGTCCTAGTATATTCATTTTCAGCCACCATGCTTTATTGTGTAGTGATCCTAGTATGTCTAATGTCAAGCTATAATTTGTTGTTTACATTGTACACCTTGTTGATTTTTACCTATATTAGTTATTAAGGGATAGTAAATTATGTCATATCACCACCCATACCTATCATGGTGTACATCAATTTTTCGGATTCCAATTTTGTGTTGTGACCTTGTTTGTGTTCACTGGGCTAGACCATGACCTTTTTGTGTTCATTGAGCTAGGTCATGACTATGTGGGTGCTCCCTTAGCTGGGTTGTGACCTTGTTGGTACTTCTTGAGATGGCTCGTGACCTTTGCAGATTACCTTCAACTATTTTGTGACATCTGTGGTTTGTTTGGACTGAGCCATGACCCTACATGGGTTATTAAACTCATATGTGAACCCTATGGACTCTTAAGTATGAACTGTGATCCTTTTTGGGCTATTGTGACCTTTGTTTAGCCTGCTATAAAGGTGATTTTATGTGTTGGTGTGTTTGAGGGTGCTATCATACATAAAATATTAGAAATGCATCATTGAGAATTATTCGCATTGTAGAAATTCAGGCCTGCAGTAGATTAATTTCACTCACAGGAATTAACAATTGATCATGCAAATTATCAACAATGGAGACTGAATATGGAGCTGTAACACAAAATTTTATTAACTGAGTGTACAATAGCCAACCCTGTAATAACATAGGCTGCTGAATATATAGAATACATGAGCAAATCGAATGCATAAGGAAGCATCCAAATCTAGCATAAAGCAGGCTTACCCAAAATAGGCAAATCCCCCATAGGTGTAAAAAGCTGATCCCAAATCTATCAAGGACCCCATGAATTAGCAAGGGCGCATGGGCAAGCTAAAGAGTGGTCAAATGGAAGCTCATACATGCTTTTGCATGGAGGAAAGAGTGGAGGATGAAAGGGGAATAAAACAGGTTCACCTCACCTAGTCTAGCTTTCCTTATGTGCTTTAAAAACTGGAAAAGCAGTCAACAAAGCAGAAAAAGCAGAAGGGCGCCTAGGAGGCCAGGAATAAAGTAGATTTGATTCCCAATACTTTCCAAAGCACTCCATGAGTCAAGAATGGCAAGTTTGACCTCTATGGATAGGCAATTAACAACTTGCACATGGTGGGACTCGTGGACTAGCAAAATAAGACAAAATAAATGGAATAATGTCTAAGTGGGTAAATACTATGGGTTGATTATTCTAACACCCCCCCTTAAGCCTGACTTTATGAGTAATAAAT
>LPNX010421896.1:765907-795579 GCA_001517045.1 Pseudotsuga menziesii
CTGTAGAGGCCTTTCGATCTCAACAAGATCTCCATCTCTGCTTTCCATTCAAAATAGTTGAAAGGAGTGAGGATAGTTTTCTGTGAATCCATAGCTTTAGAAAATCTGTCCCGGCTGCGGTAGAAGGCTCCCAGTCTTGATGTCAAACCTGCAAAACAATTTTTGGAGGAGAGTAACGACCTACAATGGCTCTGATACCATGTATAAATTCAGGCCTGCAGTAGATTAATTTCACTCACAGCAATTAACAATTGATCATGCAAATTATCAACAATGGAGACAGAATATGGAGCTGTAACACAAAATTATATTAACTGAGTGTACAATAGCCAAACCTATAATAACATAGGCTTATGAATATATAGAATACATGAGCAAATCGAATGCATAAGGAAGCATCCAAATCTACCATAAAGTAGGCTTACCCAAAATAGGCAAATCCCCCATAGGTGTAAAAAGCTGATCCCAAATCTATTAAGGACCCCACAAATTAGCAAGGGCGCATGGGCAAGCTAAAGAGTGGTCAAATGGCAGCTTATACATGCTTTTTCATGGAGGAAATAGTGGAGGATGAAAGGGGAATAAAACAGGTTCACCTCACCTAGTCTAGCTTTCCTTATGTGCTTTAAAAACTGGAAAAGCAGTCAACAAAGCAGAAAAAGCAGAAGGGTGCCTAGGAGGCCAGGAATAAAGCAGATTTGATTCCCAGGACTTTCCAAAGTGCTCCATGAGTCAATAATGGCAAGTTTGACCTCTATGGATAGGCAATTGACAACTTGCACATGGTGGGACTCATGGACTAGGCAAATAAGACAAAATAAATGGAATAATGTCTAAGTGGGTAAATACTATGGGTTGATTATTCTAACATGCATTGTGTTATAGAGATTAAGGATGAAAATGTTGGTATGTGTTTTCTCATATATCTACGAGACTCAAAAAATTGTTACTAATATTTCTATAAGGAATTTCAATCTCTAATTCCAAATTTCTCTATATATTTGGTCATTTCCTGAACCAAACCCTAACATGTTGGGTGTTGGAAATGGAAAATTGAGCATGGAGAAATACCGATCACACTTCAGCATATGGTATTTCATGAAGGTTAAAAAAGCGATAAACTGTAAGATGTCACAATCTCTATTAGAAACTGAATAAACAACTCAGAAATTAACAATACATTATTACATGTATGTGATAACAGTTGAAAGGAAAATAAGGATAATACCAAGCAAACATAATTGGAAAAAGAACATAGTAGAACATAGAAAAAAAAAATCATACATAGAAGAATTGATGGACATTCAATGTATTCATTTCTTTTTTTAATATATATGTGTTTTACTAACAATCTATTTCTAATATTTTGTACTTTCTTCATCTCATGCTAGATGATAATCAAATATTCTATCCTCCAGGAACCCTTGCTTATTGGATGTGATATAATATTTGCAAATACACAAACTATAGAGATTCTAGGAAGCAAAGAAGTTATTAATGTCAACCAAGGTCACATTTATAAAATTGCAAGAATATTTTTTAAGTACAAGTTTCAAGGTTTACTTTTTTAATTGACATCTACGAACTCTGTTGGATTTATGCAGATCCATTAGCAATTCAATAAAAGAAAGTCAACAAGAAAGGGGATATTGAGGTATGAACATTTTTAGGTTAAATATTTAGTTTTTATGAAGATTACTACATTATCCAATTGTACTCATGTGCAACATGTATCAAAGTTTCAAAAGTTTGTATGATATCTCTTTTGTTTTCTATTTTGAATCTATATATAATAAATATGGCATATTTTCTATAAGTATACATTTGAATGTATAGTTAATTGGAGGGTTTCTCTAGAACACTATCCAATTACAGAGTTGTGGTAATCATATGGATCAAAATTGTTTTGCGAGAATCTACAACTGGAAAATGGTTTGACATTGGTTTGATGTTGTTCAAGATAGAGACTTGTGGGTTGTAAGGTTGCTGTTCAAGATAGATACTTGGAAGAATGGTGGATGATAATGAATTCATGTCAGAAGTAACACAAGAAATTTTTAGCACTCAGTGCATATATGTTTGCACTTCTCCAACCGTATTCCCAGCATTCCCTATAGTAGATTCGAGATAGAATCTTATGGCAGTAGTGCCTTCTTTTATATAAAATTATGTATATACTATAGAGAGATAGTTAAAGTTTTTCCCTCTTCTTTTCCCCCCTATATCTCACATCATGCTTACTTGAAGATACATTGAGATGTGTGTTACTCCTCCAACAACTTTGTGAACCTATTCTTCAGAGTGAAATTTTAGGTACTTGGGTTTTGATGCAACCTCCCCTGAGAAAGATGGTAGTGCCACGGTTCATCCTGTTGTTAAATTCTCCTTAACCTTCATTTCCAAAGTCGATCCTATTCTTGTAGTTTGTCTTACTGTAAAATTCTTCTCATGTTTCAAAGCGCAACCTTCTATTGTGCTTAGACTTTTTAATAATATCTAGAGAGAGATAGTTAAATTTTCTCCCTTTGCTTTCACCCCCTATATCTCACATGATGCTTCCTTAAAGGGACATTGAGATGTGTGTTACTCCTCCAACAACTTTGTGAAGGTATTCTTCAGAGTGAAATTTTAGGTACTTGGGTTTTGATGCAACCTCCCATGAGTAAGATGGTAGTGCCACGGTTTGGCCTCTTGTTAAATTCTCCTTAACCTGCATCTCCAAATTCGATCCTATTCTTGTAGTTTGGCTTACTGTTTAATTCTTCTCATCTTTCAAGGCACAACATTTTGTTGTGCTTAGATTTTTTAATGATATCTAATAGAGCTATGATTTGTAGAATTAAGTGTTTGTGGCCTTCCTAGACAAATTTATAGAGTTGGGTCAAGATGGGAAAAACTTTGTATTACTTGGAAATAAGAAAACTCTAGTGAGGTTGGATCCACACTCACATATCTTGAAATAATTAATGGTAATGCTAAAAATTTAAGTAATGTCAAATCTAGTGAAAAATCCAGTAAAACCAAGTCAAAATAGGTGCATTTATACAAGAAAGGGCATCATACAGATGTTGGTATGGATTGGTAATGTGTTTTTGGTTGTACAAAATATGTTTCCCACATCCGGGATGTGTTTGTGGGAATGGAAGCATGTTTCCAGGTTGTACCAAACATCTTTTCACATTTTTCACCCCCAAACACACATGGTGTGGCCCTTATTTTGGTGTTTCTTGCAACTTTGGTGTCCACTATAAATATGATGCTACGAAAATGAACACACTAGGTTGTGTTGCAGCTGCAACCTTTTCCCCTTATTTCTTAAATTTTGGGGCCCCTCCTTAACACTTAGAGTTGTTTGATTTCGTGTGATCCCTGAAGGTCTGGTCTAGCCTTAGCGTTGGTAGATTCTAACGAGTAATTTGCACCCTGTCTCTCCAGAGCACTTTTGGGTTAAGATTTTATTGTGGATCGCAGGGTTGAATGTGGTTTTGATAGCCAGAGTTGAGTCAGATCAGTTGCCTTTTAAGCAAACCATTGTCTCTAAGATTTTTAGTCTGGTTGCTACTGTGTTGAGCTCTTAAACACTTAGTTTTTCTGTGATCAGGCGTAAATTTTATGTTAGATCGGAATCTGTGAAGTCTCATCCCCTCCGCCGTTGCGTCCACTAGTCTGTTTTGTCATCCGAAGGGTGGTTTTCCCTGATCGCCGACGTGTGTTAGCTTGTCTGTCACGTAAACGGAGCCTTTACTCTTCCGCCAATGCGGCCGATAAATCCTTCTCTCTGCCAATGTCCCAACTCTCCCGACGTCCGACATGAATTTTTCCCGCTCGCATGCTTTAACCTCCTCTCTCTTCCGCCTTTGCGGATGGTAAATTATCTCGGCTTCCGATGCCCAAAGCTGGCCGACGTATAATTCACCTGTCCCGCGTGGGTCTAGCTTGTTCCCATCCGCCATTGTGGGTGTCAGGTTCTTTTTCCCTTCCGAAGCAGGAAGATTTCCTACCGCCGACTTATAACTTTCCTGCCCAGGGATACATCATAGCTCTTGCCCGCTTAAGGGACGAACCTGGCTATTTTCTTGTGGATCAACTGTTGCAGATGATATTTTATTTTAATGTAAAATACCATTTCAATGTATGATGCATCAAAACTGTTTGCAGGAGGAATTCAATGGACTATTGAAGCAACCTGAAGTAAGTGCTCAGCGTGGTCAAATCGAAACCACCGGGGTTACAAGGAAGATGTAAGCGGAGAAAAGGACAAACAAAAAACGATAAAGGTGCGGACTAGGAAGAACTATCAGTTACTGATCATGAGATGAACGGTCACAGAAAGTAATTGGGAAGACAAAAAAATGCCAGAAGAGAAAGCTGAAACGTTCAAAAAGGGACTGGAAGGTCACCCGTCGAAAGGCATCCCAAACGACCTAGGGAAATAGTTTAAATATTTGAAAGTAGGACTGAAACGGGGCTTTTTCCCTGGAGAATTTTGTAAATGTTTTCTTGTAAGAGGAACTACTTCGTTTTGCAAAGGAAACTGCAATTTTGCCTGTTGGAGAGAGTGAAAAGTGGAATGTATTAGTACAATTCAATGAATAATGTGGAAGAGGAACTATTTCATTTTCAGCTATGTTTCATTTACTGTAAGAGTATTTAATTTCCTGAACCTATGTTCTCGTTGAATGTTCTTCAGTATCTGTTTTGGGGTATTTTCCACAGTGAGTAATAAATGTTGTTTATAAAATAATCGGCTATCGGGTTATTTAAATATCTGCGAATGTTTATGTGTCTTGAAAGAAGTATCAGCTATCTGTGATTCTTCATAATGCATATGAAAAATGTATTACTCACCAATGAATGATAATCCTAGTCCCTAGGGACATTTTAGGAAGTCAGTTTGCTTTTGTTGTATGTGATTTGGATGCTTGTGAGCCATAAGATGAGATGTAAGAACTTGTGCATCACATTGTGATTGTTCCTGGCATCTTTATCACCCTGCATTTAGTTAGGCACTTGCATTTCATTTCCTAAGTCAAAATACAAAAAAATCGGTGGACCGGGCCGCAACCGGTAAACCCCTTTTGTTTGTTACTTGACCTACGGTAGCCGGAACGCAAACCGGATGGATTCCCTATACCAAATAGTCAACGGGCTAGTTGAGAATGTTGATTGGGGAGAATCCCTTATTGTTGATGCCTGGGATTTTCCAGGCCTCAACAGTTTTGGCACTAGAAGGAGGGCCTCCAGTGCATGGCTGGCCGAGGAAACCCATTTTCCCGAGAATTTTCCATGAGTGACAGTTCCAAAAGAAGTAGGTACCAAAATCCAATCCCGAAAGAAAACAGAGAACATCTATATGTCGTTGGTAATGAAGTAGTTAATGACCTAAGAAGACACACCCAGGCATACGTAAAGAAGCTTGGAGGGTTTCCAATTATCCCTGACTTACCTAGAAGAGAATACAAGAAGAAAGACCGTCCTATAGCAGAAGATTCATTGTTGGTTGGAAACTGGGAAGAACTTGTAGAGACTGCTCTGTAGGAGGTTGAATTACCTTTGAACCAAGAAGGCCCAGGTACCCCTTATAGTTCTCCTGCTCAAACTCATGCTGGTTCACTCCCTCACTCTCCACCCCGACTCATGGCTGGTGTAAATGCAAACCAACCCCCCAACCCACCAAATCCACCACCTGCATGGAGAGCCAGATCACCTCTAAACCTGACTCCTCCTTTGCATGACCTACCTTAGGCCTTTGAAAAGTTGTTGCCTAAGTTCGATCCAAATGAGAAGATATTAGTGGATGATCATTTGCAGAGTTTTTACTTAGCAATAGAAGGATTGAGAGCTGGGGAACATGAAGATGTAGTGTGTAGACTTTTCCCGCATACCCTCAAAGGAGCTGCTGCGTCATGGTACTTCGGGTTGCCTACTAATTCTATCCCAGATTGGAATACTTTCGAGAGAATTTTCAGAAGTAAGTATGCAGTTCAAAAGACTCACACAGCCCTTATGAAAGGACTATGTGGATTGAAGAAAGAGAAAAAGGAAAAAGTGCACAGTTTCACACAAAGGTTTGCAGCATATCTCAAGAACTTTTCTGAAACAGATAAGCCTTCAGACAAAGTACTGATTGAGTACTATACGTCAGCTTTGGGTCCTGATTTGGCCATCTTTGCGAAAAGTAGGGCCAAGCCTACTCTGACAGAAACCTATGAAGAAGCAGAAGTGGTGGAGGCAGAAAGAGAGAGTATTGAGGATTACCCTGAACAATCAGGAGAGAGAAGGAAAACTTTATTGTTCAATAAGCCTAAAGAAGAGAAAGCACCAGATTATGAAAGTATGTCCAAAATGATGCAAAAGCTGTCTAATAAGATCATAGACCTGGAGAAAGAAAAGGAAACATAGAAGTTCTACAGACCTTATTATAAGAAAAGGGAGGGAAAAAGTCAGTCTCAACCTCCTCCTCACAATACTGCATCTATGAATCTGACAGAGATAGGGATGGAAAATTTCTGCACCTTTCACCAGCAGCCTCACTTTGAAAAGAATTGTCCACAATGGATAAATTCAATGACACTAGTCATGAATCAAATGTTGGATTCAAGATTGACAGAGGAAGGCGATGAAGAAAGAAAAGAGGATTTTGCTGCTACTACTACTAAAGAGCAGGAAGAGGAAACCATGGCTGTATGGAATTTGGTTTCTTTATTCAATGCTGAAGAGGAAAGGAGTCAAGGATACAAGGAAGTTGTGGACGCCAACGTAACAACAAGAAGTCAAGAGACGGTTAAAGATGACAGTCTGATGCTCCCGAAGATCAGGAGGCTGCAGAGAAATGTTAAGAAGAAATTCCAAAATAAACCCGTGGCTGATATAATTCCTGAATTTACTATTACTAGCCAAGATCCTGAGCAGAACAGAACACCGCCCAAGCAAAACGAAGAAAAGGTGAATGCTGATAAATATAACTCTACTGAACAGCAGATGAATTATGGCACTGTGCAAGATTTAAAGAAGATAAAAGCAAATGTCCCACTATTTGAAATGTGCAAAGTACCTCAACAGAAAGAAAGATTATTGAGAGCACTTGAGGAATCAGGTGAGAAGCTGCCCACTGACAATCAACCTCAAGGCGAAGAAGAAATTGGAGAAACCAGCGTTGGAGGTGAGTCTAAATGTAAACATCCACCTTTCCTCCTGACATTTGAGATTTTTAATCATAATGTGCACAATTGTCTGGTAGACTCAGGGGTGTCAATAAATGTCATGCCCATATTAGTATGTAAGAAAATAAATGGGCAACCTAAGCCAACCATGTGGAGGGTGGTTCAATTGGATAGGACAGACGTTAAGGTAATTGGTCAGATGGAAGACGTCCTAATCCGTCTGGCATCCAATGACAAAGTATGCCAAGTCATTAATATCGTGGTGGCTGACATACCAGATGCTTACGGTCTGGTCCTGAGTAGAGATTGGTCAGCTAAATTAAATGGATATTTCGCCTCAGATTGGTCACATCTGTGGTTTCCATACAAGGGGAGTCCAAACCAGATTAAAATTTTAAGAGAGCCTCACATGAAGTACAATGTTACTCAACTGAATGAGAAGAATGTATCAGTCGATTCTGTGTTGGGCAACTATTTTCTCGAATTGGAACGAGGGAATTATCAAGCGGAAGAGGCCAGTGACACATCTGACACCCAGCCTGATCTCCTTCAATTTTCTCAGGCTGATGACATTGATTGTAAAATAGTAGACTTAGTGGTAGGAATAGATTTATCTTCAATAGTTAGTGATTTCTGGACTTTATTTTTTGATGGCTCAAAGACATTAGAAGGGTCAGGGGCCGGCTGTGTCCTTATTGATCCACAAAAGAATAAGCATTTGCTGTCATGTAGATTAGAGTTTGAGTGTACTAATAATACAGCTGAGTATGAAGCACTAGTGCAGGGACTCAAAAAAGCAATTGAATTGAAGGTAAGTAATTTGAAAGTTTTTGGGGATTCTGAAATTATTGTGAAACAAATATGGAATCAAATCCACTGTATTTCTCCTCACTTGAAAGCTTACAAGAATGAGGTATGGGAACTGCTTAAATGTTTTAATGCATTTAACATTATTTCAATTCCAAGAATAAAAAATGCAGCTGCTGATCTATTGGCCACATCGGCCGCTAGATTCGTACCTACTAATAATCCTTGTTCGGTTGAAATTCTTTTTAGGCCCTCTATAGCGGATATGATCACCAACCTACGAGTATTCGATAATGATCAACAAATAATAGAATGCTTGACGAATGAGGAGGTGTTTAAAGGGGCAATCATAGATGATGAGGAACATCAAGCTGAGATGAAATATGACAATTTCATTCCTAAAGGGGTCAGGATGCTAGAAAGATGTTCGATCTAAATGGAAAGTTTAGGAGACCAGCCAATGTAAAGACTCACAGCTCAACTCTACAGTTTGAGCTGATAAATTTGGGAGATGAAGTGAATCCTAAGTTCATAAATCTCGGCAAATGTTGCTCACCAACCGAAAGAGACAGGTTCGTCAGTTTGTTTAAACAATACAAGGACGTATTCGCCTGGACCTATGGAGATCTGAAAACATATGATACCAGCATCATAAAACATGTCATCCGCATCAAGGCCAGAGTCAAGCCATATCAGCAGCCCTTGAGGAAAATGCATCCAAAGCTGGAACCGTTGATCTAGAGTGAGGTAAAGAAATTACTAGATGCTAGAATCATCTTTAAAGTCAAACACTCTGAGTGGGTATCGAACTTGGTACCAGTCAGAAAAAATTCGGGAGAAATCAGACTGTGCGTGGACTTCAGAAACCTAAACCGTGCCTCAGATAACGACAACTATCCAGTTCCTCCCATGGAGCAATTACTACAGATGGTCTCTAGTTCTGAGTTGTTTTCATTATTAGATGGTTTCTCTGGCTACAATTAAGTGCTAGTAGCCGAGGAAGATAGATTAAAGACAACGTTCAGGACTAAATGGGGAACCTTCACCTACCGAAGGATGCCCTTTGGACTGATTAATGCTGAAGCAACATTTCAGAGAGCTATGGACATAGCTTTCTGCGGACTAATTGGAAGAAGCGTTGTGGTGTACCTTGATGAAATTACAATATTCTCGAAGAAAAGAGGAGAGCACGCTTTTCACCTAAAGAATATTTTCGAACGCTGCCAGAAATATGGCATCTCCCTCAATCCTAAGAAGTGCATATTCGCAGTCACAGAGGGCAAGTTGCTGGGACACATAGTTTCAAAGAGAGGTATATCTATAGACCTAGAAAGAATTAAGGCCATTGAACAAATCCCTATGCCACGTAATAAAAAGGGAATGCAATCGTTTATGGGAACCATAAATTTTGTAAGAAGATTTGTGCTTGATTTCGCTCAGACTGTCAAACCACTACAGCAGATGGTCAAACAAAATGCACAATTTAAGTGGACTAATATTGAGAAAGACGCTTTCGGTAAAATTAAAGCTGCTGTTGCACATGCGCCCTCCTTGAAAAGTCGAGACTTTGATAAAGACTTTATTATGTATACATTTGCATCCGATGATTCATTGGCGGCTGTGCTTACACAAAAGGAAGATGGGGGTGATGAATTCCCAATCTCTTTTATGAGCACTGGACTACAAGGGGCTGAATTAAATTACCCAGCCATTGATAGGCAAGCTTACGTAGTGTTTAAGGCAGTGAAGCAATTCAGGCCTTATATATTAAAAAATCGAACCAAGGTAATAGTCCCTTACCCAGCTGTAAGATCCCTTCTCATTTAGAAAGAGTTAGAAGAAAGAAGAGGCAACTGGGTAACAACTCTTCAAGAATACGCCCTTGAATTCAAGACAGCCTCTATAGTGAAAGGTCAAGGGTTATGCAAATTAATGACTGAAAGCAGGAACAACGAAGAACAAGCATGGGAAGATGAATCCAAATTGCATGTAAGGGATGTAAGTCCTTTGTTTACAGCTCCTAAGTCTTGGTATAGAGACCTTGTACATTACTTGCAGTCAGGGCTGTTTCCAGAACATTGGAATTCCAAACAAAGAAGAGCTTTGTGCCTTAAATCGGCCCCCTATCAACTTGTTGAAGGAGTATTATTCAGAAATAATTATGATGGGGTTCTTCTCAGATGTTTAGAAAAGGAAGACGGAAAGAAAGTAATGGCAGAATTACATCACGATCTGGCTGGGGGACATTATTCAGGTGGCACCACATCCCACAAAATCCTTAGAGCCGGTTACTATTGGCCCACACTCTTCAAGGATGCACGTGCACATGTCAGGAAATGTGATATTTGCCAAAGGTGTGGTGGAAGACAGCCTAAGGTAGCTGCGCCCCTAAATCCTGGGACGATCTCAGAACCATTTCAGCAATGGGGGCTGGACATTATTGGAGAAATAAAATTGAACTCTTCCCTGCTGCACAAGTACATTCTTACTGTGACTGATTATTTCACTCGCTGGGTCGAATCTATCCCACTGCGCAAGATAAACGAAGACGAAGTCATTAGCTTCTTACAAGATCATATCATGACCAGGTTTGGAGTTCCGATTTCGTTAGTTTTCGATAATTCTAAATACTTTTCATCAATTAAATTGACTGCATTTGCTCATGATAAAGGGATAAAATTACATTATTCTTCTAACTACTATCCGGAAGGGAATGGCCTGGCTGAGTCCTCTAACAAGAACCTCATTAGAATTCTGAAGAAGACTGTAATAAAAAACCAGAGAAGTTGGCACTCAGCCTTACCCAATGCCCTGTGGGCTAACAGAGTCACCCCCAAGTATGCAATAGGAGTGTCACCCTATACCCTTGTGTATGGTAAGGAATCCATCCTGCCCCCCAATATCTTGCTACCATCCTCTATTTTAGCTCAGGAGTCTAGTGGGTCGGAGAGTGAAGTTTTACAAGTAAGAATATATAATCTCCTGAAAGTAGAGGAGGCCAGATCCAAGGCCAGAGAACGTTTTAAGCAACACCAGGGGGTAGTAAAAAGATGGTTTGACAAACATAAAGCTGGGAAAAGGGACTTGGAAGTGGGAGACCTACTTCTCAAGTGGGATCATCCCCATGATGAGAAGGGAAAGCATACTAAGTTCCAGCAGTTGTGGGTAGGTCCATTTCAAATATCAGCAAAACTTGGCCCTGCTACTTATAAGCTGCAAGATTTACAGGGATGGGAGTAGAACTTGCCAGTTAATGCTTTGGTTCTCAAGCCTTACTTTTCTTGAGTTTTCTGTCTTGTATATAAATAAGCTGTTTGGTCATTTTCGAGTCATGCATTCATTTGGTTTAATTTTGAGTTGCTGATTTTCAATAAAGGGAATGAACTTACGGTTGTATGGAGGATATTAAGATCTTTTTGGGAATAGCAAATATGTTGAGTGTCAACCTATGTGTTTCTAAATGAATTCTTCCAGCCTAATGGTTTTCTCGAATAAAATTATGTGTGCATTGAAGTACTGCTTAACCCCTATGAAATAAACTAGGGTCGAAGAGTCTGGAATACTATGTTGAGGCTCCATCCATTTCACACTTAAAATGTTCTAAGGGGCTATAGCAGAGGATCCATGGAAAGGAGCTAGGTAAACAGGGTGTTAAATATAAATGATCCCATGTCAAGAAATGAATGCCAAAATGCAAAGAAGAGTTGATGAGAACATCTTACATCAAATCGAACGCTAAATCAAAAGTACTAATTGGCCAAAAGATCCTCTCCGTCCGTGAGATGTAACATGAAATATATCACTCACACAAAAGGGCACTATGGGATAGAGGATCCTGAATAAAAAATTCAGTAAGGAAAGGCACGCAGAACGACTCATATGAAAAGGGACAAAAGTCCAAGAGCACAAAAGTGCTAAATGACATGGGAATGCAGAACAAATGAACACCCCTGTCTACCCTATGCTACAATCTTGTGGTGTTCGATGCCGTCAGCTACCTGAAGACAAAATTAATAATGAATCTCATCTATCGGCCTAAATAGAGTTATCTGGACTTGAAAAACCTGGTTTCCGCTTTCCCAAATTGGACTATCATCAATGATTAAGGTACGCACTTCGGTCATTTGAGAAATCCGGATAGCTGGAATATTTCGATAGACGTAGTTGTTGTGAAACAGTCTGGCACTCAAAGGACAATCACCCAGAGATCTAGGTTCGCCAGGTAATTGCCAGTTGTTGCAGCTGCAACCTTTTCCCCTTATTTCTTAAATTTTGGGGCCCCTCCTTAACACTTAGAGTTGTTTGATTTTGTGTGATCCCTGAAGGTCTGGTCTAGCCTTAGCGTTGGTCGATTCTAACGAGTAATTTGCAGCTTGTTTCTCTAGAGCACTTTTGGGTTAAGATTTTATTGTGGATCACAGGGTTGAATGTGGTTTTGATAGCCAGAGTTTAGTCAGATCAGTTGCCTTTTAAGAAAACCGTTGCCTCTGAGATTTTTAGTCTGGTCGCTGCTGTGTTGAGCTCTTAAACACTTAGTTTTTCTGTGATCGGGCATAAATTTTATGTTAGATCAGAAGCTGTGAATTCTCATCCCCTCCGCCGTTGCGGCCCCTAGTCTGTTTTTTCATCCGAAGCGTGGTTTTCCCCGATCACCGACGTGCGTTAGCTTGTCTGTCACATATCCGGAGCCTTTACTCTTCCTCCGTTGCGGCCAGGAAATCCTTCTCTCTACCGATGTCCCAACTCTCCCGACGTCCGATGTGAAGTTTTCCCACTCTCGTGCTTTGACCTCCTTTCCCTTCCGCCATTGCGGATGCTAAAGTATCTCTGCTTCCGATGCCCAAAGATGGCCGACGTTCGATTCACCTATCTCGCATGGGTCTAGCTTGTTCCCGTCCGTCGATGCGGCTGCGAGGTTCTTCTTCCCTTCCGAAGCAGGAATCTTTCCGGCCGCCGACTTATAACTTTCCCGCCGAGGGCTGCATCAAAGATCTTTCCCACTTAAGGGACGAACCTGGCTATTTTCTTATGGATCAACTATTGCAGATGATATTTTATTTTAATGTAAAATCCCATTTCAATGTATGATGCATCAAAACTGTTTGCAGGAGAAATTCAATGGACTATTGAAGCAAGCCGAAGTGAGGTCTCAGCATGGTAAAATCGAAACCGTTGGGGTTATAAGGAAGACTTAAGCGAAGAAAAGGACAAACAAAAAACGACAAAGGCACGGACTAGGAAGAACTGTCAGTTACTGATCATGAGATGAACGATCACAGAAAGTAATTGGGAAGACAAAAAACTGCCAGAAGAGAAATCTAAAACGTTCAAAAAGGGACTGGAAGGTCACCCGTTGAAAGGCATCCCAAATGACCGAGGGAAATAGTTTAAATATTTGAAAGTAGGACAGAAAGGGGGCTTTTTCCCTGGAGAATTTTGTAAATGTTTTCTTGTAAGAGGAACTACTTCGTTTTGCAAAGGAAACTGCAATTTTGCCTGTTGGAGAGAGTGAAAAGTGGAATGTATCAGTACAATTCAATGAATAATGTGGAAGAGGAACTATTTAGTTTTCAGCTATGTTTCATTTACTGTAAGAGTATTTAATTTCCTGAACCTATGTTCTTGTTGAATGTTATCCAGTATCTGTTTTGGGGTATTTTCCACAGTGAGTAATAAATGTTGTTTATAAAATAATCAGTTATCCGGTTATTTAAATATGTGCGAATGCTTATGTGTCTTGAAAGAAGTATCAGCTATCTGTGATTCCTCATAATGCATATGCAAAATGTATTACTCACCAATGAATGATAATCTTGCTCCCTAGGGACATTTTAGGAAGTCAGTTTGCTTTTGTTGTATGTGATTTGGATGCTTGTGAGCCATAAGACGAGAGGTAAGAACCTGTGCATCACATTGTGACTGTTCCTGGCGTCTTTATCACTCTGCATTTAGTTAGGCACTTGCATTTCATTTCCTAATTCAAAATACAAAAAACTCGGTGGACCGAGCCGCAACCGGTAAACCCCTTTTGTTTGTTACTTGACCTATGGTAGACGAACCGCAAACCGGACGGATTCCCTATACCAAACAGTCAACGGGCTAGTTGGGAACGTTGATTGGGGAGAATCCCTTACTGTTGCT
Source organism: Pseudotsuga menziesii (assembly GCA_001517045.1). Taxonomy (NCBI): domain Eukaryota; kingdom Viridiplantae; phylum Streptophyta; class Pinopsida; order Pinales; family Pinaceae; genus Pseudotsuga; species Pseudotsuga menziesii. The sequence continues at coordinate 780,019 of LPNX010421896.1, forward strand.
GCCTGCGATTTTCCAGGCCTCAACAGGTTTTCAACAATCCTTTTTTTATTTTGATATTGGGTCTCCAACTCTTATAGTTCTTTTTTTCTTCATCTGTACTAGGATCAAGCTTGTTTTCTTCTTTTTCTGTATTTTATATCTTTCTTTCTTGGACACCATTTTAGAATCTATTGGTGTTATAGAGACTCTCATAGTTTTGTGGCCACTTATTGTACTTCTTTGTTCCAATGGCCTAGTCCTTTGTCTTTTGTGGATATTAATAAACTTAAATTATCTTATATTATTTTTAGATGCTTCAAATTTGAAGATCCATGTATTGACCAGAATTCTTGGAACCTAGTTTTGAATAAAGAGAAAAAATAGTTATAGTGGGTACCTTGCTAAAGGCTCAATCTAGTCTTTTGGATAAGGATCAATATACATGTGTAAGGAGTTTGAGTTCGATTCCCCTTGCTGATTTTTCTACATTGTAGAAAGTCTATTATGCAAGCTATTGGAATGACAACAAGCCCTATGATGGCAGGTACTTTGAAGAAGAATAAGACACCAGCGTGGTCTTTTAGTTCATGTATAAGCAGTTTCAAGTTCCATTCCTAGACATGGTGTTCTAATTTTGTAGCAAGTCTATTATGCAAGCTATCACAATGATAGCAAAACTAACAATAAACGGTGCCATGTTGAAGGCTCCAGTTTTATATTTTGGTTAAGTACCCATAGGCCATATCCATGTATAATAGGTTTTGAGTATATAAGGTCAATCTAGTTGCCAAACTTTCCTTTTGGTTAAAACATAAAGATTTCCTTTCTGACTTTCTTTCCTTTAACTACTAGGGAAGGAAGCTTAGATCAATGGTGAGTAGCAGGAATGATCATTTATGATGAAGCTATCCTCAATGCCATTTCTACCTTGGAACACACTGCAATCTCATTGATGTATTCTATTGTAATGGTTTCACTAGATTGTTTTCATGCTCTTCCAAAGTAGATATATCACAATGTCTCCAAAGATTGGGGATTCCACAAATGGATGAATAAATTTGCAATATCAAAGAAGTAATGTAAAACCCTCGGACATGGATATAAGATATGTTGTGGCCTTGAGGTATATTTTTCTCATGTCAAATTGGCATTGAAAAACCATTATTAGAAGTGTTCTATGGCATTCATTTGTAGAATTATAATTTGAAACAACCAAGTCATTTGTAATTTGTTTTAGATCAACGAGGATCCTCCTTATGCATGTTGGTGATCTATGTCTAACTGTGCCATGAAAACCCTAAAGAACATTGGGAATCAAAACCATCTAGGACTAGTCAAAATGACCTCAAAAATTCTGTTATAATGTGATGAATGGACTACCAAACCCATGTTGTTAAAGGATCAACATTGTTTGGTACCTTTAATACACAAGTTGTCAAATTTTATAGCTACTGCTAATGAAAATACTCCCAAAATTTGAGATTGAGGTGGTTTTCCTACTGTTGTTACAAGGAAACACACCCTACTATGCTTAGAACATGTCAATATTAGAAATAACGACTATTACTATTGTTTTCATCCATGGATTTACCTAGATATGGAGGTTTCTTACTGTTGTGATGAACACAATTTCACAAAAGTGACCAAAATTGCTTCTTTCGTCACTTGGATTAAAAGTGATGTTGTTTGAAGCTCCTTAAAAGCACATAGAACCTTAAATCCACAGATTATTAGGGTTGATGCTACTAAAAACATGCTCACATTTGATGATACAAGATACTAGGATGCTCAAACTTCTTAGATTGAAGAATCATTATTGTTAGGAGGCCTAATCATGCCCAGGAATCCACCAAAGTTTGAAGATTCATGACTCTTAGTGTTGCATTAGGATCAAAATTGCACATCTAACCAAAAAATAACCATTACTAGAAGTCTTCTATAGTGTGCTTTTGTCGAATTCTAATTGGAAGAAGCCGATCACTATGTAATTTTTTCCAAATCATCCATGATCATCATGCATGTTGTTTCTCTATGTCTGATTGTGCAATGAAAACCAGAAAGGACTGAACATCGAGCTTTAAAACATCTGAGACTAGTCAAAATGACCTCAAAAAATATGTTGTGATATGATGAATGGACTACGAAACCTATGTTTCTATAGCATCAACATTGTTTGGTACCTTTAATACCTAGGTTGGCTAATTTTAGGGATGCTGGTGGTGGAAATATGCTTGAAATTTGTGATTCGATCATTTTTGTTGTTGTTGTTTCAATGAAACACACCCTACTATGCTCAGAACACGACCAACTTAGAAATAATGAATCTTACTATTGTTTTTATCCATGGATTTACCTAGATCTGGAGGATTCTTTCTATTGTGATGCAAAAAATTGCCCAAAGTTCCCAACATTGCTTCTTTCATGCCCATGTAGGATAGATTTGCATTGAAAAACCATCATTAAGAGTATTCTAAGGCATGCATTTGTTGAATTCTAATTTGAAACAACTAAGTACTATGCATTGTTGCAGATTAACCATGATCCTCCCTATGCATGTTGTTTCTATCTAATTGTTCCATGAAAATCCCAAAGGACTACTATTCCTTCCTCAACTGTCGATTAAAAAATGATTATATGTTATAGTATAACACTAATAGAGCCACCATATAAATGGTACTTCATTGGGGTTTCTCAAAATCAACCACTTTCTTTGAAGGAATTGTCCCTAAACATTATAGCCCATTAAGACATCACAACTCCCCTTCGAAAGACAACTAGAAGTAGCCAATATATAGGAGATGTTGAAATGGAAGGGTCGCAATGAGTTTGAGTTTCATGAGTAGGCTAGTGTATCCTTCCAAAAATTTAGATTATTATTAAAATGCTATATATACAAAGTAACTAATGATAAATATAGAGTCATCAGGAAAATGGGGTCACAAGTTAGTGAAAGCTAAATATAGTATAACAATGTGAGTATAACTTTTATAGGCAGAGTTAATAGTTGTAAATGTTGATAATCTGGCATCCTAAGGGAACTCTTCTTATTTCATGTGGTTTATAATACATAATAACTTGACAATAATTAACAAATTGATGAAGTGATGGAATGCCCCTTCATAATTCCTTGATGGAACAATCGTTACTAAGATGGGAAACCCCTCAACTCCATCTACCTCCTTGTGGCCTTCTCAATTGTGGAAACTGGTATGATGCTTTTCCCTATTGACATCTTACTAATTTTTAGATTATAAATAATGCACATAATATAAATCCTCTTTGTTAGTGTTGACATCTTACTAATTTTTAGATTATAAATAATGCACATAATATAAATCCTCTTTGTTGGTGTTCATTGTTAAAATCTTCATTAGATCATATATGTGCACATAGTAGGGATCTTCTTTTAGTAACCATTCATGAGTGCTTCTCTTACCATCCCATTAATGAACAAAATCACATTATCAATGAATAACGATTATGTAGCAACACACACATCCTCAATTGGATTCTACAACTATTTCTTAAATACATCCCTTATTTTCCCTTCTAAAGTTTAAGTTATTAGGTATGCATCAATACATTAACTTATCCTCTAAGACCCTTTTGTGGACCACTTTAATAGATTGCATAATGGTTTAGGATATTTTGTTGCTTGATCGCAGTATATTTTTATGATTATTAGTGTGTTTGGAAAAATAAATTGGATTTTAAGCATAACTATCTTTGGATCTGATTATGTTTTATTATAGCTATAAATGATGAAATCTACATGTTAATATGGCTCTTCCCGATTCTTAAAGGGTGATAGATCAATGGAAGAGTACCTACCTTACAAGCAGGAGGTTGGTGGTTCAATTCCTCCATGCCCTAATGATATTTCAATATATTTCTAAAGGTAAAAAATGTAGTAGTGCAAGATGGATGCAATATTAGACGGAACATTAAATGCAAAATAGGATGTAAAAGTGGACATCACATGTAACAAAAAAGTGGATGCAAAAGTGGACGTTATGTCAGATGCAAATGTGGGCACAAAAATGCATGTCACACTAAACAAAAAATTAGATGCAAAAAGAGACTCAACACTAGACATAAATAATGAATCAAAACTAGAGGCAATACTAGGCCCAAAACTAGACGCAACAGTAGATGCAAAAGTGGGCTCCTAACTAGAAATTAAATTGGAAATTAAATTAAGCAAAAAATATGGTGTATCGATGGACATAAAACCAGGTGTAACACCAGGTGCAAAACTGGAAGCAACACTTGGCGCAAATAAAAACTTAAAACGAGACACAATATTGGATGCAATATGAGAGGAAACATTGGATGCAAAACTAGACGTAATATTGAATGCAAGATGGAATGCAACATTGGACACAAAATTGGATGTAATATTAGATACAAACATGGGTGCAAAACTAGGCACAACACTAGGTGCAACATTGGGTTCAAACATAGATGCAAAAAAAGGTATCAACTAGGATGCAACACTAGGTGCAAACCTAGATACAAAACACCTTGTAAAAAAAGATGAAACATTAGGCACAAACATGGATACAAAAAAGGATGTAAAACAAGATGCAAAATTAGATGCAAAAGGGGATGCAACATTATAAGTAAAATTGGATGCAAAACTAGATGCAATATTGGGCCCAAAATTGGATGCAAACCTAGATGCAACACTAGATGAAGAATTGGACACATATTTTGATGCAAAACATGATGAAAACTTGGGTGGAAGACTCAATGAAAAACTAGGAGAAAAATAAGATGCAACATTGGATGCAAAACTAAGCGTCAAACTAGGTGCAAACAAGGATGTAACAAAGGACAAAAGAAATATGCAATACAAGATGCAAAATTGGGTGCAAATAAGGGCGTAACAAAAGATGCAAAAAATTGGGCACAAAAATGGACACAAAATTGGATGCTAAAGAGGACCGAAAAAAATATGCAAGAGATGGCATTTAAAAAAATTGTACAATAGTGCAAGGTTTAGCACCAGATTGTTCACCAAAATTGAGAAAAAAATACATTAAATCTAGTGCTGAATTTGACGCTAAATCCAGTTTTTGTTATAGTGTTCTCATCGTGGTATTTCTGGTGTGCTTGTAGGTGATAAAAGAGATGAAGGGAAACATGGTTTGTCTCTTGAGGGGTTTGTTTGATACTACTTGAAAGTGGGATTTGTTATCCCTAATCTCTCTCTCTCTCTCTCTCTCTCTCTCTCTCTCTCTCTCTCTGTGTGTGTCTCTGTGTGTGTGTGTGTGTGTGTGTGTGTGTGTGTGTGTGTGTGTATGTGCGTGTACACACACAAATACACACATTAACCCGCAACTTCCAATATCTCTCCCTCTCTAAGCCCCTAAATCCTTAATATATTTTTATCTCTCTCTCAAAGTCCCATTAGCCATAATCCCCCACCACTAAGCATCGAAAACCCCAAGTTATCTCTCTCTCTCTCTGAAAACTTAACCTCCAAAATCTCTCTCTAAACCTATGATATCCCAATAGAAAACTGATTATTTTATTTTTATATCTAATTATTTAATTGCTTTCGACCCATAAGATCCAAAACACTTAATATTGTTTAATGGTGTTGAGCAATAACATTTGGAGTAGCAAGAATATTGTTTAATTAGTTTTCAGCAATGACCTCTAGAGCACGAGGAGTATTGCTTATATTGGTGTTGAGTAGTAAGCTCTAGTACACCTGAACTATTGTTGAGTTAAGTGTTGAGCAATAAATTATTTGGAGTACAAAGACTCATTTTGAATAATTGATGTTATGCTAGAATCTCTAGAGTGTCATAAACATATTAATTATTATAACATATTATTTATCTCCTTTTTCTTTTTAAGGCTAATTGGGACTCCAACTTGAAGAGGGATGAAGCATGCAAGCGATTACAATGGTTGAATAGTTGATAACTAAAATAAACCAGATGTTAGGATTAAATATTATAATAGTTAATAAAATAAAGTAATGGAGTTTAGAAACAAATCAAATTATTATCTCAAGATATAAATAAACAACTAGTTTAACAAGTGATGAAAGAGAGTGATTAAGCCTAAATCATCCAAGATTTTCTCCTCGAGAAACTTATAAATAGAATTTAGATGACATTTCAAGGGGAAATGCTCACTAGTTCACTGGAGCGTTCAATTATAGGTATTTAGGTGCTCATATTACCAAATTGATATATTTGGTGAGTGCAAAAAGGACTATGGAAAGTGGGAAAACTGTTTACAAGACTTTACAAGGGCTGCTATGCAGACCTTGTGGCCACTTTACTGATTAGTAAAGAAATATACAAAATCCACTTACACCTTCTAGTATCTTTCGCATGTTCAATTTAGTTCAAGGGTGACCTATTGAACGAACTAGAAATTTTTCAAGGTCTATTGTTGGGTGGAATATGGCAGTTCCTAAATCATTCAAAGAGAAAAAAGGACTGGTAAGTACTTCTGTGTTATTTTCTAATTCAATATTTATATTATTGAATTATACTAATCTTCATTATCTTTACTTTTATTAAAATGGATTTGTAAATCTATTTAGATATTTCAAGTTCTTACAGGTTCTAAGTCTTTATTTTTGTCTTCATTATTAAATTATGCATTATGTATTAGCAACTCCTATATTCTATTTGCTTAGAATTTTCTAAATTTCGGTAAGTTGAGGTTACTATTATTCTTTATAAATATGTCAGCAGCTAGAATGTTTGTAAATACAAAAACAAAATTATACACATACCATCAAATATTTCTATCTTAGAGAGAAAAACTCTTTGTAATCCTATATAGGGAGAGGATTCGAATTAGGATCCAAATCCTTAAACCCTAGATAAGTTATTAAATACAATATATAATTTATAAATTAAATGCATATTGCACATATAAAATGTAAATAATTTATCATGCAAACATTCCCGTTGGAACCATAAAATAATTGCATAAGCCACATACCAATAGGATCCACAAATAGTAAATATTTCCTACATATAAAACATAATATATGTTAAAAATATTAAATGCATCTTTAGGAATCACATCCTACATTAATTATCAAAACTTAACTAGCAAATCTAGTATGATTTAGTAAACTATCATTAATTGTAGATTACAAATCCATTTCCCATAAGTGGAAATTGCAAGGATAAGAAATCTATATATAATAATTTTTAACGAGTAGCAAAACCCTACATTAGATAATCTCACATACACCATTAATAAAAAAAGAGTCAACGAATTCCAAGTTGGAGTCTTCATATAAAGTCGAATCTATTGTATACATCACTATCATATAATAGAAATAATTCAAATTTAAAATCACACAAGTATAGGTTCAATATCTACGATTACCATGCCCAACATTTGCTTGGACAATCGAAATTGTAGTTGGGAATTACACTCGCATCAATTGCTAAGGGATCAAATCCCATAAACTAACATAGTAAAAAAGTAGTCTACCCAAAATGAAAACACCTAATTTCTTTGATTCTGGGATTGAATCGTCACGTCAAAGCCAATTCACAACATAAAATTGGGTAATATCACACTTTCCTCAGATTAATAACCATGAAAAAGAATTCAACACGATGAATTCTTCAAGCTAGAAGACGAAAGATCTAGTTTCGTAAAAGATATTGAAACCATAACATTTTGTATTAAATGTAAATGGAACTAGTTAGCAATAAACAAAAACAAGAAAGATAGTACTATTACAATACATAGAATTAAAACACCAAGTTGACACTTTGATTCTTCCATTTTAGAGAATTATTCCATCTTAGTACTTTGGTAATACACTTAGGACACATTTTCATTAGTCTCATGCTTATGTTATATGGTCCAAAACTAGGTTGTATTGGTCAATATTGGTTCCTTAGATGTTTTGGACTCATAAATGTACCCAAGATATCTCTTTTGGTCATTCTAGTTACAAATGAGCCTTCATTAATTATTTTTCACTACTTGGTTCCATCTCCATCCCTTAAAATAGGGAAACTGGTTGACTAGAGGCGCTAGTGCATGTATTTGGTGGTTTTTGGCTCTTCTTGACCATTAATTGCTTCCTAGAGCCACTACCACTAACCCATGCACTCCACCATGCCTATCCTACACTAATTTATGTCCTAGAATGTTGCATCCATGTTCACAATAGAATTTGTGACTGTTTGAGGTGGTTTGGGAGCTCAGTGGCCCACCTAGGGGGGTTGTGGGTTCCAATTTAAGCCTTCCACATGTATGCATCCAAATAAATTCCAAAGGATAAAAAATTTATCCCATTGTATTATAATCATGTTCCATACATATTTACATGTTGGACAGTCTTAATAAACTCTATTATTAAAATTATTTCTATGTGTTAATTTCTCTCGTTTCACTGTTTTCTACATAATTTGTCAGTAATCTTGAATTGTGATGATTCTCTTAGCTCCTAGATATTTCTATGAATAATATTCTCACATGGTATGATATTTGTTGGGATCTCCAAATCCAATACACAGTTTTTGAGTTGTTGTTTATAGTATTTTTCAGAAAAAAATCACACAACAGGATTTGAACCCGAAATCCAATGACACATGACGTATAGTATGGATGTGTTGGACAGTAATGATGAAATATACTGAGCCTTTTAAATTATTTTAGCTTCATTTAATTTCTAATACTAGGGCATAGGATTTCCGACACTAGGGTGTAGGATTTCCAACACTAGGGCTATGTCGTCGGATTTCCCACACTAGGGAAATATATATATATATATATATATATATATATATATATATATATATATACATACATAACAAAAACCATCTGGACACAATATTTCCTTGCGAAACAAAGAACCCAATCAATAATTTCACAGTGAAGTCGACAGAATATACCTCCGCATCCGGAGGTCTCGCAGAGGAGGTCGCTGGAGGTGCGGTCGGAGGTCAAGTGTGTTTATGCAGAGGAGGGTTTGTAGAGGTAGAGGAGGGTTTAGTTTGAAACAATCATTCGGGTCCCTCTACAATCAACCATTTTAGTAGTGGATCTCCAAGATTTTTTAGTGAGTTTTTACTTATCAGGGCAGTCCTTTTAGACCTGTTATGGATGGATTTCAAGTGGGATGCTTGCAGAATGGAAGACATGGGACCTGCTCTGCAAAAACTAAGAGTTTGATGGATTTGGCATGGTTTAACCACGGGTTCACTATTCATATAGCTTCCCACATAACCAAATTGTACATGATATAATAGTAGCAACTCTCATAGCTTTAGTAGCTCTTGCTTGCCTTCGCTTTTGGGACGAGATGGCTAAGCGAAATGTATTTGATCAGGTATTTTTTTGTAATCATTTCTCTTTTCTCACCAAATCAATGTCTTTTTTTTTCATTTTATTGTTCCTTTGTGTCTATGGCAAATGAACTTGTGACCCCTTGCTGAGACGTGAATTTCAAAGAAGTGAGTAGACTGTGTTGAGTGACTTTCGAAGAACTTGACAATTCACTAAAGTACTCATTGTTTTCATATTGTATAGGAGTTTACTTGGAAAATAAATTGGCTAATACACTCACTTGGGGTTTCCAGAATGAGGAACTAGCATTACAACAATGTGCCTGGTAAGAAACCCACCCTAATTTCTAATTTGCATTTTTAGTTTCCTTTCATTTATACTTTGGTGGAAACATTATTTTTGTCTCCTCTGAGATTGAATCGACTTATGATTCCTTTTTTTTTTACATTAACTCACCAATAAGGGCACATGGCCTCTCCAACCCTTGTTGAATAAACAATCATGAATTCCAATCATATTTATAAAATACCCAGCTGAGATGTCATCGAGGAATGTATCCATATCATATGGGCTTGGAACCCCCATTTTGATTCCAAAAACATTTTTTGCGAGACCAAATCCCATGATTTGGGTATTTTTATGAAAACGTAGATTCCCTTGGGGTGTTTTTCTTTCCATGTGTATGGATCTAATTTCATTTTTGCTAGCTTTTGAAATGTTGAAAGGAACTTAGAAAAGGAAGAGTTGTAGGTGGCTATCTACTAATTGTTTAACAAAAGTCCTCAACCAAGTACTTGTCTACTAAGTGTTTGACAAAATGCCTAAACCAAAATTTCCATATCTCCCTCATTCGTAATTTGAGGACGGAAAAAATAGACACGGTTTGACTGAAAGATTCAACCAAGAAATTTCCAGAAATCCTAGTAACCATGTTTTTTAGTCCATAATCTAGCTAGCAAAGTGTGTTAATTAGGCCCCTTCCACATTGATTTTTTTTTTTTACTTTGAAAGACACCCATTTGATATGGAGAAGTGAATATTAGTAATATACAGTTCCTTTAGGTGTTCACCCATAAATTTTAAATAATGACCTTAGATTTTGATTTCATCTCCCTCAGAAAAACCTTTATTGTTTACCTTCTCGAGGCCAAATCTCACCCAATTTTAGCTTGATTTTCACCAAACAAAAGACAATGTGTTAATTATACTTGTAATTTATTTATAATGAAAGGAAATTTTAGTTTTAGATAATTTGTGAAAGGTAGATTAGACAAAACAACTTTCATTCCAAGAGCCATTTTTCCCATTTTGAACCTAGTTTGAGACCAATTTTTGTAAATGATTGGGGTTACACTCGTAAGAACAAATTTCCGTCTGAGGCATAGATGAACGTCCCTATGCAAGTGCCATGACTTGAACCACCTTGGAATCCGTTGATAGTAGTTTTGTGGCCTTTCATCTCCATAGTTTTTACCATCCAATTGATGATTAGCCATCATAAGTGCCATGAAGGGAACGTATCCCAAATCAAATGATGACATGGAAATCCAGAGTTTATCTTCAAAGGCTTTTGTCAAACCCATTTCTTTCTCTCGAATTATAAATTTTTGAGCAAAATAATATTAATTTTTTCCTATAGGGAAAAAATATATTTTTGAAGGAAGTTAAAAGTGATTTGACTTAGAAAAATGGCCACTTCTCCAAAAGTGACAAGTATCTTGTAAATCATCAACTCTCTTTTGACTGAAGGGATTGCACGTAACCCTAACCTCTCAAATCCCTTTATATATGCGGATGTTCCTTTGTAATAGTTAACATTTATTCAACAAGGAATATAAGCTCTGTTGGTATTTTTTTAGAGTTCTTAGTGCTATACTCACTTTCCCACATTCATCTATTGACATTTTGTATATAGTTGTTAAGGTTCAAGGGATAGTAGTAGCAGTTGTTTATGTTGGTTAGTTATGTTGCTTATGACTTTTAAGGGCGGTTCTAAACCCCCCTCATAGACACCTATGGTTCTAGATGGAATTCGTCTTTTTCCACAATCTTAGAGATCTATGTTATAGAAGTTATGATATGAATTTTTCTAGCAACCCAATAGGTTTTATTGATCAAGTTACATATGGCACACATTTAAATACATCATATAAGACTAGTATTTCGTTGAATGCACTCATACTTCAAATATATGCCTTAGTGTTTTCTTGCTCTTTAAGGTCTTTGGCTTGTTAGGCTTTTTAAGGCCTTTGGTTTATTAGGCCAAAAATGAAAGATATCTAATGTAGATGGCTAAGAATCCTCCTTTTTTTGGCATCCTCCTCCATCAGCCATCCATTTTGGATGGCTAAGATTCTAAAATGTCACTACTGACCACTTAGCTTTGTATATATCGTTCATGTTTTTTTAAATCTGATTACACATCAAACCTACCCTCTTTATATTGATATCCACCATTGACTAGCTTCATATCTTCACCTTCCTTAATCTTAACTTGTGACTTGTGAGCACTGGATATTTGGTTATGGGATTATCTCTAACTACAACATAGTTGTATGTTTGGCTCTTTCTTGGGAATCATTTTTTGCTCTTCCTACTCAGACTCTTTGGATTTATCTCAGGCTATGATATTGCTGTTGGTTCAGGCTCTGATACTCCTATTGGTTCAGTCTCATTCTTGGCCCTGGTTTCATCTCTATCCTTCCATCCTTATTACTATCTTGATCTAGATGCCTAACAGTTTTAGCTTTTCTACTAAGCGGACAATTTACTACTAGGATCTCTAGCCCAACCATTCCAAAACTATTATTTATTATTTTCTTCTATTTTTGCTTTGAAACTCCTTTTCCAATTAATATATACTTGAAAAGAATAATCCACACTTTACAATTTATTTTTTCCTTCTGTTGGTACCAGAATCTACCTCATGAGAATTTTTATATTCTGACAACATGCATGTAAATAAATATCTTAATTCTTGTTGTCAGAAGCTCATAATCCAACATATTTTCACCAAAGCACTCATATTTTCAACAAAGCACTGAGTTTTGTGTCAATATGATCAATTTCTCATTATTTAGAACTTCTATCCTAACTAGTTTAAATTAATCTATCTGAATGGAAGATAACACAGCACCAGGGAGACCACATATTTGCACACATTGACATTTACCTTGATAAAAAAAATAGAACATCAAATGTAGAAAAGTGGCTACCAAAATAAGTGATCAATATGTGGATCAGTTGAGAAGTATTACTTTGGCTGCTCTGTGGAAATATTAGAGTCAAACCATAAACCTATCATCTCTACCTTCGAAAATTTTCATATCCCCAAAGCAATCTCCAGACATAAATGTTTAGTTCAAGATAGAGGTGTTTGTAGCTCTTCATAATTCCCAATATGTTTTAGGCCATCCACATAAAACTTTTGGCACTTGCTTACCAGATCCAAGTCCAAGCATAGCTAACAACATGTCTCTTGAATAGGTTTCCAAGTCTCATGAGTGGATCCATGGAACTCTAAAAACCAATTACCAAAATTTTCTTTGAGGATATTTCTTATGGCTTGGGTCACAGTACCCGAACTCATGAATGTTATAGAAGTGATAAATGTCATCTCAGTAATGGTTCAGTCCAAAGTTTCCCTTTGCATGATAATGATTCTCTACAAAATCAAATATCAACTCATGAATCTCTGCCATATTCCACTGGATATTCATTTTATAGTTCTCCATCAGTTCAAAGTTGTTCACCTAGTGGAAGCCTAGCATCACCACAAGTATCACAAAAGTACCCTTCTGTTCTACATTATTTCCATTTACCATAGGAACCATATGACCTATATGGAAGTGGCTACAATGGCACTAAGCAAGAAGAAGATTTGAAATATATGTTGAAGGAACTACAGACAACATTACTGGTGTCTGAAAGTGATGATCTTGATAATTTTTGGATCCACTTATGAGGAACATAGGTTTCCAGAATACTCAGAATGAAATTTTGAGGCCATGCATGACACAACTAATAATTATTGCCAAAGCTCCTTGTCTGTTTACCCAAAATCAGAGCAAGTAGAAGTTTCCTCAATGACACTGAATCATGTAAAAGTAGTAATAGTGAATGAGGTATATTTGGGGATGGTTTGTTCTACTACCATAAATTCCTTAGAAGAAAAAAAGGAAGAACTAGAGTTTTATATCCCATACGGTGATGAAAAACAAATTGCTAATTGCATGTGCAAAGGCTGTTGCAGATTCTTCTAATGACTCAGTTAGGATAAAGAAATTGATTACAGAATTGAGACAAGTAGTGGCAGTATGTGGTGAGCCAATGCAAAGGTTGGGTTCTTATATGGTAGAATGTATTGTATCAAGGTTGGTTTCATATCAAAGTATAATCTATAAATCATTGAAGTGCAAAGAACCTACAAATCTAGATCTTCTTTCATATATGCAAGTTCTCTATGAAGTTTGTCCTTATTTTAAATTTGGGTGTATGGCTGCAAATGGTACCATTACAGAAGCATTCAAAGTTGAAGATATTTTTCACATAATTTACTTTCATATTGATCTAGGTAGCCAGTGGGTTACGTTAATTCATGTTCTTGCAGCTATACCACATGGTCCACTTCCAAACATATATTCTAGTAGGGTTTCCTTGTTGCTATGCTAATACAATGTTATTAGTACAGTACTAAAAAACATATGCATTGGACAAGTTGAATAAACCTAACTAAATTAGATGTTTACAAATAATTAAAAGAGTGTCCATGGGATCATAACGGTAGAACAAGATTCATGACAGAGGGCGGTTTCAATAGAGGAATAATTCTATCAAACAACAGAAATTGTTATGAAGAGAAATTTTATAGCATTTGTCCCCAAACATTGGTAGAGAGGTTTGAAATATTTTTTATCTATCGTGTCTTATGTACTCCAGCATATTTCTTACCTATATTGCCTCTTTCAGTTGGTGATGCAACCTCGTGTCTGCAGGCTATACTTTTCCTTTTAAAGTACCATCAGAGGAATTTTGGGGTCTAAAATGGGCCTCCTAAGAAAAATAATAAAATAATAGTTAAAATAATAAAATAATATTGATTAATTTTGGAGGAAGAAAGAAAAAAACTACTTTTTGTGTTCGTATTTTTGACATATATCCCTATGTTTTTACTCAAATTTCGATCGGGAGAGCTTGTTGGATGTGGAATTTGATTCCGCATCCAATGAGTACCCACACTACATACTTTTGACCGACCCCGCTACCCCAAAAAAAAGAAATACCTGAAAAAATGTGATGGGGTAGAGGGGTCCATCAAAAGTATGCAGTGTGGGTACTCGTTGGATGCAGAATCAAATTCCACATCCAACGAGCTCTCCCGATCAAAATTTGAGTAAAAACACAATGAGATATGTCGAAAATACGAACAAAAAAAGTAGTTTTTTTTAATAACAAATATGTCAATTCAACAATTATGGTTGACTTATTTTATTGAAATTCTATTGGTTCTTGAATTCCAACTCACAAAAACTTATTTTGGCACGTTTTCTTATAAGGCCCATTTTAGACCCCAAATTTCCTCTAATGTAAAGGCCCCTAACAAGTTAGAACTGTTTTTCTCCAATTGTGCCTGTAAATGTGGGATGAATTCCCACATAGATTTGAATTTTACCTATTAGGCTATTTCTGGTCATTTTTAGATCTGATCACATATCAATGTATGTTGGCATGATATACACATTGAAGAAACATAATTGGATTCTGTAAGCAGTTCTCAAGTCATTTTCATTTGTTGTTGTTGTTGTATTTAGATGGTTAAGTTTGTTGAGCATGATATATAGCTCGATATTCCAATTAATGAATGCATTTTCCCATGAATCTCCTTTATTGTAGTTTTGAGCAGTAATAACATAAGATGATTGTTGTGTTTGTGTAGTTCTAGTGTATGGTGATTTACTGTTAGTCATTCCCTTTTATTGTTTGTTTTGTTGCATGCAATGCTAAGAATGTTTAGAACTTCAAGTTTGTTTCCTTCTTTTTTTTCTTGATTACATATTGTTTTTCCTTTTTATTCATGGTTTTTTTGTTGTTGTTGTCATTGAAATCACCTTCAGTTTTGTTTCATTCTTCTAATTTTTTCTTGATTACAAATTGTGTTTTTTTCTTTTATTAATGATTTATTTTGTTGCTCATTGAATTCATTAATGATTGTAGACAGAGAGAATATATTATTAAAATTCAACCACAAGAGCAGAGACTTGGAGAGAGAGAGAGAGAGAGAGAGAGAGAGAG